>OX336389.2:725226990-725712219 GCA_946902985.2 Meconema thalassinum
CGAACCCAGGACCTCCGGGGCGGCAGCTAACCATGCTGACCGCTACGCTACGGAGGCGACGGAATTTTAAAAGTTAAATATGATTTGTCTACGTAATATCAATATCAAGAGAGAAGAATATGGAAGTAAAAAAGTATATCGGAGGTGGGGATCGAACACCTCCCATTTTACGATGCCCAAATTCACAGTTCGCAACGCATCCACTGAGCTACCAAATCACTGGTCATATGATGCAATATTAAGTTACATAAGCATTGTACACACTCAACAGTCAGTATAAGTTCTTCTACATTTCCTGTCTTTTACAATACTCTTCCGGTTTATATCGTGGAAACTTCATAATCAATATTCCCGTCCTTTATAATTCTTATAAATAACTATTACATTAAAACGCGGTGGACATCCGCCATGTCTGTCATTAACCAAGGTGATTCTGCGCATGCGCTTGAGCCAATAATTTTGCAGTTTTGTTTATAAATTTAAAATTATATGGTAACATATATATATAAATATTATTAAGACACACTGCAAATCTACAGGCCTAGAGCTTTCGACAGATTGCTCTACGAAGTGAATCGGTTCTACCGTTCCCTCAATCTCGTCGTTACAAAAATCAGCTTAGTGTTTAAATATATAGATTATTAAAATACTAGGATTGTCTCACCTAATGAAAATATAAACAAAGTGCTAGGCTGCAGCTCTAAATATGATTAATCATGATAAACTTCATGAATCATTGGTGACCAATGCTTAGCTTTTGCTCTTAAGCGACATTTTGATACATTTTTTGGTATTCTTTATTTTGTGAGACGACGGTCAGTTAAAAGCGAGTTTAAACACGGTGGTTAACTTGACAACGCAACGTTAGTCATGAAGCTAATTCATGCCGTTGCCACCATATCTTTTTCTCTCCCACACACCCATGGCCATTCGTCACAAATAGATGAATGTGTGTAGGCAGGTCAATGGCGCCAATTGCGCACATTTTGAAGGGGGACATGGAGTTATACATTTGTGTTGTAAATAGTTTAGCTTTTCTTCGATTAATATGGGAACAGAAACTGCTTAGCTTTGTTTTGAAATAAATTTTGGATTAAACGCTTCTCGTTTACATTGTTGCCAACATTAACGTCAGATAGGAATTAGCATAGAATACCGTAACGTTAAATGTTAGAGATGACACCATCATAGCGTAGTATTTAAACTTATTGTGCAGTAAATGTAATGAATCTTTGCGTTGTAAACATGTAACTATCTTTCTTTGCCGTAAATTCGGGCTTGTGATATTAAGTATTATTGCAATCTCCGAAGTAATTCAATATGGATGAATTACGTGTTATTCTCTCTGCTTTGCTTGTTTGATTTAGAATCATTGCATAGGATTTCGAGAGGCTTAATTTAGGATATTTTGTTTGGAGATAAGTAAATTCTTGTTAGGGCAGATTAGCACGGACTGGCCGTTATTCACCTTTCTGAAGTAGGCTAGGGGTCTGCCATCTTTGTGAATAAAATCAATGCGATTTAAATGTAAGTCTGGCCTCTTTATTGTGTGATTGTGTTTGTATTCCTCTGGAATGGAAGCTTTAGATCTCACATTATACCCGACACCCCCGAGATAAGTTTCCTTGTGTTTTCCCAGTCCAAGAATTCATTCCTCCCCGTCCTATGTCTTCTTGTTGGAGAAGGGTCTCGGAAGGGTCATTTAAGGTCTGTGGCTTCCCGAACCCTTGTCAAACGGGCACATATAAGACACTTTTCGGCGTCCGAACCTGAAAGCAACTCGAATTTGAGAGATCGAGTGGTCATGTTTGGTTTCTAAATGTATTTCTCAGCATCTACCAAGCCAGTGACGAATTTGAGATTCGTATTGGTGAGTAGAATCTGCATGGCACTCATTTATTTACGTAGGACCATGGGGTCAGATGGCAATATTTTTTATGTCAGTTGAGGTATTTTATTTGCAGCTAATCTGATCTTGAGTAGTGTAATTGTTCTTAGCTTTGTTTTTCCTGTGTAATGTAAGTTAGGATAGAGGCACAGCAATGGTGCCTGATTTTATGAAAGGAGCAGACTTTCCTCCCAGTCTGATCTTAAGCTCCAAGCGTAATTCTAAGGGGTTATCAACGGAAGATTTCCCCGCTTTCCCTCTTATTAAATTTGTTTTGATGGCAAGTGAATAAGAACTAGACATTCTACCAACTCAGCCAGAGTTGTTGAGGACTCTGCCTGTGTCTGTGAATAATGTACAATAGAACGTGAACAATATGCAGACCAATCTTAATGACATGGGGGCTAACATTAGAGCCGAAATGCAGGCCAACGCTGACAATATTATGGGCGAAATATAGGCTAATAGTGACAATATTAGGGGTGAAATGCAAACTAATTCTGATAACATGAACATGTTTGCCAATATGCAAACAAATTGCCATAACATGAACACCAGCATAATCCAGGTTAGTGCCGAAATACTGACCAGTGGCGATAACCTCAAGACAGTTATTAGGGCCGAAATATTAACAAATTGTGACAACATGAACACTAACATAAACAATTTGCGACTTGATGTTAGGAACGATGTTGACAGTCTCAGGTCCGATATTAATGATATGCAGGCGGATATAGACAGGGTTAGGGGCGACATGCAAACCAACTCTATAAAGCTCAGAGCAGAACTTAGGAAGGAGATACAGGAGCAAAATAACAGGGCTAGTGATATCATAACAGCTGAGCTCGAAGCACAACGTTACTCATCTGAAGTATATCTGAAGCCGTTAAGACTGAAATTCAAACTAACCGTACTGAATTTAAGGCTAACGTGAATACTTTGACAGCTAATCGGGATGACTTAAGCTCCAGATTGATTGATACAAGATCAGAACTTGTAGCCGGATTGGAGAAGAACATGGCGGATATGAGGACCGAATTGAATACCAATTGGGTCGAACTTAACGTAAATGTAGTCCAGGTAAAAGGACAGATAAATCAATTTCAAGAACATTTCACGCAGAAGTTAGAAGAGATACGAATGACTACGGCCGAACTCAGGGTCGATTTTGATATTTTGAATGGCGACGTTAATGAGAGTCGCGCAGATATCACTAAGATAGAAAAGAAAATGGACGACATTACGGCCTAAACAAGAAGTTTCAATGATAAATTTCATGAATTCGTGCCGAAGGTAATTGATGAATTCGGAGATGAGGGAGATGAAAAATTTAAAACCATTGATGGATGCTTGAGAGACAAGATCGAAAGGCTCAAAATACAAATGAATGCTATTCAAGAGTGGAAGGAGACGACGCCAACCCCAGTCGTGACTGACTGGAAGGGTCCTACTAAGAGACAACACTTTGAGCAGACAGAGGGTAATCCTACTCAGACGTCCGAGGAAATGGTGCCGACTGATACCACGGAAACACCAATGAGATTTGACATCCCAAGCTTTGGCAGGACGCCCAATCTTATCCAGGGTCCTAACTCGAATATGATGTTGCTCAGAAACCATGAAGACCGCCCACATAAATATAGTGGAACGGGTCCTTAGACCCCAGTAGAATTTCTAAATAATGTGGAGAACTACGTGCGTGAAACGTTAGTCACACCTGACAGAGAACTTCGTGTAGTGGAAAGTTTGCTATATGGACCCGTACTTGTCTGATTCAAAGCGTTCAGCTACTCGTTTAGTAATTACCAAGGGTTTAAGGAGGCCTTCTTAAAACATATTGGTCTACTAAGATACAACAGGGGATCAGAGCAGAAATGTATAGCAAACGATTCGCCGGCAAACTTCCAACCATGTACGCCTCACACTTTACATTACAACTCGTCAGGCTACAGTGTTTGCGACCGCCGTGGTCAGAACAAGAGCTTGTCGAAAACATAATAAGACAATACCCAGTGGACGTACAGAAAACGTTAATAGCTTCGGGGGCAAGTACATTTGTCAAATGCGATGAGATATTACGCCGACTAGACTGCAGTAATGAACAATTTGCTCCTGTAAGACATCGTGGGGAAACACGGCAGGTTAATATCACATCTGTGGATCGGATGGTGCAAATCACCAACCGTGCCGATGAGAACACAGGGGCACGTAGTAGAAATACAGCTGGACAAGGGAGAGGATTTGTGAGAAATAATGGGAAGCCGTACGAGCGATATGATCGAGCTGAGGCATATAACCAGAGGAGATACCAGGTATTGAGGAATAACCAACCTCGATGGAATCGTGGGCAACACCCGAATAATTATAATGATAATAATAATTATTCTCGCCGAAAGAACAATGATAATAACAGTAATGAAACCCGTCAACCACGGAATAACAAGAACAACAACAATATCAGAAGAGGTTGTAGGTACAGGGGAGGCTATCAAAGAGATAGGGACCCAAGGTACAAAATCAACAATAATAGGAATGAACCCGCTGACCGTGATTGGCAAGATAGAGATGAGGAGAGCCAACGGTATTTTCGGGATCTAAGAGGCAGAAGAGAGGGGCGAACTGAACCTCAATCTTCGAGGGAATATCACCGGATTGAAGAGGTACATAAGGATTAAAACGAACCTGGAACATCGAAGGGCGACTCAGGACAAAAGCCAATTTCCTAATAACTCCTGAAGTGACTAACAACACCAAAGTAATAGCGGATGTATTACTTTGGCAACCGACAGCAGGGGACCTGCTCGACGAACCACGGATTTCAGACCGCGTGCAACTGACACAGCTGCCAGCCATTGCGGCGAGCATCAATTTTATTAATGAAAATATTTTAGTGGACACCGGCGCTATGGTCAGCGAAATTTAAGGTGATTTGTATAACCAATTAAAACTAAAGAATGATGTGAATGAATTACCAGTCTCCAATGTGAAAATACCGTTATTATTCCAGACCGCACTATTAGATGTAAAGTGCAAGTATTATGTTTCCATATAATCGGCGGGCATACTTATACACATGATTTCCTCGTCGTGAATAATATTAAACATGCAGCGATACTCGAAGCGGATTTTTTTTGGCGATATGAAGGTGTTATTAATATGGGAACTAACACAGTGCAATTCCTCGAATCTACACCGATACGCGTTGAAACCACGTTGCAGGGGGCATAATCCGATATTTGGAGCGGAAAATGTACGTCAATGACCAAGGATATGCAAGAACAGCTCGCATAGCAGAAGACTACATTATGTACAATGGTTTACTATTCAGATTTGTTGACGAAGATCACACCCAACTTCGCGCCGTCGTTCCCCCTAGGTATAAGAAACTAGTTATTGAATTAGCACATATTACAAAAGGACATTATGGTATGGATAAGACGACCGCTGCAATTCAAGAAGAGGAACATGGGCACTTCTGTTCGTCGCTGTTTAAGTTCCTGTGACTTATGTCAACGGAATAAGTATAACTCCGAACTGCTGAGGAAACAATCACGACTAATTTTACCTCGTGAACCCAGAGAGCTGTACGCCCTGGATATGTATGGTCCGATTCCTAAGTCAGGGAGAGGGAAACGCTTTGTTGTCGTAACACTGGATGTTTTTACAAAGTATACGACGTTACATCATATTCAAAAGGCGACTGCGAAGATAATTATCCAACGTCTTAGGAGACAAGTGATCCCAGAGGCTGGGAAACATCAATTTTTGTTAATGGATCACGGATCCCAATTAACGTCAGGGTAATTTTCGGAAGCCATGAGGGATCTCTACATCCAACACTTCCTGTCATCAATCAGATATCCAGAGAGCAACCCAGTGGAACGACAGTTGTCTGAACTATCTAAGTACTGCCGCCTCTATTGTGGAAACCAGCAGTGGAGATTGACCGAAGTCCTGGTCGTAATGGCCAAATGCATCAATTATACTCGTCACGAGATTACTGGCCAAATACCGGGCGATTCACAACTCAGTCAGAAGCCGGCGAGGGCCTGGCAACACAACGTTAGCACTCCACCTTGTATACAACCTTCCAATGCAGCAAGATCATCGGAACACGCGAGACCATGGAGAGGCAAGCCCAGAAACGACTACGAAAAGTTAGAGGACAACGCTTCAGAGGAGCGCTTAATGTGAACGATCTGGTGCTTATCAGGAAACCAGGGATTTCAAACCCGACTGAGAGAGTTTAACATAAATTTTTACCCCTATTTTTCGGCCCACACCGAGTCTCTCATTCTATGGGAACGGAAGTTATGCTGTCAATGACAGACACACTGACGAACGCATCGGTATTTACAACACTGCTAATTTGAAGAAATACTACACTGCATAAGGAGCACTGGTAAATATAAATCGACTTTCGTCATTTTTATTTAATCAAGAAATGGGCGTATGAGCCGGACATCACTTCTTCGATGTGATATCGATGGCTCATGTCAAGTCACTATTCCATGGACGAACCAAGGACTTCAAGCTAGCACCATTTTCTCCTTGGAAATAACACTCTTTTGATGCATCATGAGTTGTCGCGCTGCTGATAATTATTTTTAAATATATTTTGAAGACTGGAATTATTGATTGATATTTGCACAGTAGTTGAGAGACTGGAGATTTCTACGATTTTTTGTAATCTTGATAAATGAAGGTATAACCTCGCAGATATGCAAAGAATATTTAATAGTTGCACTCTTGACTAGAGTGACCCCATCGGAACTATCATCATTTTGATGACCACACTATTGTCTCAGGCATGGTCCTGACTGGATGTTAATTTTGCCTGCGCTAATGAATCCACCTGTGAAGTACACGTGAATTACCATATTTGTGTGAATTATTTCTAAATGTGTGCAGGATAACTGTTGTTATAATCAGGAACTATTATTCGACCTCGACGCGTAATATTTATAAAATTTGGATGAATGTCGTGAACCCAGGACTGAAAACGTGCCGAGCACATGGTCGTATGCCGGCATGGCAAAGTGGTAAAATACGAACAGTTCATCAATCATATCTCTGTAAGAACTTGTATTTAATTGTGTTATATTCAGCGATACGCGAAAGTAATTTTTCTGTGTGCGGATTGTTCCGACAGAAAGTGATGAAGTAAATTATTAGCATAACAAGTTTAGAGTGAGTATCGTTGCACAAGCATCGATTATAGCATCTGTGAACGGAAAACCTATGGTCATTTTTGCTATGAGACGCTATCAGTGTAAATTCAGTGTGCTTGGAAAGAATCATTACGCTATAATTTAAACTCAGTGAACACGCCCAATACTGGATAAATATGTCCGCTATAATCCTAGTTGAAATCCACGTGGAGTTCCTTATGATGGAGGCTGATATGGAGTAACTCAATAAGCAGGGGAATAGTGCAGGTTGATGTTAACTGGCGGCTGGATGACGATATGTCAATTCCAACCATACCATCTGAGACCGTCGGTGGAGCTGTCAGGATAGCCAACAACCGCAATGACTTCCCTAACATCTCATCCGTCGGACATAATTGCCGTGAGGATCAGGTGAATTTCCAAATAGGCCAAAGCGGCACGACAATCTGTAGTCCACAGGGATCGTGGTACATGGTGACGATGGTCATAGACTGCCTAAAGAAAGGTTCACCTTAAAAACTAGACTGAGAAAATAAACATCCAGACTTATGTAAAACACCGTAAACATTTATTGTTAAAATTCACAAGCCCCTAGCCTAGTTCGGAGGGTTTCAATCGGCTAATCCGCAAGCTAATAAACAATCAAAAATAAAGAGCAGGTCCCTACCTGAGAAGTTACGGAAAACGCTCGCGAAAGATCTATCTCACAATAATAAAGCAACAACAGCAACACTAGGAAAATGGTACGACGCAAGTCCCTAGGTCAAGTTACAAGATCAAGCTAATATCAGAATTTACATTTAACAGGGTAGCAAAACAAATCTAAGTTAGGCTGATACCATCTCCACATTTACACTTAACGTTAATTCATCTAGCTAAGTCCTATCAGTTAATAACAAAATTTACGGCGATGACTTCCGTAACAGAAAACAATTACATTCAAAGCTAAGTGAACAGCCATATAAAAAAACATTTAATTATTCTTAGAAACTAGGCGCTAACAGCACACAAGAAGGTAACATGTAGGATTCATACACTTGTACATCATAAATAATTAATGAAAGAGACAACAGTTTTATTAAAATGCCTGCCTGCACCTCGGTTTACTCTTTGTAAGCCATAGTCATCTAATGTGTGTAGTTACGGTGACGACTGCGTAGTAAAGACTACGTCTAACAACGCATGGCCTGCGCTCCACAAGCTACGAACTCAAGGTTCTAGCAAGTTTCAGGTCGCTACAAAAGTGTCAGCTGTCCTAGTCATTTCCTCAAAATGAAATACCTTCATTAGCACGGCCATGTCAGCAGGTTCAAAATGCAAAAGAACAAAGTTAGATAGAAAGAATTCGTTAGTTAGCTTTTGTTTTACCAAAATTATGCGTTTTATTATTAAGATGTCGGTTTAGGTTATCGTTGGTTTAAGGCGAAAAATACTGACAATAGCCTGGGCACGGAGTGTCTCCACTGAGATCAATCTCCACCAAAAGCCTCGACTCAAAAGTCGGAATACAATCAACGAGCAATAACAACTCGGACACACAATAACACAAGTTACCAGCGGCGCCAAGCTCGCGTTCAATAACTCTGGGATGGGCCTGCACACACAGTAACCCTCCAATAACATGTGGTCAACGGGAACAATCCCGGACAAGGTACACACAAATACCTTCATACAATAAATACCTCCTATAACAGGGCAGCCTACAACGTACTATAGAAACCTGACATAACTGTACACGTCAAACGACGGTACACGCAAAAGGGCGTTTAACTAAAAAAAAACAATCTATGAAAACATGTGATCAGATACAAGGTTGGACACTGGGTTCCATGAGCTAAATAGCAATGAAAGGAAGAGCGAATACAACAAGCATTCTGTCTTCTGTCAAAGTAAGTCTGTCTCATATTACAAGCGTGCTCTCAAGGGCACTGGGTCACAAACCAGTTTGTGTCGCTGCAGGCTACAACATTCCTGCGCTGTCGGACACAACACACACTAACTATCAAGGCCGGCGATTTAAGCAAAATAAAACCTGTACAACTGGCCTCATCATAAAACCTTTATCATAGGTTATAAACCTCGAAGAATGCGTGTATAAAAAACACGCTATAAATCTGAATACAATAATATAATTCCGTCTTTCAAACCAAAGACATCTAAATGGTAGCAATGTCACATTGCTGGAGCTCTTTGCTCTCAAAGATATAAAACTTCAGTAGTTACTTGTATAAACATGAAATAAATACGTGTCTTCACATGACACTAACAAAATAATAATTGTGACGCAGATTCCACACTCTGGATCTGCTTAATGATACGTTGGGAACTGGGTTCGATGCTAGACAACGAAACATCCCTTTTACTTGTAAGGTCTACACTTGACCAGATGGCTTCTGAGCAACATCTCAAATGAAATATAATGCAGTTACGAAACTGGTAATTAAAGTCGATTACCTAATTGATACCGACAGTAGTGGCTACACTGGCTAAAGAGCTGCGTTAGGCCATGGGGCCTAGCTCTCTGCTGACTCGGTAGAGGCGTGGGTTCGAACCCCACCGTCGGCTGTCCTTGAAATGGTTTTCCGTGGTTTCCCATTTTCAACACCAGGCAAATGCTGGGACAGTACCTTCTGACAGGCCACGGCCGCTTCCTTCCACATCCTTGCCCAGTTTCATTCATCTTCATCCCTTCCATCTCTCATCCCGACGCGCAGGTCGCCCACGGGCGTCGAATAGAAAGACCTGCACTCGGCCTCTCAGGAGGCCACACGACAAAAAAAACCTAATTGATAGGACTGCTCTAACGAAGTCAGGGGTGTAACAAAGACTGGTTGCAAAAAATGCAGTTAAAGAAATATAACCATGGCATCTGATTGCCATAACTAAAGTCAGCAAAGACTTGAAAAATCACCCCCAAATAGGGTTAAACAAAGTAGCCTCAAATGACTACGGTCACGTTTAGCAAAAGGTAGGCATTGACGCTCTACGACGTCCATCAAGCTGCACCAGGGCTGACCAAAATGTCTGACACAAGGGTGACTCACTCTAACTGAAATAAATGACATCTAATTAGACTAGTTACATTCCCTACCTATAAAAATGGCTGACACTAAGTTCGGTTGGTTCACAAACTACATTAAACCTACTATACCACCAGAAACTAGAACAAGAAAGGGTGTACAAAAACTCACGAAATGGAGGAGCTCGCACTCAGCCCTCTGATCGACAAGGGTTGAACAAATTCATCACTGGCTCTCCGGAACGGCATCGTCCTCATCAAGACTCCCATCTGGACTCTTCCAAAGGCCAGGGTTAGATCTGTCCCTGTCGTGGACACCGTGAATGTACTGGATATGCCTGGGAATGGCATCCTGGGTGCCTTCTTCCTCGTCCGCTGTTCTGGAAGGTCCACCATCACGCTGGTTCCAATAGATACATCACCGTCATACCATAGCGGCATTAGCCCATGATATTATTCTCAAACATGGTGTAGAATAATTTGATCACGTGGGTGGTGGAATAAATCGTGTAGTAGTTCATTATTTCACTTCAAAATCACAATGTTCGTTGAAAATGTTACAGGCTCTCATTGCAATTGATAACACAGCCTTTACTTCGCAGATATCGAATAATACGTTATCAAGCACTGTTCTGTGGTTCTTCACGTGTACTGACGCCACTTTTACATCACTTGGCATCCGTGATATGTGCGTCGTTTTGTAATTGAAAAATTCACTGTGGCAATCCAAATCTATTGTACTTTCATAATCACACTCATTTAAAGTAGTTATAACACTTTTACCTCTATATTTTTCACCAGGCTCTCGGCCCTCCACAAACACGTGGGTACAAAAATGTGGTGTTACGGTAATGTTAGAATTTTCACTATACTTGCCAATTATATCACAATATGATTCTTGTTGTTCACTGTGCATCAAATAACAGTGATTTATAGAATATTCGTGCACGATGGCACCCGATGATAACTTCTACGCTAAACAGCGGATATTTTCTACGTCTGACACGACGGCTACAATTGCACGCCTTCACAAGGCGGATTTTTCAGATTTAGTGTAAATAATTCACTATACAATTCTTACTTATCACTCGTATCGTAACATATACGTGCTCGATGGCAACAGATAACAATTTCCACGCTAAACAGCGGATATTTTCTACGTCTAACAAGACGGATGTAACTTCACGCCTACGCGGGGCGGATTCTCCAGACGTAGTGCAAGGCACAGGGTTACTCGAGGAAGTAGGTCGTCAAACCGAAGTCGTTGAGCGACTACTTACATTCCTGTTTGCGTATCTGCAAGGGTATTACCTTACCTTAAGCGAAAATAACATTCTCCAAAATGTTTTAATAATGCTGAATGGCGAAATGGAATATTCTGAGTCTTGTGGAAAGATAAAATTGACTAATAAGACCTCACATAATTAATTAGTAGACTTCACCAAAGTCAAAAGTGCGATTCAAGCGTTTGGCAGCTTGTCATTCCAATGTATCCCCTGCAGCTAAAAGTCTGCTGGCATGTGATGGTTGTAAACAAGGTGGATTTACAATCACACGATTCCATATTCTCATTGGCATCTGGTTCAAATGCAAAACCATAGGTATTTGACCAGTGGTCTCATGGATTGTTGAATTAAAACATTTTGCCATAATAACTAGGACTTCAGTCCATCGCCAGTGTTCTTCCTGACAATATAATCGACAGAATTTTGCGATAATAGACATTACGCATTCTGCTGGGGTGCTCTCTGGATGGCGTATAGGTGATAAAACATGACCTATTTCCAGCTCGTTCATAGCATTGGCAAATTCTGCGGAGGTGTACTGTGATCCGTGATCAGTCAACAGGAATTGTGGCTTTCCTGCCTCCGGTATCACTTGTCGTCTAATCCTCTGAATAATCTGATGTGCGATGGCTTTCTGAATCGGATGAAGCACCGTATATTTCGTGAACACATCAATAGTTACAACTATGTAGCGGTTCCCACGACGGGCCTTAGGTATCGGGCCATAAAGGTCCTGTGCGTATAACTCTCTAGGTTGAGTTGGTAGTATTGGTCTAGGTGGTTCCTTCAACAAGTGTGACGTGTACTTGTTCCGCTGGCATGCGTCGCAAGCACGTAAACACTGTCTAACGGTGGTTCCTAGCCTTTTCCAAGAAAAATAATCCTTGATGGTTGCAATGGTCTTGTCTGTTCCACCATGTCCAATGGATAGGTGAACCATAAGAATAACAGATTCTTGGTATCTCCTAGGAATAACTTCACGCAGTTGAGTGTGGTCCTCGTCCACAAACTTGTACAAGACACGATGATAAATCTAGTAATCATCTGCAACAGCAGCAATCCTCGCATAATGGGCATCGTGTGGATCCATTCTTCGTTCCAGGAAACGGATAATATGCCTGAGTTCCTCCTCACGTCGTTGTCCTTCAGGTAGATGACGAAGTCGGCGAAGGTGTTCCTCGCATTCTCCCTCGATGTCTATGGCATTCACAGTGGCTTCAGGATTCCGGCTGAGAATGTCGGCCAACACATTCTCTCTGCCTGGTCGATAAACTATTTCCAAATCAAACTTTTGGAGAAACAGCGTCCAACGTGTGATCCTGTCGCTTGCCAGTCTTGTCCGTAATATGAAGGTCAGCGCATGTTGATCGGTCCTCACAATAATCCTCTGGCCTAACGAAAGTTTCTGCCAGTACTCAAGTGCGTAAACAATCGCAAGTGCTTCAATCTCAGTGGTGAAATAGTGAGATTCATGTGCTCTCAAACGTCGACTTAAGAAAGCGATGTAATGACGTATCTTCTCATCATCCTCCTGCAGTAGGATGGCTCCTATTCCAATCGCAGATGCATCAGTCTCTAGAATAAAATTCCAGGAGTAGTCTGGATATTCTAACTGAATTGAATCAACTAGCATCTGTTTAGCTTTCCTGAAAGCTATCTCGCACTCATCATTCCAGGCCCATCTGCAGTTCTTCTTCAGTAAACCTTGCAGTGGTGCGACAGTCTCGGATACTTCTCACAATGAGCAGCAAAGAATTGGAGAATTCCTAAGAATTGTCTCACGTGTCTCACACGGGTTGGCGTTGGAAATGCAGCAACAGTTCTGATCCTTGCCGGATTCGGCCTGTATCCATCTCCATTGATTATGTGTCCCACAAATTTCACTTCTCTCTGGAAGAATCGACACTTGTCAAATTTCACTTTAAAGTTAGCCTGTCGATGATTCTCAAAAACAAGGCGTAAAGTCGTTAAATGCTCTTCCTCTGTTTCCGAAGCTATGATGATGTCATCCACGTAACATATCATCTTCTGCTTCACTTCAGGAGTCAGATTCGCATCAAGTGCTCTGATTAATGGAGCTCCGGCATTTTTCAATCCAAAGGGTAGTTTTCGAAAGACATAGGTGGTCTGATCAAACAGAAACCCTGTATACTTCTGAGTATGCTCAGATAATCTGATATGGTAATAAGATTGTCCAATGACGAAAATATTCTCTTTCCCCTGAACTTCCTGAGGATGTCCCTAATCTTGGGCGGTCTATCATGCTCAGGAGCTAGGCGTTCATTTAAGGCTCTTGCATCGAGACAAAGTCTCAAGCTTCCATCCACCTTAACCACAGGTGTTATAGGATTCAAGAAAGGAGTCGGTGATTTCTTGATTGTGCCTGCTGCTTCCATCTCATGGATCTTCTTAGCAGCTTCCTCCCGGTGTTTCTATGCGATAGGATGAATCTTCTTCTGGAATGGGGAATCATCCAGTAGTACAAGATCGTACTCGTAGTCCAATATCTCCCCAGGTGTGGTGTCGAATATATCCCTGTATACGTTCAATATCGCATCTAGATTCTCTCGTATGGGTGCTGATAATGGTTCTGCCTCTTCGTCGGCATCCTGTGTTTTCTCAATTTCCTTGCCATTTAAGTTTTCGACAACGTCGACTTCGGATAGGAATTCCGGTTCTTCTTCAACTAAGTTCATCTGGATGGGTTCGTTCGGCTTAAACTCTACCGTATTACGTCCCATGTCAATGATTCCATCATACTTCCTAATGAAGTCTGCACCTAATATGGCATCATGATGCAAGCCTTTCATCACAAGAAATTCGTGCAATTACACGTGGCTCGAAATCTTCAAAGTGCATAGAATCTGGATTTTGCACGTTACAACACAGTCAGGTATGACTCCTCTGACTCTTACAGCAGAAACTGGCAGCTCTGTCACCTCAGAGTTTGCTTTCAGTCTGGCATGGCAATCGGCGGAAGTGACACTAATCATCGCCCAAGTATCGATGAGGATGACTACGTTGCATCCATTCAGGGAGGCTACAATCTTCGGTAGACGCGTCAATTCGTAGTTGTGGTTCGTCATTCGTCGTTCGTCTAACAGGTCTTCCTGGATTGGCTCCCAGAGTAATATGGTGACAGTTACTCTGTGCTCAACCGGGCAAGAATCAATTGATTATTCGGCGTTTTTTTCTGTCCTGGCGGGAAATACCGGGCTGGTTTTGCTCCGTCTCCTGCGCCGAATTCCTAGTTTCCCTCGAAGTCGGGTTCTGATCTCCCTCTTCTCGGATTTGGAGTTCTCTGAGTTGTTGAAGATACTCACGGCTCTCCCGTGCTCTTCCTCTCCAATCTCTATCTGGCTGGTATGTGGGGTCTCGATCTCTGTTATACCCTCTACTGTAACGGTAGTCCCTACGGATACTTCCGTGCTGTGGGTTACGACCATTATTCCCTCGGCGGTCGTTTTCGTGACGACGGTCGTCGTTCGTCCCTCGGTCGAAGCGCCGGTTCCAGTGACTACGACGGTCATCTCGCTGGTCTCTAGCATATGGAGTGTTGTTCCATTCTCTCCTACCATAGTTATAGTTGTTACGTTGTCCAGAACTCTCTTGGGTTTGCGTCTGTTGTGGCGTCTGGCTCACTTTGTCGACAGTAGTTAAGTTGACATGTCTCTCCTCGCGCCTGTCAGCCTTCTGCTGACGGTGTGTCGGGAACTGTTCCGTGTTTGCATCCAACCGTCGCAGGATTTGGTAACACTGCTGAAAAGTGGATGCCCCTGCAGCAATCAATACGCGTTGCACGTCTGCAGGGTATTGCCAAACGATGGTGTTTACTAGGTCTTGTTCAGACAATGGGGGTTGAAGACAACGAAGTTTCGCAAGGTGGGTCGCGAGGTAGTTCGCATAGCGCGTTGGAGTGTTAGAGCTGTATCGGCGAGTATACATCTCAGCTCTGATGCTCTGCTGGATGTCGCTCGACCAATAAGTTCTTAACAAGGCCTCTTTGAAATCCTGGTAGCCTATAAACGAGTATTGGAAGGCTATAAACCAGGTGCTGGCTTGCCCCTCAAGCAAACGCTCTATAACTCGGAGCTCCCTCTCCGGAGTTACCATGGTGTCTCTCAAGTAGCTTTCTACGTTGGCCAGAAATTCAACTGGAGTGATACCACTTCCAGTGCCTGAGAAGCGAGCTGGTTGCTCCTCTCTCGAACGGATTATAGTTACATTTCCCTGCGTATGCGCGGGTCTAAATGAATTCTGCATGTAGTTATGCGTAGGTGTATTCGTTTCATGACTAAGTCGATTGGGTGCTGGTTGAAAAGGATGGGCGTCAAAGTTCAAAGTTTGACTTTGCGCTGAACCAGTGAATTGGGATGGTTGCGGTTCTATAGGTGCGCTGGGTTGGAATTGAGTAGGCATCATGCCTGAGGATTGTGATACGGGTGTCGCCTGAGAGTCTCCCATCCGTGAGGGTGTGTCTCTCTCTAGGAAGCGTCTCAAGTCGGTCGAGACGTCTCTCAATAACCTCGAGCCCTGGGATGGTTCTGGCTGTGACTTTATTACCTAAGTCGTTAAGTTGTAGCTCGATCCTATCGACTTTCCCTTTGAGGTTCGTGTCAACTTCGCGTATTGCCGTCCTCAGGTTATAGCTCGGGTCTAAACTCTCGGTTACCGCGACTTCCACGAATCGTTTCTGTAAGGAATCGATTTCTCCTTCGACTTTCGACACGTTGTCTTGGATCTTTCCAACATCATCTCTGACCTCGGCTACCTTAGCCTCCATAGTGGTCTTGTGTTCGTTGAGGTCACCCCTCAATAACATGAGATCGATTTTATGTTCCTCACGATTAACGTCAACTGTTTCACGCAGGCTTGCTACGGTTTCTGTCAACTCCGTAATATTCTTCCTAATGGTGTTTAATTCATCCTTGACCTCCATCATGCCATCGACGATCGTCTTGACGTTGTTATTCACAGCATTCGCCGCACCTCTCATCAAAATCAGTCCAATATTCATGGTCGCCATGTCCTTTTTCACGGTGTCCATAAATCCCTCGACGTGAGTCAATCGAGTCCCAAATTCTTCTCGAGTGTGCTCCAGGTCGGCTCTCATATTTATCTGGACTCTGTTTATG
This sequence comes from Meconema thalassinum, assembly GCA_946902985.2. Taxonomy (NCBI): domain Eukaryota; kingdom Metazoa; phylum Arthropoda; class Insecta; order Orthoptera; family Tettigoniidae; genus Meconema; species Meconema thalassinum. The sequence continues at coordinate 725,243,490 of OX336389.2, forward strand.
GTCGTTTGAATTTGAGATGTGTGCTCCTCCAATCGGGTCTGCACGTCCTCCCTAGCTCTATTCATCTGGTCGGTTAAGCAATCTATACGCTGGTTAGCCTCCTGATGGTGTCGTATGACATCAACCCTAACAGCCGCTAAACCTGCCGTAAGATCATTCCTAGCTTCGACTCTATATGCGTCCATGTCGGCCCTGACCTGCGTTAGATCAGCCCTAACATTATTGATCGACTCTGTGACTTGGTCCACATGACCACTTACAATATTTATAGATCTGGTGTTAACCTCTAAATCTTGTCTAACATTGTTAATCGACTGGGTGTTAACCTATAAGTCCTGTCTAACGTGGTCCACATGACCACTCACATTGTTTATGGATCGGGTGTTAACCTCTAAGTCTTGCCTAACTTGGTCCACATGACCACTCACAGTGTTGACAGCTGGGGTATTCTGACCTAAGTCACCTCTTACATCACCTAAATCAGTCCTTACTGTACCTAATTCAGCAGTAATCTGCTGGAGGTTGGCATTAACACCTGCCATCATGTCCCCAAACACACGACGAATAGTTTCCTCATCCATTGACAAGAAATATATATGAGAAAGTGAGGGATCAATATCTAATGGAACTTACAGCTATGATTAGTTACTTGGTGGTATAAAGCTTGTTTCATTTATATAAATATCACGAGTACAGCTGGAGTATGCAAACTAAGTGCTTCTACATTTACAAAGACAACGGCGAGCAAAGCAAAGTATTACATTTACTCAGGATGAGGCATCATCAAAGAAAACCCTATCCATCATTTTTCTTACACTAAAGCCTCACCCCATGGACTTCTATCAAACATGAATGCCATGTGGTAAATTGATCTGCAGTACGACTTTCTAAGTTCGTCCCAGTCCGGTCAATTTACCATTAATCAACATTAAGATCCTCCTAAATAACATGGATTTGACGGTCACCTCGTTAACGTCGGCACATGAGTTGGGCGCCATTTTATGAGACCGTCGGTGGAGCTGTCAGGATAGCCAACAACCGCAATGACTTCCCTAACATCTCATCCGTCGGACATAATTGCCGTGATGATCAGGTGAATTTCCAAATAGGCCAAAGCGGCACTAGAATCTGTAGTCCACAGGGATCGTGGTACATGGTGACGATGGTCATAGACTGCCTAAGGAAAGGTTCACCTTAAAAACTAGGCTGAGAAAATAAACATCCAGACTTATGTAAAACACCGTGAAAATTTATTGTTAAAATTCACAAGCCCCTAGCCTAGTTCGGAGGGTTTCAATCGGCTAATCCGCAAGCTAATAAACAATCTAAAATAAAGAGCAGGTCCCTACCTGAGAAGTTATGGAAAACGCTCGCGAAAGATCTATCTCACAATAATAAAGCAACAACAGCAACACTAGGAAAATGGTACGACGCAAGTCTCTAGGTCAAGTTACAAGATCAAGCTAATATCAGAATTTACATTTAACAGGGTAGCAAAACAAATCTAAGTTAGGATGACACCATCTCCACATTTACACTTAACGTTAATTCATCTAGCTAAGTCCTATCAGTTAATAACAAAATTTACGGCGATGACGTCCGTAAAAGAAAACAATTACATTCAAAGCTAAGTGAACATATAAAAAAACATTTAATTATTCTTAGAAACTAGGCGCTAACAGCACACAAGAAGGTAACATGTAGGATTCATACACTTGTACATCATAAATAATTAATGAAAGAGACAACAGTTTTATTAAAATGCCTGCCTGCACCTTGGTTTACTCTTTGTAAGCCATAGTCATCTAATGTGCGTAGTAAAGACTACGTCTAACAACGCATGGCCTGCGCTCCACAAGCTACGAACTCAAGGTTCTAGCAAGTTTCAGGTCGCTACAAAAGTGTCAGCTGTCCTAGTCATTTCCTCAAAATGAAATACCTTCATTAGCACGGCCATGTCAGCAGGTTCAAAATGCAAAAGAACAAAGTTAGATAGAAAGAATTCGTTAGTTAGCTTTTGTTTTACCAAAATTATGCGTTTTATTATTAAGATGTCGGTTTAGGTTATCGTTGGTTTAAGGCGAAAAATACTGACAATAGCCTGGGCACGGAGTGTCTCCACTGAGATCAATCTCCACCAAAAGCCTCGACTCAAAAGTCGGAATACAATCAACGAGCAATAACAACTCGGACACACAATAACACAAGTTACCAGCGGCGCCAAGCTCGCGTTCAATAACTCTGGGATGGGCCTGCACACACAGTAACCCTCCAATAACATGTGGTCAACGGGAACAATCCCGGACAAGGTACACACAAATACCTTCATACAATAAATACCTCCTATAACAGGGCAGCCTACAACGTACTATAGAAACCTGACATAACTGTACACGTCAAACGACGGTACACGCAAAAGTGCGTTTAACTAAAAAAAAACAATCTATGAAAACATGTGATCAGATACAAGGTTGGACACTGGGTTCCATGAGCTAAATAGCAATGAAAGGAAGAGCGAATACAACAAGCATTCTGTCTTCTGTCAAAGTAAGTCTGTCTCATATAACAAGCGTGCTCTCAAGGGCACTGGGTCACAAACCAGTTTGTGTCGCTGCAGGCTACAACATTCCTGCGCTGTCGGACACAACACACACTAACTATCAAGGCCGGCGATTTAAGCAAAATAAAACCTGTACAACTGGCCTCATCATAAAACCTTTATCATAGGTTATAAACCTCGAAGAATACGTGTATAAAAAACACGCTATAAATCTGAATACAATAATATAATTCCGTCTTTCAAACCAAAGACATCTAAATGGTAGCAATGTCACATTGCTGGAGCTCTTTGCTCTCAAAGATATAAAACTTCAGTAGTTACTTGTATAAACATGAAATAAATACGTGTCTTCACATGACACTAACAAAATAATAATTGTGACGCAGATTCCACACTCTGGATCTGCTTAATGATACTTTGGGAACTGGATTCGATGCTAGACAACGAAACATCCCTTTTACTTGTAAGGTCTACACTTGACCAGATGGCTTCTGAGCAACATCTCAAATGAAATATAATGCAGTTACGAAACTGGTAATTAAAGTCGATTACCTAATTGATACCGACAGTAGTGGCTACACTGGCTAAAGAGCTGCGTTAGGCCATGGGGCCTAGCTCTCTGCTGACTCGGTAGAGGCGTGGGTTCGAACCCCACCGTCGGCTGTCCTTGAAATGGTTTTCCGTGGTTTCCCATTTTCAACACCAGGCAAATGCTGGGACAGTACCTTCTGACAGGCCACGGCCGCTTCCTTCCACATCCTTGCCCAGTTTCATTCATCTTCATCCCTTCCATCTCTCATCCCGACGCGCAGGTCGCCCACGGGCGTCGAATAGAAAGACCTGCACTCGGCCTCTCAGGAGGCCACACGACAAAAAAACCTAATTGATAGGACTGCTCTAACGAAGTCAGGGGTGTAACAAAGACTGGTTGCAAAAAATGCAGTTAAAGAAATATAACCATGGCATCTGATTGCCATAACTAAAGTCAGCAAAGACTTGAAAAATCACCCCCAAATAGGGTTAAACAAAGTAGCCTCAAATGACTACGGTCACGTTTAGCAAAAGGTAGGCATTGACGCTCTACGACGTCCATCAAGCTGCACCAGGGCTGACCAAAATGTCTGACACAAGGGTGACTCACTCTAACTGAAATAAATGACATCTAATTAGACTAGTTACATTCCCTACCTATAAAAATGGCTGACACTAAGTTCGGTTGGTTCACAAACTACATTAAACCTACTATACCACCAGAAACTAGAACAAGAAAGGGTGTACAAAAACTCACGAAATGGAGGAGCTCGCACTCAGCCCTCTGATCGACAAGGGTTGAACAAATTCATCACTGGCTCTCCGGAACGGCATCGTCCTCATCAAGACTCCCATCTGGACTCTTCCAAAGGCCAGGGTTAGATCTGTCCCTGTCGTGGACACCGTGAATGTACTGGATATGCCTGGGAATGGCATCCTGGGTGCCTTCTTCCTCGTCCGCTGTTCTGGAAGGTCCACCATCACGCTGGTTCCAATAGATACATCACCGTCATACCATAGCGGCATTAGCCCATGATATTATTCTCAAACATGGTGTAGAATAATTTGATCATGTGGGTGGTGGAATAAATCGTGTAGTAGTTCATTATTTCACTTCAAAATCACAATGTTCGTTGAAAATGTTACAGGCTCTCATTGCAATTGATAACACAGCGTTTACTTCGCAGATATCGAATAATACGTGATCAAGCACTGTTCTGTGGTTCTTCACGTGTATTGACGCCACTTTTACATCACGTGGCATCCGTGATATGTGCGTCGTTTTGTAATTGAAAAATTCACTGTGGCAATCCAAATCTATTGTACTTTCATAATCACACTCATTTAAAGTAGTTATAACACGTTTACCTCTATATTTTTCACCAGGCTCTCGGCCCTCCACAAACACGTGGGTACAAAAATTTGGTGTTACGGTAATGTTAGAATTTTCACTATACTTGCCAATTATATCACAATATGATTCCTGTTGTTCATTGTGCATCAAATAACAGTGATTTATAGAATACTAGCAGTAGAACCCGGCTTCGCCCGGTGGAATGATGATAATGTTTTAAGGTCTCCTTAGAAATATAATGGACTTAAAATCTAAGCCATTTGCCCCCAAAGACAATGAGGGAGTAATATCTAGGTCATTTGCCCTTTTGATAAGGATGATAATAAAAACTACCGTTGAATTGACACGTCAAACTTACAAACTACCGTAATAGAAATACATATTTCAAAATTCACAGGCGAGGAAGACTTATTGTGTGTGGTGATTAATGGTGTAATGGGCGTAACATCTACTGTTGGTCATTTGCTCTTATGATGAGGATGATAAGGGAAACTACTACCGGTATTGAATTGACACTTCAACGTATAATGTACAAAATGTACTGTAATAAAAATAACTATATGGCGGCTTCGGTGGCGTATTTGGTAGCATGCTGAGCTTCTATGCCCAAGATAGCGGGTTCAAACCCGGCCGAAGCCGTCGGATATTTTAAGAGCGTTAAAAATCCGTCAGTATGCCTTTCTTCGGAGGGGAAGTAAAGCCGGCGGTCCCATGTCAGATTTATGGCATGTTATTGAACCTTCCACTAATTACACCTGTGTGAAGCTAAATTGGATAGGTAAATAACGCTCATAGATGTCTACGTCCGTTGCCAAGAGCCGACTGCAGTGGCGTCTAGTAGCTAAGTTCCGAACTTGGCCTAGTAGTCGTTGACGGTGGCGCTTGGCGGCAAAAGTACGAACTATTTGAAGAATTCTATGTTGCAGTTTGTACTTAAATTAAAAAACAGATAACACACACTAATACAGTCATCACAATTAACACCGGTTATCAGACAGATTCTACACAAACCCAAAGTACACGGGGCTACATGACCGCGTTGTCGCAGCCCCTAAACTTAAGAACCAACCAACCAAAAATAAATATTTTAAAAATCACAGTCGAGAAAGACTTTATGCGGCGGTGATTATTGGTATGATGCGCGTAACATCTAGGTCATTTGCACTTACGATGATAATAATAAGGTAATGAAAAAATGACTACTAAACGAACATGGTGTTATTTTAAAACTGATATAGGTAATTCAGGTGTCTAGCTTCGATGTCTTCCAAAGTCTCAACCTTATTTTCTGGCTTAGGCCTATACTGGATGCGTCTAGTGAAAGAGCGTACTGCTCGGCAAAGACAAAGAATATAGGTCCAAGCTGCACGAACCTGAGATGATCGCAGATGATGACGAAATATGATGACACACGTTCGGGGTTCCCCGTCCTATACAGATTGACCGGGAATCACTCACTGTTTCGCAACGGTCCTGTGCTGGCATCAGCATAGACAGCAGGAGATAACACGGCGGGCTCTGGAAAGTACTCTCAAGTCACCTCACGATGAATCAGCAAGCTATTCTCACAACTGACCCCCCCCCCAGGGTCTCTCAACTTGTGGGACGTGGGTTGGCGACCACGGAACCCCAGCTGAGTCTGGCATCGCTTCTACTTCCTGGTGCCGGGCTCATTTCAGTTCTCTTTCCTGTCAGCCTCCCTTGGTCAACTCTTGTTCTCTTCCGACCCAGACTGTATTAGGGTATCCGAGGGCTAGGGAGCCTTTCAATTTCCCGCCTTAATTGGTATTGTCTCATCTTTCCTGATACCCTCATTCTTCGAGGGGTCTGCCTTCTTTTCCTTTTCATAATATCTCCTGTCTTCTGCTCAAGGCCCTCAAAGAGGCAGGGTGTGTGTAGACCCACCACTTCGGGTACACCCTCAAGGGCTCATGACTGGTGAGTTAGGAAGCTGGCAACCCCGAGGGATTCCTGAGCTACATGCAGGGAATGGAGTGGTATGTCAGAAATTTCAAGTGGACAGTGTTACGCATCGGGTTCCAAAGGGTAAGTATACACACTTTGTTTTCGATCGGTGAACGATGTAGATTTGTACCAAAGGGCCTTAATGCGGGAAATGGAGTGGTCTGTCCGAAATTTCGAGTGGACAGTGTTACTCGTCGAGTTCCAAACGGTAATCATGTAAAATCTGGTTGAGATCGGTGAAACGGTGTAGTTTTGTGCCAAGGGCCAAAATGCAGGGAATGGAGTGGCCTGTCCAAATTTTAAAGTGGACAGTGTTACTCATCGGGTTCCAAAGGGTAAGTATACACAGTTTATTTTCGATCGGTGAACGATGTAGATTTGTGCCAAAGGGCCTAAATGCGTGGAATGAAGTGGTCTGTCCGAAATTTCGAGTGGACAGTGTTACTCGTCGAGTTCCAAAGGGTAATTATGTAAAATCTGGTTGAGATCGGTGAAACGGTGTAGTTTTCTGCCAAAGGGCCAAAAAGCAGGGAATAGTGTGGTCTGTCCGAAATTTAAAGTGAACAGTGTTACTTGTCGGGTTCTACGGGTAAGTATATAAAATTGGGGTCAGATCGGTGAAACGGTGTAGATTTGTGCCAAACAGCCTTAATGCAAGGGATGGAGTGGTCTCGCCGCAATTTCAAGCAGACAGTGTTAGTCGCAGTGTTCCAAAGGGTAAATATACAAATTTTGGTTGAGATCGGTGAAACGGTGTAGATTTGGGACAAAGGGCCTAAATGCAGGGAATGGAGTGGTCTGTCCGCAATTTCAAGCAGACAGTGTTACTCGCTGGGTACCAAAGGGTAAGTTTACGAATATTGGTTCTGATCGGTGAAACGGTGTAGATTTGTGCCAAAGTGCCTAAATGCAGGGAATGGGGTGGTCTGTCCGAAATTTTAAGTGGACTGTGTTACTCGCAGGGTTCCAAAGGGTAAGTATACAAAGTTTGGTTCAGATCGGTGAAACGGTGTAGATTTGTGCCAAAGGGCCTAAATGCATGGGATGGAGTAGCCTGTCCGCAATTTCAAGCAGACAGTGTTAGTCGCAGTGTTCCAAAGGGTAAATATACAAATTTTGGTTGAGATCGGTGGAACGGTGTAGATTTGGGCCAAAGGGCCTAAATGCAGGGAATGGAGTGGTCTGTCCGCAATTTCAAGCAGACAGTGTTACTCGCAGGGTTCCAAAGGGTAAGTATACACATTTTGGTTCAGATCGGTGAAACGGTGTAGATTTGTGCAAAAAGGGCCTAAATGCAGGGAATGGCGTGGTCTGTCCGAAATTTCAAGCAGACAGTGTTAGTCACAGTGTTCCATAGGGTAAATATACAAATTTTGGTTGAGATCGGTGAAACGGTATAGATTTGGGCCAAAGGGCCTAAATGCAGGGAATGGAGTGGTCTGTCCGCAATTTCAAGCAGACAGTGTTACTCCCAGGGCACCAAAGGGTAAGAATACGAATTTTGGTTCTGATCGGTGAAACAGTGTAGATTTGGACCAAAGGGCCTAAATGCAGGGAATGGGGTGGTCTGTCCGAAATTTTAAGTGGTCAGTGGTACTCGCAGGGTTCCAAAGGGTAAATATACAAATTTTGGTTGAGATCGGTGAAACGGTGTGGATTTGGACCAAAGGGCCTAAATGCAGGGAATGGGTTGGTCTGTCCGAAATTTCAAGAGGACAGTGTTACTCGCAGGGTTCCAAAGGTTAAATATACAACTTTTGGTTCAGATCGGTGAAACGGTGTAGATTTGTGCAAAAGGGCCTAAATGCAGGGCATGGGGTGGTCTGTCCGAAATTTAATGTTGACGGGGTTACCCGCAGGGTTCCAAAGGGTAAGTATACAAATTTTGGTTCAGATCGGTGAAACGGTGTAGATTTGTATACATAACAGACAGACAGACAGACAGACAAACTTTGAGCTTTATATATATAGATAGATTCGTGCACGATGGCACCCGATGATAACTTCTACGCTAAACAGCGGATATTTTCTACGTCCGACACGACGGCAACAATTGCACGCCTTCACAAGGCGGATTTTCCAGATTTAGTGTAAATAATTCACTATACAATTCTTACTTATCACTCGTATCGTAACGTATGCGTGCTCGATGGCAACAGATAACAATTTCCACGCTAAACAGCGGATATTTTCTACGTCTAACAGGACGGATGTAACTTCACGCCTACACGGGGCGGAATCTCCAGACGTAGTGCAAGGCACAGGGTTACTCGAGGAAGTAGGTCGTCAAACCGAAGGCGTTGAGCGACTACTTACATTCCTGTTTGCGTATCTGTAAGGGTATTACCTTACCTTAAGCGAAAATAACATTCTCCAAAATGTTTTAATAATGCTGAATGACGAAATGGAATATTCTGAGACTTGTGGAAAGATAAAATTGTTTAATGAGACCTCAGATAATTAATTAGTAGACTTCACCAAAGTCAAAAGTGCGATTCACCGCTACTTCAAAGAGCATAGCATGAGCTCTCAGCTCCACGTGGCTTTCTGGGTGTGTTCAAAGGTACTACATCCCATCATAAATGTGCTGTTATAGAAAATATCACATGAACCTTAGCTCAGCGGGTTCACATCATACTCGCCAATGACACCAGGCAAGGCTCGAACGCTGGATTACTGATGAAAGTCACGTGAGTGAGACTACAAAGTCCATTTTTATGTACGATCATGACACAGGGGGATTAGTTTTAGAGATCTTACTTATGGCACATTCTATAGCTAGGATTTATGAATATTCGGCATAATTACATTGGTCATTGGTTATACAACGCATTGTTTCGCTAGAGCCTGGAGGATGAAGCACTTACTCATTTTTGTAAAGAGATTTTGTTTGGTTATAAAACAGTGCTCCAAACTAAATGACTTACGCAGTACGGTTATGCAAGTTTCTGTTAGGACGTCATTCCACTGGCTACTGTAACCCCAGTAAACATATGTTTTGAAGGCCTAGACCTTAAGCGATATTTCTTTGATTTACTTATTGCAAGCGCGAAGTGCTGGTGAAAGATTAACAAGGCTGTGAGTCTACGAGCCGGCAGGCAGGGCACAAACTGGTTTGTTACGCCACAAACAGATGAGTGTGTTTCTTTTGTTTATTTCCATTATGATTTGACATCCAGACAAGTATAAAAGGAATGCAATGTTCAGATAAAGACGTGTCAAGCAAGCGGTCTTTGGTTCGATGTGGAGAGCCACAGTATGATTGTTAAGCACCCCAGAATGATAGCAAATCGCGTTTAGAGTATATTAGACACTGAATAAAGATACAGCCGCAGATAACCAAGAACTTTGTGAATTATTAAAGAGTGCATTTAGGAACAAGTGCTGATTTTACAGCATATATAATTTTGTCCACAGGCTAGAGTTGTGTATCAAATAGCTGACTGTTATTGTAATATTTTGAGGTTGACCACAATGGTATGGTGTTTTACCCGAGGTTGTGAGATACGCTTTTGTACTACTTTGCCTAGCAACATGAACGTATTTGTCTTGTTGACTAAGCTACTGGCCGACGGGCCGAGTGTTATTGTTGAGCACTTAAGGAGTGCAGATGGAATTATGTGAACAGATTTTTCACAATTATTTTAGGTGGTCTTAGTCGTGAACCCACACTAACCTTCACACTTACGAGTTTAAATGGTCACTAAAAATATACAAAGAAACTGATTGGACTAAAATAATATTAAAAAATTTAATAAGAATAATAAAATGATAGGATATTCTCACTTAATGAAAATATAATCAATGTGCTAGGCTGCATCTCTAAATGTAATTAATCTTGATAAACTTAATGAATCCTTGTTGACCAATGCTTAGCTATTGCTCTTATGTGACATTTTGAAACATTTTTTAGGTATTCCTTATTTTGAGAGACGACGGTCAGTTAACCACGTGTTTAAACAAGATGGTTAACTTGACAACGCAGCGTTAATCATGAAGCTAATTCATGCCATTATCACCTTAAGGGGGAGGTCCAGCTTAAGAGAGGGAAAAAATGTCAATATTCATTCGATTGTTGAACATGCTACAAATATCGTTGACATATGATAATGTGTATCACAGTAATGGCAAGTTTGTGGCAACCAAAAGCAACTTTTAAAGTGTCAACATTCTTATCATAAGAATTTTTTAGAGAATTTTCAAAATTGCCAAATTTATTACAATGCATCATCGTTTCCCTTATATATCCCAAGTTTATGAGAAAGTCTCTACTTTTCTTTTTTAAGGTATGTATTACATCTGCACCTTCAAAATGTACCTCAATCACTAGCATAAACTGTATACTAAGTACTTTTATTTGATTTTTATTCAGAGCAGCTGAAAATAGTTCTTTTTTAAGAAAAAATACAGTATAAAAAACAAATATAAATCCTAATGACCTGAATGAGGTACATATTGTAGTACAGCCTTATGGGAGGAAACCCTGAAAAAAATCATCATATTCCATGGAATAATAACAGAATTATGGAGAAAATGGTGTTAAAAATTATAGTTTTCAGGAAAACGGCTTTAAAAATGTTGGCATAAAATTAATACAACTTTCGGACCCCTCACCATTCAAAACTGTCCTGGTCCATAAGTCACTCCTCCAATATCATGTTTCTTTCCTTCTTCCTGCAATTGGAGCCTCTTTCTGCATCTCCTGGCTTCTTTTGTGAATTCAAGTGCCCTCTTCTCAGCTGACTGAATTCTTCTCACATCCTTCTGATTCAGTCCTTGAATGCCGTAAGCTCCTGGGTCCAGTCCCATTTCTTTTACAACCTTCAGTCTTCCGTTCATCCCAACATTGAATGTGTTGGCTGCATCCTTTGCTGCTATCAACACAGCTTTTTTGGCCACAGAATCCTCTTTTTGGGCATAATTTCCATATTTTGGCATTCAGAGATTCGTTACTATTCTGTGTGTGACTACCCACACACCGCTTCAAAAGATCACTGGAAGACAAATCTTAAAAAATGGGTCTAATTTCTTTCATTATTGCCATAGGTATGTTATTCTTGTGATGATATCTTTCTACTTACCATCAGAGACAGCCCTTTGGTAACTACACCAAGAATCAACTCCTTTGGGACAGAAATCATGCATAGGTCTTTCATTAGTTGAGGCATTGAGATGCCAGATAGCCCTAATGGCTGTTTGAATTTCTGAAGCTGAAGTGCTATTACTTCTAATGGTATTGCCATAGTACACTGTCAAGGTGTTAATAACAGAATCAGTGAGCCTATGTTTACCTGTCAGCGGTTTGCCATTTTCTAATTGTTTTCCTTTATAATTAGCCTTTAGATTTCTAAGCCGAGACCCCATGCGTTTTTGAACATGGCCAACACATTCTATTTTATTGACCTTTATGTGAGGCCCATAAGGTTTCATTTCATTGACTGCTCTGTAACTTTTTGTGTCACCATCCCCAATGTAGTTGACATATTTCAGCCCCCGCCTCTCTTCTGACCGACTGAATATTCGTTTAATTTCCTCCACCTCCATGCTGCCAGCTGTACCTGAGTGATTTTTTCCATATACTTCTGAGTGTATTTCCTTGAATTCAGCATATTCTATAGTATTTCCCTTCCCATTCCAGGGTTCACATCCCTTACATACTGATGAAAGTACTTCTAAGTCCACAACTTTACCAGTTTTAGCTCCAATAGCAACAGCTACACCATGGTGTGAAGTGTGGGCCCTAGTCAGCCAAGTTCCATCACAAGACAATGACACCTCAGAAGAATTGCTAAGTTCAGATTCTTCTTTTGCACCCTGCATCATACATTCTTCTGAAACTTAAGATGTGGCATCAAGAATATGATCCATAATGATGCACAGGTGGTGGCATGTTCATTATAGCACAAAACACACTTAGGCCTTGTAGTCCTTGACCAATACACGTCCTGGCATAAACTGCTCTCCTATTTACAGATAGCACATTCTTTGTTTTCCCCAATACTGCGCTGTTGTAAAAAGTACCTACTTCAGAACATGATTCACAGTTAACTGTTACTTTACAGCCCAAACCTCCTAAATTGGTCAGGTTAAGTACCACAGGTTCACCACACACAAACCTAAGGCATTTCTGTAACCCTCGAAACATAATATTTACATCAAAAATGTAGCAACCCATATCACCATCACCATCAAATTCAACTCCAACATTTGGAATAAGCTTCCTGTCTGCAGCACTGAGGTTAGGTGTCGAATTATTATCAGCATCACTCACTGCTTGTTTTCCAGACTGCTTATGCTGATTCCCTTTGAAACACGGTTTTTTACTTTTATAATGTACCTTTCGAGCACCCATACTGCAGTATACCTCACATTTCACACCGAATCACACAACTAATAGGCCACACCGATGTTGTTTACAAAACAATATTTGCACATGGAATCACGGAAGAACAACACAGAATTGTTCCATGATGGAACTTGTTTCCATGGATATTCTATAATACAGGTGTATAGGACTCCTAGGAAACAAAACAAAAACGTGTCTCGTAAATGTACGTATCGATATTATCAACGGCGCGCGGTTTAGAGGGTGATACATTTGCATAAGGAAAGCATAGAGAAAGTGTACGAGGAAGACAGCGTGGCAGCACATGTCATCCGGTCATAATATTTTCCATATCTCTGGAACAAGGCCAGATATTCCAAAAATTCATTTTGCAAAGTAAACCTAAAACTCGGCTTAAAAATCTATATAATAAACAAAATGCTAATTTATGACCTGGTAAGCTGGGCCTCCCCCCTTAACTTTTTCTCTCCCACACACACATGGCCATTGGTCACAAATAGTGAGAATGTGTGTAGGCAGGTCAGTGGCGCCTATTGTGCACATTTTGAAGGGTGACATGGTGTTATACATTTGTGTTGTTAATAGTTTAGCTTTCCTTCGATTAGTAAGGGAATAGAATGTGCTTGGCTTTGTTTTGAAATAAGTGTTGGTTTAAACGCTTCTCGTTTACATCGTTGCCAACTTTAACGTCAGATAGGAATTAGCTTAGAATACCGTAACGTTAAATGTTAGAGATGATACTATCATAGCGTAATATTTAAACTTATTGTTCAGTAAAAATAATGAATCTTTGCATTGTAAACAAGTAATTATCTTTCTTTGCCGTAAATTCGTGCTTGCGATATTAATTATTATTGCAATCTCCTAAGCAATTCGATAGGGATGAATTACGTGTCATTCTCTTAGCTTTGCTTGTTTGATTTACAATCTTTTCATAGGATTTCGAGAGTCTTAATTTAGGATATTTTGTTTGGGGATAAGTAAATTCTTGTTAGGGCAGATTAGCACGAACTAACCTTTCTTCACCTCTCTGAAATAGGCTAGGGGTCTGCCATATTTGTGAATAATATCAGTGCGATTTAAATGTAAGCTTCGCCTCTCTATTGTGTGATTGTGTTTGTAGTCCTCTGGACTGGAAGCTTTAGATCTCTCATTATATCCGACACCCCCGAGATAAGTTTCCTTGTGTTTTCCCAGACCAAGAATGCATTCCTCCCCGTCCTATATGTCTTCTCGTTGGAGAAGGGTCTCGGAAGGTTCATTTAAGGTCTGTGGCTACCTTAAACCCTTGTCAAACGGGAACCCTATATACAGTAATTAACAGCAGGCATTGAATATTGTTGGCAAAACTGTCCTGTATGGACTCCTGAAAATTAATCTGAAATATATTTTGTATACATATGCCAATTGAGTATCAGATCCCATGCATATCTTCTAAGATATCCAACATGGAGCTAAAATTTCAATTGTGATTTTTCCTCAGTAAGTCACATTGACGCCATTTTAAAATATGACCATTCGATGTCCTGGTACAGGTATTTACTCGTACGAAATGTGGTTTAAGAAGCTGCAGTCGTTTACGAGTTGATAGATGTTCACACAGACAGGAGGACAGACAGTGGTTCAAGGAAGCAGGAAGGAAGGACAGACACACACACATCTGTCTGGGTAATCTCGTCAGTCTATTTAGACATCATTTTTGCAAAATATGAAATGAAGGCAGAAGAAAGGAATATAATATGTCATGATGATGATGATAATTGTTGTTTTAAGGGGCCTAACATCTAGGTTATCGCCCCCCCCCCCCTAATATGTCATGCTACCAGGGTAATAACGAGTTTTTAAACGGTTAGCGGCGAAACTATATGCGTATCATATGCAAAGATAAGGTTCATGTCTTCAAAGATAGTTCCTAATGCCTAATGAATACCTATAATTACGCTTGAGAATAGGCACTTATATTTGGGATATTGACAGTGACCCCAATATTTGCTTTGTCGAAAGTAAGACATGTGATCTATGGGAAGAAATAACCTTAATTCCAAATTTTAAAAGGAAATCGGACGGTATTTCGTGAATCGAACTGGCATGTATATGAATATCGTGGATCTTCTGAGAATTGAGAAAAGCTATGTCTAAGGTGGCTTTTGTTTATATCATCACTTGGCAAGCGAGGCGGAGTCTGGTTCGCGTCACAACCTTTGTAGTTCGGCGGCGAAGGGGAGGATACCAGTCAGGCAAGTTTATTTTTCTTGTTTGTGCTGGCGAGCGGCGAACGCGTGCAAGAAAAGGAGAAAAAAACCTCGGCCGTGTCAGACCTGCAAAATAATTTACGCTTGCAGTATTGAGATGGGTTCAAAGCATACCACGTCATATGATCTAATAATTGAAATTACGACGGGATTAATTGTAATTCTAATTACTCTGCAGAAGTGATATGCATCATGAAATACCAGGTTCGATTCAGAAAAATATTCTGCATTTTATGATATTTTCGTAATTTCAGAAGAGGAACATTAACGCAAAAACGATCTTATTCGGGAGATTGAGAGGAACTTTTAGCGGTAAATTGGGTAACCCACAACACTGGAAGAAGAGAGGGGGAAACTCGATTTGACGATGTCGTTACGTGACGGAAGTTTTTTTTTAAGGATCACGCTATTCTGAAGTGCGCGGACATTATAGTGCAAACGGGAGTATCAAGAGGCATTCCGGCAGTCAGTTCTAACGCCGAAGGATAATAGTACAAGCAATGTATGACATGAATAAACATTTATAGTTACAACAATTGAATATTATACTCTTCGAATAATATAATTTTAATTCAGCACAGCGATCATTTCAATGTATGTTATATATACTTTGTCAAGTTAAGGGACACTAGGGGTGAATTTTTAAACTTCCACATTTGTTATCAGAATGAGTAGAAATTTAAACTTCACAATAAGATTGAAAATACTAATTCACATTCCAAATTTGAAAACAATGGGATGAAATTTATTTGATTTTTTTACTATTTTATTATTAAAATATACCGTGCGATCAAAATGCTCCATGCGCAGTAAAAATTGTGTAAAACGCTTGATTTTTAATTACATATACATAAAACTATTCTAAATATTATATCATTGAGACATTTCAGGAAAGTGATACATGTATACTGTCAGATTAATTTCATTTTATGTGCTACCATATTTTATAAATTCTGATAATTTTTCATAGTTTATTTTCTCTGTAATTTACAAAGTGACTGGAGATATTGCAATGTCATCTTACAACAAATGTATTTCTGCAAATCCAGTGGTAATTTGAGTAAAATTGGTGAATATCCCATGCTTGTGGAGCATTTTCATTACCGTACCTAAAAATATTGTTTGGAGATAAAAGCATTATTATACTAATTGAGGGGGACTGTTACCCAAAGATACGAGAAGTTGGTGATGCATGATATGGGAAGCTGAAAAACTGAACAAACAAAATTGGAAGAAGTGACCTGAATTATTCAAAATTATCACATCTAAAAGAGAACTTCTAGGGTCTACGATGGAGAGACCTGATAATTGTAGCAGAGTTGATACATGGAGTCGACAAGCCACGACCGACCAGACAATCAGTTCGAATGCGGGGATTCCCGAGACAATAGCGGACGATAAAGGCTTTCATCTGACTGCTGTTCCAAGAATGAGATCTAGGCGTATGCTGAAATGGGATCAGCAATGCAGGGTGCAATGCATGAAGAATCATACGCACCCGGGTATGAGGATTCCTTACCATCTTGCTGAAAAGGTACAGAGAAGATTCTCCAGTTTTTCTTGTAGATATTTGGAACATGTAGAAATTTCACGATTGACCAATTTTTAGTAGCATTTCGTAATTTTTACTGAGGCATATTTAGGTTTATTTTTATGTTAGATTTTGGATTTGTATTTGTGCGTTTTAGCGTTACTTAAATTTCATTTTTGAATTTATTAGGTCTGTGTGGAGAATTTTTATAATTTTGGAAAAGTTTAGTAAGATTATATAGGATTTGATCTTATTCAAACGATGGTGATACTTTACATTTTTCGATTTTGTTCGAAAAATATTTCGTCAGCGATGTCTGATCGCATAATGGCACGATTATGTCATGTGTGACTTACTTAATTGCTCTAGTTACAATTTTTGCTATTTTTAGATTTTAAGTTCATTTACGAGAGATCTATGAATGATCTATTGACATCCATATTCGATATCGTAATTGTTGGACATGGCAATCCTATTTTTGAGATAGAGAGAACATTACTTACGAGAAGGAGTTAGCTGATCCAGCTATTGTATTTTAATTGCTATCTCAATTATTGACGTTGGAGTCAATGTAAAGTCATTGTAAATGATATTAAATGTGAAGACTAGATTTCAGTTAGTCTAGTGAACTTAAAGCTACGATAGTCAATAATATGGCGAGGATTAGTTTGATCCTTGACAGGTTTGTTTTTCTAGAAAACACTTGTAGTTTTTAAATATTGTTATTACTGTGAATAACAAAATTATTTACGACCAGAGAGAGGAGAGACTTACTCTATATTTATTAAGTGAATTTCTGTAAGGAGAATCTTTATATTCTTTCCAAGATACTTGATTGAAGAGGTTAATAACATTTGTATTATTGAAATTTAAAGAGTGGTGGAACTGGAAGGTCATTTACCACCTTATATTCGTATTTGATCAATTCTGCACAAGTTTTATGATAATTGATGAAGATTTATTCCACAATTAATGGTTGGTGATGTGCAATGATAAGAGCTATGTGTATTTGGAGGTACTTCCGCAAGAACGATTTATAAATTACGCAATTGTCGTAATAAGTATAATGTGAAGATTTATGCCACTAATGGAGAAAGTAATGCGTATAATATTGAGATAGGCTCAGGCAAGGTTTAAGATTGTTGCAAAAACAGCTGTTTATTTCATTTAAATTCATAACCGATGTATTTTAAAGTGTATTAGAAAGTATATTTACTTTGCAAATATTAATCTTATCGATATTATTGATTATGACATTACTACAATGCTAAGCTTAACCACTTGGGCTATTGAAGCCAGGATATAATATATTCAACTTGATATGAAAGGGTAGCGGATTTAAATATAATCTCATCAATGTTTATATGTACGGAATGATTCTATGAAGAGAATAATGAACATTCGATTTAATGAGACGGTAGAAGTATATATATCGTGAACGCAGTGTTGTATACTGTAGTTGTACAGGAGTTTAATAAGTATTAGTATTTATAATATATTATACGTTTAGATGATCAGTTGATAGTAAGAGGAAATTCAAGGAATCAGGAGTTTTTGTATAGAGTAAAAGCATAACTGTAAATTTTTAATGTGTAGGAAGGACAGGTAGTGCCTTAAATAATTTATTGATTAATTTATTTTTAGTATTCGTAGTTCGAATAATTTGTAGTTGTTGTTTTTTCAATTTGGTAATCCTAGAAGTGGTAGGAAACCAGTTGTGTTAGCTGGCTATATAACAGCGAGGCCACAGACCAAATTTCAGTTTCAATTATGATTAATATATTATATTTCACAACTAATTATTAAATTATTTAGTTATTTCTTTAAATCAGTTTAGGAGAGTTTATTATTATTTCTACGTGTTATTTGATTAATAAACTTACGAGCACGCTATGTTTGCTCCGCGTTTTATAGAAATTCCATCTTCTATTTACAATAGTTATCAAGATGATGAACAATGGAGATAGGCACCCATTTTCCACCCATTTTCAGGAATCTCATGTTCAAGCTCAGTTTGATTTCTGTGTTTTACGTACTTCCATTGTTCACCATCACCTTGCATCTTTTAAAACACGTATGAAAGTGAGCTACTTTCAGCGCTCCTTTGCGATTGTTTTGCTGGGGACTTCAGTGCTTCTGCGATCCTTCTTCCATGTCAGGATTGACAAGTACTGATTCTAAATGTGATGACTAGATTTCAGTTAGTCTAGTGAACTTAAAGCTACGATAGTCAATAATATGGCGAGGATTAGTTTGATCCTTGACAGGTTTGTTTTTCTAGAAAGCACTTGTAGTGTTTAAATATTGTTATTACTGTGAATAACAAAATTATGTACGACTTATTTGAATTTCAACTGGCTTGTGATCAATAAGGTCACGTTATAATTAAATTTAAATGGTAAGATTAAGATCAGTAATATTAAATATAATTTAACTTACTATTGGAAATATAGGAGGAATAATAGGTAGGTAGAATATTAAGGATAAGTTATGCTACAAAAATCTCCAACATGCTAATAAAATGGTCACTCTAAAGTTTCTGCAATGTTCAGCGATTTTAGCTTCCCAGCTTTTTCAAAATAAGAAGATATTATGTCGACGACAGACATGGAGGCTATCAAGGCCATGTTTAAGGTGGTTCAGGAGAACCAAGTGTAGATTACTACTGGCGTTGATGTGTTACACAAGTTCACTCATGATAATTTTAAGAAAATTCAAGATGACAATAAACAGAATCTAGACACTGTTAAAACAAGTTTGAAAGCAGAGTTAGCGCAGGATCGGGCAGCTAATTAAAACAACAAGGCAACTATTTAAACTGAGTGTAGGCAAAATGCTGAGGAAATTTAAACGTTAGTACAGGAGTCACAGGAGGAAACTAGGAAGTCACAGGAGGAAATTCGGAAGCTATTACAGGAGGAGAGTAAAAAGTCACAGGAGGTGACTCAAAGGAAAAATCTAAACGGTTAGTGCAGGAAGAGAGACAAGAGATGGTCAGGACGAGAGTAAGAAGGATGCTATCCGACTTAAGGAAATCATTAATAGGCTACAATATGAAAGCATTGAAATTAAGGGAACAAATGCTCAACCACAGAATAGCTTTGATACTCTAGAAAGTTGTTCCAGAATAATCAAAAAGATGGTCTGAGATTACAAAGGGAGGTTAGGGAACACCAGGCTCAATATGAAAAAATGTATGTTGTAAATATACTCTAATTTCAAAGAGAGGTAGAAATAGTTTTGGAAAAGAGTAAATTAGATACAGAAATTTACTGTTCAGGACGCTATTAGAGAG
This sequence comes from Meconema thalassinum, assembly GCA_946902985.2. NCBI lineage: Eukaryota > Metazoa > Arthropoda > Insecta > Orthoptera > Tettigoniidae > Meconema > Meconema thalassinum. The sequence goes on from OX336389.2 coordinate 725,263,324, forward strand.
AATTTGAAAGAGTTTCGGGCACATATCACTAACAATACTACACAAATTCAGGCGATTGAAACACAAATAGGCCATGTATCAAACACTATGATAACTTTTCAGGTGCAGTTTGCTGAACAAGCCCACACACTGAAGGTTAAGATTGATATCGGGGTTACTGATGTTGTTAAGAGTACTGTTGATGATATGAAATGTGAACTGATAAAATGTAATCAGGATAATATGAACAATGTGCTTGCTAAATGTAAGGAGGATTTTCAAAATCTTGAAGCTAAGTTAACAAATGATATAGGACAACAAATTGACGTGGTTCAAATTGCTAGCGTGGATAAATTGAATGAATTCAGGTAGAAGGCGGAATTAGATGTTTTAACTTTAACTGTCGAAAGTAAAGGCAGAGAGAAAAGAGTAGATGAAATCCGAACAGAAGTGGAGAAAATTAAACAGACTCAGCATTCTTAAATTGAGGATTTACGAATTCAATTTATTAATTTAGAATTAAAAGGAGTGACTAACGAGATTCAAGTACATGCGGACTCTAGGAGAATAACTCGAACGGATTCGAGGGAAATTCTTAGGGAAAGCCAGGATAGGAGAAAGTAAGAGAAGATCCATATATGGCTAGATTACACAGACTATAGGAACAGTTATGGAGTATCAGGGACGAATGAATACAGAGAGACCAAGAATCGATCTCAGGGATGAGATAGACTTTGGTCCATATCAGCACATGTTAGGATCTAAAAATAACAACCAGAGAGTCGTGGTAATTAAGATTGTAGAAGATCGTCCAAACAATGCAGAAAATTCCACAAATCGTACAGCCATTGAAAATCTTCGAGATATGAGGAAATTTCTCAGGAAAAGTCATGTATCTAGAGATCGGGAGATGAGAGTAGTGGAAAGGTATCTTGATGGATTAGCATTATTATGGTATAAGGCGTTCAGATACACTTGCATGAATTTCGAGGAATTTGCCGAAGCACTTAAGCGGAGATTTTGGTCAATTGAAGATCAATTGAATATAAGAGCTGAAGTATACTCTAAGAGATATTCGTCATCTCTACCCACGAAATGTGCAAGCTAATTTACTGTGCAGTTTTCACGCTTGCAGTATTTCCAACCACCATTGTCTGAAGCGGAGCTTATAAAGGCAATGACGAGACAGCTACTGTCCGTCCACGAGCTTAAGGTCCGTGGCAGGAATGCAACGAGTTAGCTGGGGACAGCTGGCCTCTGCTCGAACAACAATAGTGCCAACCTACTACTGACCCCTACGATTTCACAATTGAAACTAAACGGAAGTAGCAGTGAATAACCATAGCGTGAATAACATCGGTGCTGAGTTGGCAATACCTGCAGCGGCACGTCCACTCAATCAACGCAGCTGGAATGTCTCTCCTCTTCCCTTCAGCCCACTAAGACCATGAGCTGGTGGACGGACAGTACCACCGGATGTGCAGCGGTATATTATATCAGCTGGCATTCAATGTCTACCGATGATGGATGAACTTCTTAGAAGACTAGACCATACAAGTTCCATGTCTAATCCTGTAAATAGAAATACCCGGCAGGACAATATTGATATCAATAATATGCGGATAGATCAGACACAGCAGACTGATTGAGAACCAGGCCCTATTCGGAATAACTATGCAAGGAATAGGAGGTATGAGGTTACTTCGAGGGAAAAGCATAACAGCAATGCCAGCTCCTGCAGTAAAGGTGCGAGGTATTTTTCAAGATACGACCATGAAACGTCAAGAATATATTCAACAGTTAAGAAGGGAGACAAATCGAGAGAATAATAGACCTCATAATCAGAATGTATACCCAAGTACTACTCATCATGCTTGAGATGAATCAAAGTAAGAATTAAAAATACTCTGATTTTGAATCGCTCCTAAAGGATATAAAATCGCCACCCTATACATTAGACATAAACGAAGTATACCAGGTGGATGACGAGGATTTGCTGTGGGAGAGAGAGGAACAGGGGAGTCACATATAATTCACCTTCTCATTGATGGATACACATATCAATCGCTTATTGATACTGGAGCCTCAATGTCAGTAATTTCAGAAGTCTGTTATAACAGGTTACTTCGAGGGGAAAGCATAACAGCAATGCCAGCTTCTGCAGTAAAGGTGCGAGGTATTTTCCAAGATACGACCATGAAACGTTATAAATGGACATAGTTACGAACATATTTTCATTGTACTGGTAGAAATTAATTTTGATATTATATTGGGAATTGATTTCATTATTAAGGCAGATGGATTATCCTCGCCGCTAGATTGGGGCTTCATTCATTCCATTCCTGACCCGGTCGGAGACTGGAAGCAGGCTGTGGATTTTTCATTAAGGCAGATGGATCACCATCATCATCTTCATTTCCCCTTTTCCAGATGACACTGGGTGGGGACAAATATGGTTCCTCTCCCCTTTGTTCTGGCGTTCCACCATTCCTCTTCCAACACGGTGTTCCAATCCAGGTTCCGTTTATTAATGCTGTTCTTCACCGAGTCCATCCAACGCATTTTTGGTCTTCCTGGTCCTCTCTTCCCTGTCATCCGTCGTTCCAGTGCTCGTCTTGGTAGACTTACTTCATTCATCCGTTTGACATGACCAAACTATCTCAATCTGTTTTGCTCCCAGTTCTTTCCGTATATCTTCATTTATCACTCTGTCTCTCCTCGTTTTCTGGACCATACTTCTCAGGAATCTCATCTCAGCTGCCTGTCCTCTGCTCTCATCCCTCTTAGTCATTGTCCTAGTCTCTGCTGCATATGTCATTATAGGCACATAATATGCTTTGTATAATACATAAATTCTTTAACCTCAATTAGTATATCCTTTTACATACTAGTCCCCGTACCTGTTGGTTGAATGCACTCCCGAATTGTGTTCTTCTGCTAATTTCCAAATCTATTTTTCCATCTTCAGTCAGTTCACTTCCCAAGTATTTGAAGTGTTTCACCACATCCGATTCCGTATCTCCTACTTTGATTACTCCTTTACCTTCTTTCTTACCTCTACTCATCACCACTGTTTTACTCTTATCGACATTTATCTTCAATGCCCATTGCTCAATCTTTTCACTTCTTTCTTCTTGTACCTCCATCTCAGCCTCGCCCCAGATCAAAACATCGTCTGCAAACAGCATTACCTTCATCTTTGGCCAACTTCATTGCTGCCTTCATGATGTCATCCATCACCATTAAGAACAATAATGGTGACTACACAGTTCCTTGCTTTAATCCAGTGTCAATTTTAAACCATTCCGATGTCCCGACCCTAGACTTCACACTACTGTAGCAATCCATGCACATTCCCCTTATCATGTCTCTCAGTTCCTTGCCTATCCCCCTATTTGTTAAGCTTTCCCTTAACTTTTGTTCTAGGGATGCTATCATAGGCCTTTTCTAGATCAATAAAAGTCAGTACCATATCCTTCCCATATTCCCAACTCTTCTGAATGTGCTGTCTCAGAATGAAAATGGGTTCCACTGTTGACCTTTCCCCTCTAAATCCAACCTGCTCCTCCTCTATTTGGCTTTCTACCTTTACTCTAATTCTTTTTTCTAGGATTCTTCCCATTACGTTGGCAACATGCGAGATGATGGTGATTCCTCGGTAGTTACCACACACCTACCTGTCTCCTTTCTTGAATATTGGCAATATTATTCCCTTTTTCCAGTCTTCAGGAACTTTCTTCTCTCTCCACACACTCCTGAGAAATCTGTATGTCCACTGCAGTCCCACTGGTCCTGTCGCCTTGATCATTTCTATTGCCACTTCTTTGATTCCCCCAGCATTCCCCAACTTCATCTTCCTAACTGCCCATAGTATTGTCTGGTTCTTCTTCTATTTTTCCCTCCACCGTTTTGGCTGTTTGCGGAACATCTCCGCATGCCTGGTGTCTCACATTCAACAGCTCGCTGAATCTTTATTTCCATCTGTCCGTTATCTCTTCTGGTTTTGCCAATATTTCACCTTCTTTGTTTTTCACGAACCCAGTGTTCACCTTTTCATTTCTTCTACTTTTTATAATTCTAAACAGCAATTTCTTTCCACAATTTAAATCCTCCCTTATGTCCTGAGTGAATTCTTCCCAGCTTTCCCTCTTTTCCTCTGCAGTTACTTTCTTGCAATCTCTGTTTGCTTCTATATATTTTGCTCTACTTTCTTCAGTTTTTTTGTTATCCATTCCTTCCATGTTTTCTACTTCTCCCTTACCTATTCTTCAAATATATCATTTCACCATTTCGTTGCCGTTTCCCGTACCTTTCCTGATGTTCTACCACATGTTTTCTCTGCACTGTTTACAAACGCAATCTTGAACTTTTCCCATTCTTGTTCCACATGGGTAATATCAGTCCTTGGTATCTTTTCTTGCAATTCTTTCTTAAACTCTTCTACAACCACCTTTCCTTTAGTCTCCAGACCTTAATCTTTATTTCCCTTTTTTCTGGTAATCTCATAACTTTTCCTACTTTTAATTTTGCTACTACCGCCCTAAGGTCTCCTCCAAAGGCTTCCTCTGGCATGGCTGTTACATCAATTAGCTCTTTCCGATGTCCTTTTATGAATAATGCATAGTCTATCAGAGTTTTCGTTCTTCTATCTCCCCGTCCATACCCCGCTATCTTCAGATAATTTTTCTTTCCGAACCACGTATTCCCTATAATTAATTGGTTCCGCTGACAGAAGTCCATTAAGAAATCTCCTTCTGGATTCTTACTACCATAACCATATGGTCCCAAAATCTCCTCTCTTCCTTGTCTGTATCTTCCCACTTGTGCATTCAGATCTCCCATTACTATTATTTCCTTATTCTCTATATATTTTTCCAGATCTTCTTTATACCCCGTTTGTGGAGCATATACTCGAACCATATCTTTTGTACCTGTCTGGAACTGTATCCTTCCTATGATCATCCGATCACTTATCATCTTCACCTCCTCCACATACCCTAGGACATAATTTCTTTTAATAATTCCTAGTCCATTTTTGCCTCCTGTCCTCCACTGTAAGACAGCCTATATCCTTCGTTTAGTTTTCTTTCGCCTTTTCCTTTCCATTTCGTTTCACTGAGACCGAGGATGGCTATATCCTTCTCCATTATGAAGTCCACTAGCTCCTCAGTCTTGTCCGTCAGGGTTAAGATGTTGACTGTCCCTATTCGGATATATTGTGATGCTGGTCGCCCATTTCTCACAGCTCCCCCATCATCAGAAGAACTACGCGTCTCCAGCAGGGGACGCCCTAGCATTATCCGAGGCTGAATCATATTTGCTATCATTTTAGGCTATTATTAAAATGGGGTCGCCACACCCAAATGCATTTTATGACCTACTTCCAGGTATGAACTAGGCCGCTCCTAACATGGAGAATAGACGCCTTTTGTAGCCGCTCCTCTGAAGTACATACGATACGGATGTCCATAAATGGACTGATAACTTTTACTCTATTAATACCGAGCACTGGGTTGCCTCTTCCGCCAACTTTGCTGTGTCCCATCACATTACGATACTGCACTATTTAATAAAAACATTGTATATCACCACACTTCCTTGTATTTCATCACCTAGTGCTCTAGTCACACTGTATAACTCTTCATTGTGTCCAATCACATTACGATACTGCACTACTCAATATAAACACTGTATACCACCACACTTCCTTGTATTTCATCACCTTGTGCTCTAGTCACACTGTATAACTCTTCATTGTGTCCAATCACATTACGATACTGCACTACTCAATAAAAACACTGTATACCACCTCACTTCCTTGTATTTCATCACCTATTGCTCTGGTCACACTGTATAACACTTCCTTGTGTCACATCACATTACGGTACTGCACTACTCAATAAAACACTGTATACCACTACACTTCCTTGTATTGCATCACCTAGTACTCTAGTCACACTGTATAACACTTCCTTGTGTCACATCACAATACGGTACTGCACTACTCAATAAAACACTGTATACCACTACACTTCCTTGTATTGCATCACCTAGTACTCTAGTCACACTGTATAACACTTCCTTGTGTCACATCACATTACGATACTGCACTACAAAACAAAAACACTGTATACCACTACACTTCCTTGTATTGCATCACCTAGTACTCTAGTCACACTGTATAACACTTCCTTGTGTCACATCACATTACGATACTGCACTACAAAACAAAAACACTGTATACCACTACACTTCCTTGTATTGCATCACCTAGTACTCTAGTCACACTGTATAACACTTCCTTGTGTCACATCACATTACGGTACTGCACTACTCAATAAAACACTGTATACCACTACACTTCCTTGTATTGCATCACCTTGTGCTCTAGTCACACTGTATAACACTTCCTTGTGTCACATCACATTACGGTACTGCACTACTCAATAAAACACTGTATACCACTACACTTCCTTGTATTGCATCACCTAGTACTCTAGTCACACTGTATAACACTTCCTTGTGTCCCATCATATTACGACATTGCACTACTCAATATAAACACTGTATACCACTACACTTCCTTGTATTGCATCACCTAGTGCTCTAGTCACATTGTATAACACTTCCTTGTGTCACATCATATTAGTACTGCACTACTCAATAAAACACTGTATACCACTACACTTCCTTGTATTGCATCACCTAGTGCTCTAGTCACACTGTATAACACTTCCTTGTGTCACATCACATTACGGTACTGCACTACTCAATAAAACACTGTATACCACTACACTTCCTTGTACTGCATCACCTAGTACTCTAGTCACACTGTATAACACTTCCTTGTGTCACATCACATTACGGTACTGCACTACTCAATAAAACACTGTATACCACTACACTTCCTTGTATTGCATCACCTTGTGCTCTAGTCACACTGTATAACACTTCCTTGTGTCACATCACATTACGGTACTGCACTACTCAATAAAACACTGTATACCACTACACTTCCTTGTATTGCATCACCTAGTACTCTAGTCACACTGTATAACACTTCCTTGTGTCCCATCATATTACGACATTGCACTACTCAATATAAACACTGTATACCACTACACTTCCTTGTATTGCATCACCTAGTGCTCTAGTCACATTGTATAACACTTCCTTGTGTCACATCACATTACGGTACTGCACTACTCAATAAAACACTGTATACCACTACACTTCCTTGTATTGCATCACCTAGTGCTCTAGTCACACTGTATAACACTTCCTTGTGTCACATCACATTACGGTACTGCACTACTCAATAAAACACTGTATACCACTACACTTCCTTGTATTGCATCACCTAGTGCTCTAGTCACACTGTATAACACTTCCTTGTGTCACATCACATTACGGTACTGCACTACTCAATAAAACACTGTATACCACTACACTTCCTTGTATTGCATCACCTAGTGCTCTAGTCACACTGTATAACACTTCCTTGTGTCACATCACATTACGGTACTGCACTACTCAATAAAACACTGTATACCACTACACTTCCTTGTATTGCATCACCTAGTGCTCTAGTCACACTGTATAACACTTCCTTGTGTCACATCACATTACGGTACTGCACTACTCAATAAAACACTGTATACCACTACACTTCCTTGTATTGCATCACCTAGTGCTCTAGTCACACTGTATAACACTTCCTTGTGTCACATCACATTACGGTACTGCACTACTCAATAAAACACTGTATACCACTACACTTCCTTGTATTGCATCACCTAGTGCTCTAGTCACACTGTATAACACTTCCTTGTGTCACATCACATTACGGTACTGCACTACTCAATAAAACACTGTATACCACTACACTTCCTTGTATTGCATCACCGTGTGCCCTAGTCACACTGTATAACACTTCCTTGTGTTCCATCCCATTACTATACTGCACTACTCAATAAAAACACTGTATACCACCAAACTTCCTGGTATTGCATCACCGTGTGCCCTAGTCACACTGTATAACACTTCCTTGTGTCCCATCATATTACGACATTGCACTACTCAATATAAACACAGTATTCCACCAAACTTCCTTGTATTGCATCACCTAGTGCTCTAGTCACACTGTATAACACTTCATTGTGTCCCATCACATTACGATATTGAACTACTCAATAAAAACACTGTATAACTGTATCACCTGTATCGCCTGTATCACCTTGATATGAGAAGGAAAAGAAAAGCCAGAGATTACGTCTTACACGAAGAACTGGTATTTACATTTCTGGATAAAGAAAATGCAAATCCAAGAATAGTAATTCCACCTAATTTGATCTATCGTGTCATATGAATGGCCCACAAAAGCATAGTTCATAGAGGTACTGATAAAACCTTAGCCACGGCCCAAGGATGATTTTATTGGATTAATATGAGAATAATGATTGGTGATGTTATTCGTTATTGCGAGAATTGTCAAAATATCCATCAGTTATCTCGAAGGAAAAGCCCAAGACAATTATACCTACACGTCCAAGAGAACTCATGGCACAGGACATTTTTGGCCCAGGTCCAAAGGGTTATAAGGGGAATCAATATTTTCTAGTCACAGTTGACGTATTTTCGAAATTGGTAATACTCAATCCCATGCAGAAAGCTAATTCAAAGCAGATCATCAGGAACATTGAAAAGTTTGTTATTCCGAAGGCAGGAAAACTGGATAAACTGCTGACAGACCACGGAAGTCAATTTACATATTCCGATTTTAAGAATGCAATGGAAAGATTAGTTATTAAACACATTAAGAGATCTCTAAGTTCTAATCCAAGTGAACGTTGGATGACAGAACATTGAACATTTTGTTGCCTATATTGTCCTGAGGGAAACCGAAATTGGATAAAACTAGTCCCAATGATTGAGCATTGTTTGAATTCAACGATCAATGAAAGTACAGGTCAGATCCTGAGACTTTTGAATTTCAATGAAAAACCTGAAAGACCGTGGGATAATTTATTCCATATTCCACCGTATATCAAACACAAAATATATAGGAGAGAGTTGAAATAGCAAGGGATGTCTTGCGAAGCACGCAGATAAGAGGTTAAAAAGAACGCAAGGTGAAATATTCAGTCTCCTTCTGAAACTGAATGAACTGGTCTTGGTTGAAAGACCAGTTGCGTCCAATTTATCCCTCAAAGTATTCATCAAATTTTAAAAAAGCTGTTTATTGTCCCTTAAAGAGTTACGGAAGTCTATGATAATAATTGTTACGGTATAAGATATGTGACATTGATGGAAATCACACTTAGGGAAACTTTAATGCGTGAAATTTGAAGTAATTTTACAAGAAACTCACTTAAGGAAGAACAATCATCGAGGGGAGAAGGATCAAAATATATGTCGAAAGCAAAACTGGATTCAAGATATTAATTTTTGGATGTAATCTGGCTTAATACTGAATTATTTCTTCAGCTTTATTAAGACGAGTTGAGTGGGAAATGACCCAAATATTTGCTTTGTCTAAAGTCAGATGTGTCATCTACGGGATGTAAGAAGCTTTGTCTAGATATGGATGACATGTTCCTGCCCTCAATTTATGTTTATGATTGCGCCACTAGGCCTGTATTATTCTTTCTCTTGTTCCAATGGGATGCTAGCTTTGGTCTGCTCTGGTCGGTTCCTTCTTCAATTATACACTAGAGCGCAATGCAGGGACTTTGGCCTGAGCTCGTGGCTTAGATGACGGTGGAAAGGAATTCTGTGAGTGGATCAAGACTAAGTATTCCATGGCGAGAGAAAGATAAGATTGTAGTAAAAAAGAATGGCTTCCTATAGCACGTAAAATGCAATCACTTATCAAAACCTGCTAAATACGCAGTAATACTCGATACTGACACTCTGTTAGTTCACTACATTATTAGCCAGACATTAGTAGGTCTGAATATAATATAATTGGCTTCAATACGCTACTAGAAACTGGCAATCCTACATTCACACACAAGTGTATGGCATTGCTCAGCTGTTTAATAATACCTACGCAGTAGGACAAACTTCTCAAGTAACTAATGGCACTCACAGAAATTATAAGGTACAGTTTATAATTGTATAAACCAATGCAATAAATGAGTGTGATTTGACATCCTTTCTTATTATAAAGAGAACTCGTTAATTCCATTCCCGTAAGCATTTATGACAATAGGTAGAACAACATCGACAATTGACCATACCAATGATCATCTCCGGACTAGAGCACAGATATTTATAATCATGAAGGACTGGGGAGAATGTGTAATGTTCACACTGACATGCTCCACTTCTCCAGTAGCTATTCTGAGTTGCTCCTCCTTGCCAAGATCATCCCTCAACAAATGGTCCTCCTAGGCCGCATATACCGTAACAAACGGTCCTCCACGGGCCGGAACTGATATACTATCCCAACAAGCTTAATTCCAAAATTTGAAAGAAATCGGACGGTATTTGTCAAAGTTATGAAGTCGAGAATCGAACCGGCATGTATATGGATATTATGGTACATTTGAGATTTGAGGAAAGCTTTGTCTAATGTGGATTTTGTTTATATCATCAATTGGCATCTGGTCCGCGTCCTAAGCCATGTAGTTCGGTGGCGAAGGGGAGCACACCGGTCAGGCAAGTTTATGTTTCTTGTTTGTGCTGGCAAGCGGCGAACGCGTACAAGAAAATGAGAAAAGTAACTCGGCACGTGTCAGACGTGCGACAAAATTTACGCCTGCAATATTTTGATTGGTTCAAAGCCTACCAAGTCATATGATCATATAATTGAAATTACGAAGGGAATAATTGTAATTCTAATTACTCTGAAGAAGTAATAAGCATCATGAAGTACCAGGTTCTATCAGAAAAATATACTGCATTTTATGATATTTTCGAAATTTCAGAAGAGGAACTTAAACGGAAAAACGATCTTATTCGGGAGATTTAGAGCGAACTTTAAGCGGATAATCGGGTAACCCACACCACTGGAGGAAGAGATGAGAAGACTCGATTTGACGATGTCTTACGTGACGGATGTGTTTTTTAAAGATAACGCTATTCTGAAGTGCGCGGACTTTAGAGTGTAAACGGGAGTATCGAGAGGCATTCCGGCAAACAGTTCAATCGCCAAAGAATAATAGTGCAAGCAATGTGTGATATGAATAAACATTTATAGTTACAGCAATTATCAAGTAATTGTTATAACAATTGAACATTTTACTCTTCGAATAATATAATTGGAATTCAGCACAGCGATTATTGCAAAGTATGTTACAATTTGTGAAGTTACAATAAAAGCTCTACAGTTTATGAGAAGGCACTTTATTAAACCATTATCGGCAGAAATATTCTACGAAAGTCTACATCACACTATTCTATAGACTTAGCAAAACTCTACGACTTGGGGTCAAAAATCATTAATATTTTGAAAAACTTACGATGCAGTTCATAATTTACGAGTTGTGGGGGAAGGTTACTCAATGTTACGAGAAGTTGGTGATGCATTATTAATCGCATGATATGGGAAGCTGAAAAACTTAACAAGAAAAATGGAAGAAGTGACCTGAATTATTCAAAATTATCACATCTACAAGAGAACATCTAGAGTCTACGATTGAGAGACCTGATAATTGTAGCAGAGTTGATACATGCAGTAGACAAGCCACGACCGACCAGACAATAAGTTCGAGTCCGGAGAGTCCCGAGACAATGGCGGACGATAAAGGCTTTCATCTGACTGCTGTTTCAAGAATGTGATCCAGGCATATGCTGAAATGGGATCAGCAATGCAGGGTCCATTGCATGAAGAATCATACACACCCGGGTATGAGGAATCCTTACAATCTCGCAGAAAGGGTACAGAGAAGATTCTCCAGTTATTCTTGTAGATATTTTGAAATGTTACGATTGACCAATTTTTATTAGCATTTCGTATTTTTTATTGAGGCAGTTTTAGGTTAATTTTGATGTTGCATTTTGGATTTGTATTTAAGCTTTTTGGCGTAACTTAAATTTCGTTTTTGAGTTTATTAAATCTGTGTGGCGATATTTGTAGAATTTGGGAAAGTTAAGTAAGATTTTATAGGATTTGATCGTATTAGAACGATAGTGATATTTTATATTTTTCGATTTTGTTCGAAAAATATTTTGTCATTGAGGTCTGATTGTATAATGGCACGATTATATCAAGTGTGACTTACTTAATTGCTATAGTTGCAATTCTTCCTATTCTAAGATTTGAATTTCAGATTAGGAGAGAACTAAGAATGATCTATTAACATCTAAATTCATGTGTTTTAGGTAATTCCATTGTTCACCTTCACTTCCCATCTTCTAAAACATGTATGAAAATGAGCTACTTGTTTGCGTTACATTGAGTTTTATTGCCGGGGACTTCAGTGCTTCTGCGATCCTTTTTATATCTGTGGATTGACAAGTACCGAGGAGGCTCGGGTTCATTTTCGGGCACAACAGTGACACTGTGTGTTGATTAAAACACTATCTAGATTTCGTTCTATGTTCCCACATACGTATGCATAGACTCTGACAAACATTTCAATTCATATAAAATAATCCTTACAACTTCAAGCACATGCAGCAAGTGGTAAATAAAACACTGAATTACCGTCTTAAATAAATAAAATATTAAAATCAATATTTTGAAGAGCGATAATAATAAGAATGTACCATGTCTCATGACCTATACTACGTTCAGAAAATTGTCGTATTGAACACTGCGCTCTGCCACGATCTTAATGTACCTATCTTGTTTAATTGATAACCCATCATCGAGTTAACTGACTGCGGCGAAACTTCTCAGGACGTTACTGAATTATACGAGTATATATATACATACGTAATTATATAAAGATCAGAATCATTACCTTAATAGATTGAATATGCTAGACAAGCATACTGTTGAAACAACAATGTCCATAACTCACAATATTAGTGAGGAATATTTACGAAATTTGGCATGTAAAGATTACAAACTAGTCACACTGCTAATCTGCAAGCTAGATATACTGAATATTGGACAAGGCTTCCATCTCAAATATATAAAATATTTTAACTGAATACTTGGCATCTTATAAAGCTGTTGCTGCTGTTGATTATTTAAGGGACTTTGCGACATCGTGTTCATGTAGCCCCATGTACTTGGGTGCGTGTATAATTTGTCTGATAACCTGTGTTACTGTGATGATCTGTACTATTGCGTGTATTTGTAATGGAGGTAGGATTCTGAGTAGGAACCAGCCGTTGCCTTAAGTTTCAAACCATCCTAACATTTGCCTGGAGTAGAAGTAGGAAACCACGGAAAACTACTTCCAGAATGACTGAGGTAGGAATCGAACACGCCTCTTCCCAGTTTTGCCTCAAGAGGCAGATTTTACGCCGTTCCAGCCCTCAGACCAGAATTAAATGTCTTGGCAGAGCTGAGAATCGAACCCGGGCCTCCGTGGTGATAGCCATGAATGCTAGCCATTACGCAACGAGACGGACCATATAAGAGCTGTACAGTAAGTTAGACATTTGTCAAATAGGTAGATTGGTTTTAGAAATAGGAGAAGTTGGTCTCATGTATAAATATGAACTACAGGGCGATCCTTTTGCTGGAGCGGGGCCTGCGGCCGGCTGACGGGCGCGCGCGCCTTCCGCCAGTCAACCGAGCTCGAACCACGGATTGCGCGCAGAAGGAAACCGTAACAAAGTACATTAATTAATGGTAATTTCACCAGCAAATCATGATTGAAGAACTTACCTATTCACAGACGATGCTGTGAGTGTTCTCCTTCAGCTGACAGACATACCGTGTATAAAAATTAGTGTTTACACGTTGTCATTCCCTTCTATTTTGAGGGATATCTGTTGCCGTATATTGTTCTCCAGCTCCACTAGTGTACGGGTAATTTATCTGTACACTTTGTATTTAAATTACAACACAATTAAACATTAAGCGGGCTTAGGTCCGTGCCTCGATTAATCATAGTAAACACGCAGGGGGAGGGGGGGGGGGGGGGAACAGGAGTAGCTACATAATGCAACGATGTAGGTTCCAAAGTTACTGTCTATCAGCTGAAGGAGAGCCTCTGTGAAAAGATTAATTCTAACCTTTAACTGGTGAGCTGAGGACATCCAGATTCCCAAGATATAAAAGAACATCTGTGCTTCTTTAATTAAATCTTGCAGATGTTGTTTTAGTTACCTTCCTATCTGTGCGCTGATTGTACACATCCTCGTTGAAGAATGTTTAGTGACCCTGGTTAGTTCGCCTCCGCCACACGCAACGCTGCGACCCGAGCTCAGTTGACTAGCAGAAGGCGCGTGCGCCCGGCAGTCGGCTGCCGGCCTCGCTCCAGCAAAAGAATCTCACTGTATAAGTGAATGTTACTTTTCCAACCGTGATTCTTCTGAATATTAATGCACCTTAATACGTAATAGATGATAGAGATAGAATAATAGACTTCACAGCAATGCGCTATTAATGAAATAAGAATATAATACAATTTAGGGCGATAATATACATGTAGCACGCAGTTACACAGTGGTATGCATGTAATGAGACTTGCCGCAAGTCCGCAAGGCACTGATAGGATCATTCGGATTGTGAATTTTCCATCTCCCCCTCCTGGCAATACAGCTACAGGCATATAGGAAAGACAGGCCACCATGCAATTTCAATAAATAACCAAGTAAATAGGGCTGTAGATCATCAAGTCCAATGCCCCGAAAAGTAATCATCAGGGATTTGCTGCCATTTCAAAGCATTAGGACGTAATGCATACAATGTCAAACAATTTATGTCCTTCAAAATCACATCCTACTACCATACAACCATTCTAGCTAATACAGGAAGTCATGTTGAGTGACTCAATCAAGCGCCCTGCATTAGTGTACTCACACAACCCACTTCCACTCACTGTGCGCATTTCACATAACTAGTCCTTAGAAGCCACACACAGACATTTTGAAGGACGGATTTGTTACACATGGTAAGGACATTGCAGTTTCCTTACACTCATGGAACGCTACACGCTCCACTATGCAACTGGGTACTAATTATATATTGGAAAATATACAAATAAAATATCCCATCCCCTTCTCTTTTTGTTTCTTGTACGAAACGTTTGTTACTTAAGATATAAATAATTTGTGTAATAACCGCTAAGGCTGTCACAGCCAGCGATCATAACATGAAGAGCTTATTTCCAAAGTGACGTAAATCCAAAATTGACGGTTTTTCATTTTTTTTCTTTCATGAGCAAGTTTATAAGTTCTCTCAACGTATAGAAAAGGTATTAAGTCGCAGTATGTCGTATCTATACTAATATAATAAAGCTGAAGAGTTTGTGTGTTTGTGTGTTTATGTGTTAAAACGCGCTAATCTCTGGAACTACCCGTGCGATTCGAAAAATTCTTTTTTTTTTATATATGATAGCCAGATTCAAGAGGAATAGTTTAGGCTATGTAGCATTAGGCTATACCTTTCAGGTACCCTTAAAGATTGATTTTTGTTCAGTAAGTGGGTAGAATAAGCTCTCCCGAACTAGTTCTATCCGCATGCGCTGGCGTTATGCTTAGTGATACGTACACCGTTTCACCTATTTGAACTAAAATTTGTATACTTACCCTTTGGAACCTTGATGGTAACACTGTCTACGTGAAATTTATGTCAGACCAGTCCATACCCTGCATTTAGGCCCTTTGTTTCAAACCTACGCCTTTTCCCCGATCTGAACAAAAATTTGTATTTTTACCCTTCGGAATCCTGCGAGTAACACTGTTTATATGAAATTTCGGACAGACCAGCCATTCCTTGCATTTAGGCCCTTTAGCAAAAACTCTACACCGTTTCACCGATCAGAACCAAAATTTGTTTAATTACCCTTTGGAACCCTGCGAGTAACACTGCCTACATGAAATTTATGACAGACCAGCCCATTACCTGCATTTAGGCCCTTTAGCAAAAAACTACACCCTTTCACCAATCTGAACCAAAAGTTGTATAATTACCCTTTGGAACACTGCGAGTAACACTGTTTACATGAAATTTCGGACAGACCTCTCCATTCCCTGCATTTAGGCCCTTTGGCACAAATCTACATCGTTTCACTGATCCGAACGGCAATTTGTATATTTACCTTTTGGAACCCTGCGAGTAACACTGTCTGCATGAAATTTTGGACATACCACTCCATTCTCTGTATGTAGGAGCTTTGGCACAAATATACACCGTTTCACAGATCTGAACCAAATTTTATATACTTACCCTTTGGAACCCGACGAGTAACACTGTCGGCTTGAAATTTCAGACAGACCACTCCATTCCCTGCATTTAGGTCCTTTGGCACAAATCTACACCGTTTCACCGATCTGAACCACATTTTGTATACTTACTCTTTGGAAATCTGCGGGTGACACTGTCCACTTTAAATGTTGGACAGACCACTCCATTCCCTGCATTTAGGACCTTCATCACAAATCTACACCGTTCCTCCTAATTGCACCAAATTTTACATACACTTTGAAACCCTGCTGGTAACACTGTCCACTTGAAGTTTTGGACAACGCTCTCCATTCCCTACATTTAGAATAACAGACAAAAGGAACTTGAAAACCACGTATTATGGCCCTATAACCATTCATGTCCGTAATAGAGTAACTGTAAGAATATTTTAATAAATCTATTGTTGACGGGCAGTTCGATCTGCATCACGTCACCCCTACCAGTGTTCTGGTGCAGAATTGCGAAAATAGTTGATCTTGCGCTGTTTATAAATTGCAGTGACGGGGTGAATTAGTGCAAATGATTTCTTAGGCCCCTTTAAACAGTTATCATCATAAAAATATTATGCCTCTGTATAAGTGCAATGGTGTTGGTGCAGAACTTTGAGGTTATCAGCTGCAATAAGCGTTGGTGCTTTCAAATTTACCTTCATTTATTCCGAAACTTATCGTTAAGCGCTTTGTGGCGATAAATGATACTATTGCTATCTCAGTAGCTCGGGACAGCCGAAGTTTACCAAAGAGTTCTGATTATTTTCCTACGGCGCTATGCGACAAAAGACGACACTATTGGTCTCTATATTTCTAACAGGCAATGAGATATAGGCCCTAGGCTGTGTCTTTTATTTCACTTACTCCTCTTTCTATTTTTTTGTAAATTTGTTTGTAAATTACATTTGTCAGTGCTGTAGATAGCAAATATCTGTTTCCCTATTCATAATTATTATTACGGGAAAATGACCTGAATGGTACGTCCATTATACTGTACTACTTACCCCCCCCCCACAATAACCTCCACCACCACCACCACCACCACAGAAACATATTTTTAAAATATTGTTTTCTGTTAGTTTAAGTATCATGTGCCAGTTCTGTAGTAGTATTCATTATCATCCATAAAACAAATAAATCCACCGGGCGAAGGCGGGCACTACCGCTAGTATCCCATATTAACAGAGATATAAAAACTGAGTTTATTTGCAAAGTGACGTAACTCCAACGTGTACTTATTTTTAATGTGTCTTATATCCATGTTGTCAAATCCGATGGCTCTCTGGACATCACGTGATATCACGTGATAAATCAAGGCCATGGCTTACTTTGAAGATTATGTCGAGCATGAGTTTGAATTTGTTGTGTTTAAACCTTTAAAATGTTCATGAACGTCACTCAAAGCGTATGCCAATATATCATTTATTTCCAAATCGTCCTAACTCCAACTTACATGAGACGATAACCACCATTTCCATTGATAGGAAGTATTTAAAACACAGTGTCAGGATGTGCATAAAAGTAATGAATGAAAAAACATTACGTTCATAATCGTATCTGAATTAAATTATTCGAACAAACAAAAACCCGATTTCTGAAGTTTTGCATTTCATGGATTTACGTCAGTTTGGAAAGTAGCTCTTCATAACTCTGTACAAGATGTCCGGGATTGTAGGCCGTGGTCCATGGATATTGCCGTACGCAGTTTTCGGTGAACAGTGGGGAGATAACATCTTGCCTGGACCACGGCCTACAATCCCGGACAACTTGTACATATTTATAATTTGTGTACCGTAATATTTCCTTCAGGTCAGGGTGATAAAATATGTGTTATTCCCAACCCAAACTAAATGGGTGCCATTTTGTCGACCGACTAAAAATCATTCTGTTAAAAGATTACTCAGGCATCACTGAAAAATGACTTCTAATACTTCAAAGAGTCAAAACCAAAGTTAAAGCCAATAGTTCCAACTTCAATTCCAGAGAAATCCAACGACGTGATGAAGTCTCGTTCTGTTCCTGCGCTGAGGAAATATTTATTGGTAACTTATTGGAAGTTAGCATAAATGGAAAGAAAAACATTTCTTTCTATCAACTACTCTAGGCCATCAATGAAGAGACGGCAGAGACGAGGGGACGAATGTTCGAGCGGGACATTACATCCGGAGGGGCTGTGAGGATTGAGCGCAAAGGGAAATGGATTTACCGTGTTAAGGAAGATTGCCAGACATGTAAAAAGGAGCATGTCATTTGAAAAAAGAAGACATAATCTAAGGAAAACTTTCAACGATTTCCAGGAAGATTTCATGAGGTTTGAGGTAAGTAGGAAGAAATTAACGTGATGGCTTTGCTGACAATGGAAGACCGTTGCATTTCGTAATATACGTGCAATTTACCACATATCCATCGTATGGAGTTTCATAACGGAAATCTGCACTGCTTTACAAATAAGACGTATTCCATGTGGCTCTACCTTATAGGACTCTATCCCACTAATCAGCAAACACTGAAACAATGCGTTACATCGTGGTAATGAAGGGCATGAACATTGCAGAATATCAAGGAAACCATCAACGAGAGTAAAGATAGTAGGAACGTTGGAGATCATCATAGTAACTAATCATGGAATATTAATATATCAGGGTTATTGGAAACTCTTACGGTAACCAATTGGGGAATAGGAATACGGTAGAACATTGGAGAAATTCACTGTAGCTAATCAAGTAAGAGGAAGAGGGTGGAACATTGGAGAACTTCACAGTAACTAATCAGGGAACAAGTAGTTCCGGGAAGAACTATATACAGCCTGTTTTCATATATCCTACTTATGTTAATTGCCTCGATCAAAACACACAAAATTTAAGTTTTATTGCTGTATTCGTAGATATTGAGAACCGACCAAATATTTCGGATGGTCGCCATGTTGGATCTTTATATTTGTAGACCATAGAGTTATGTACTATTAGATGAAGATTTGTCCGTAGGTGCATTATTCAAACGTTCACTTCGATCGTATGATTAATACGAAATATATAAGAACTTAATTTTAAAATTGCGCATAGGTGCCATCTTGAGGTTATGTGAGCATTTGAAGTAAATTAGATGCCAGTGCATTGCAATGTGTATAAACATTTACTGTACCATATTTCACCAGCACTCAGATGGTTAAATCGCGAGAAAAGTCTATTAAAATGTTTCACCTTCGCTTGGCCGCCATGTTGGTTTTGTATTTTGCAGGTTTTGGAAGTCTCATAGCTGAACTTCCAGCGGTGCTCTCTAACACCAAACAAAATTTCAGGGTGATATTGGTAATAGTTTCGGAGATATAGAATGCCGCTGAAATATTTCGCACAGCTGCCATGTTGGATGTGTGAGACGTAATAAAATTTGAAGGGCACGGTCGGGGTCGGCCAAAATAGTACTATAAACTTACTCAGTTTCATTGATATGGCTCCAGCCGTTTAGATGTTATCAGGGGGGGGGGGGCACACACACGGACGAACACACACACACACACATACAAATGTTCATCTCATATGGCTATTTTCCCATAAATGAAAATAGGCTAGAAATGAGGGCAGGAACATGGTGGAACATCATTGTAACCATTTTGGGGGAATCAATACAGCAGGAACTTTGGGAATATTACAATACCCAGTCAGAGAGTGAGAGAGGGATTTAATATAACAGCAAGGTTGTGAATATTGCATTAATCAATGGGGGAGAGTTATTATAGGAGTTTGTGAGTATTACATTAATCAATAGGGGAGAGTTTTTATAGCAGGAACAGTGTGAATATTACATTACTAGAATGTGATAGTCTAAATTAGCAGCGTCAGCAGTTTTTAAATAAGTGGATATATTCCGAACCAATGATTGGAATTGGGCGTATGGGGTGTCAAATTACTCGGGATGATGCCCCCTGTCTCATGAACCATTGATCTTCTCAAAAATGCCCAAAGGACCTAACTAAATGTGAAGGAGCCATTTTATTTGTAAGGGACTATACCTCGCTGAGTGCACGTGACAAGTAGTAAGACTCTGGCGGGCTTTTAAATTATTTATTGGTTATTGACTAGTAATTTTTAGATAATATATTAACTAGTAGGTCATCGGCATACGACTTCTGTGAATCAATAAAGATAAAAAGATATATATGGGCTCTTTTTAATTGGCAAGAAGTCATCTTTACCGTAAATTATTTATTTTTCTGAATTTGGCCAAAGGGCCTAACAACACATTTTCAACATTTTCGTTTTTACCCTATTTTTATTTTTATTTAATGATTTATTTTTTTATTTACGTAATTTTTATTTATCATTTTTTAGTTTTTTGTCGAAAGAGCGTAAGTGTTACATTTTTATAGATATTTATTTATTAGACTGAATTGTAGTGATTGCTATTTTAACATGTATATACCGCCGAAGCGGGAAGGGAGAGGAAGAGGGATGGCTAGGAGTTCTATCTGACCCATAGCCACGCGCGTTAAAGCATGCACAGCTACTGCATGTTACCGCCCGATTCTAGCCGATATTTCCCATACCCTTTATTGTAGGAAGTCATGCAAGAGTCTATTAAATGGCAAGACATTACCTTTCCAATGGACCATTTATTTAACCAGATTTATACCAAAGAACCCAAAACTAGTAGGTTATTGCCTTTTTCTAATATGTCCCGAACCAATCATTGGAGAGAGTTATGTGACGCCTCATTTTACTCGGGATGAAGTAATATTTACTGTAGACCATTGATTTCCCCAAATTTAGCCAAAGGACCCAAAACTAGTAGGACAAAATTATTTCGTAATTATTTATTTGATTGTCTTGTATAGGAAGCCCAAGAGGGTACCTGAGCTATAATTCTTATTTTTCATTTTATTTTTAGATTTTGCCAAGCGATCTATATATTGAATCCTTATTAATCTGCGATGAATAAGTATTCATGATTTATTATTATTATTACTGTTGCCCAGGCAGTACATGTGGAAATTGACAAAGGGGAAGACAAGTTAGTGTGTTGCAATGATTACCACAGATGCAGGCTTGGTAGTTATTCTTGAAGACGACCGGGTAAGCCGAGTTCAAGGACAAATTGTGTAACAACGCGCACCAAAATTGGAGTCATTAGGGGATGGTCACGAGTGAGTTTTAACCGACCTAGGATTGAAACACCCAATCAGATGAGACCACGCCAAAACCACGCGATGGGTGGCGTACCCTGTAAAAAAAAAAGGCGCGGGAACGCTTATCTAAAGAACCGCCGATCCGAAATAATTCCGCATAAGTGCGCTGAGCCGTTTGAATAAAATGATGAAGATTGATACTAGTCCAAAGTTTGTGAGATGAAAACTCTAGAATATTTTTCTTAATTCTCCCCACTCCACCTCATTCTGTCAGTTTCCAATAAATTGATCGAGGAGAAGCTGTTTCGAAGACAAATGTTTTGAGCTCTGGTGAGCAGGGGTCACGCCAGTCTGCGTCACGATTTTCAGCTCTTAATGGGCAAGACTTTACTAACATTCCAGCAGTGCTCAAAGCGAGCAAGGTTCACGTAGAGCAGTGGAGATATCTAGCGAGATAAGGACTGCGAGACAGTCATGTTTAAAACTTGTTTTTCAAGCCAGTGACGATGTGTTTAAAGTGTATAGTTTATGTAAATTTTGTATTGTATTTTTCAAGTGATAATTGTGCGTGTGTAAGCGAATGCTAAGATAGGGAAAGTCTTCGATCATTAATCGCTTAGGACATAACGTGAGTGAAAGTAGTAACTCACAGCGATTATAGCCAGGCAAATTTTATTAACATTGAACATTTCTGTCCAAGAGACTACGCCAAGATGTCCGACGTTTGGTCAGGAGACGGAATGATGTGCATCGCTTCTTCGACGACGTCGACGATGGAGGCCTAATTTCCCGTAGGGAAATGAGCCGGGACGGAGGTTATATGTTCTGAAAGCTGATACGGTGATGTACAAAAATTGATTTACTCAATATGTACTTAGATAAGGCGTGGGAACGTTGTAAATAGTTCATTTATTTCTTTTTCTTGTTTAGATTTTTTTGTTGTGCACCGACACTAGTGTTTTAAATATACGTTGGCGCATGGCCAAAGTTGTTTGTTCTATATTTTTCTTTGGAGTCATATTTAGTGTATACGGCGCGTGTACCTGATTGTATCCATGCGGATGCGAAACTCGTTACATTCGATAAGTGGTGCTTTATTAAAGTTCATATTTTTGATAGGAAAGGGAGGTAATTATTGTGAGATGTTTGATGAACAGGTTATTAATCATACTAGGGTTGCCGAGAGCAACAAATTAAGATGTAATTGTAGAATACCTTAGTTCTAATTTTTTTAGATTTTTTTGAGTCCTTTTCAGGTTCGTTAGTCACAGCCTAGAACGGAAGCGCGAGCTGGTGGAAAAATATTTATGTCATTTATTTCAGGTTTCTGTCAAACCCATACGTGTGATTCTGTGTTTGTTCTTGTGTCAAGTGTGTGTTTTTATGCTACGTGATGAGGGGTATATGGTGCTACCGCCCTCATATTTTGTTGTTGTTATTGTTGTATTTTGATGAAAAGGCAGTGCGCTCCGAGGAGGCTACTGTACCTTGTCCAATGCTGATTCTTGGATTTCCTAGGGGAAATGCTGAGATATATGTTGTTCTGACACACACACACGTATATATTGTGCTTTGGGGCACGCTTCTTCGAGACTCGATCCCGTGCCTTGGGAGGTCGAGGTTATTGACACGTGGGTTGACAGATGTGCAGATTTCCACTTAGCGCCCGTCTAGCCTTGGTGACTTATTTTGTTAGGCAGTCCTGTTGTCCGACTGACCCCTATTAAGCTATCATTAGCAAACCTGTTCTTTTGTGATGGTTATTTGGACCATAATTAACTGGGGAGTTCGCCACGTTTGTTACGAATTATTGCATGTCGTATGGATGGAATATTGTGTTAATGATGTAAATGTTGGCTCTGAGCCTAGTGATTTTCTATGACTCGGTTCATGTTAGTGTGTGTGACACCCGTGTGGTGTAGTTGTATTTTACTTGTAAAAATGACGGCGGTCATATGTGTGTTTTTTGTTGGTCACGTGTTAACTTACTTGTGTTGATTTTTGAGAAGTCCTAATTTTAGGTAGTAATGTTTTGCTACGGCAGTTCTTGATCCTAATTTCAAGCGGAAATTATTTGTTGTTTATTTAGCCTAGGAAGTGTCGGTTTATTTTTAAGTTGTGTATAGTTGTTCTCCGCGTCTGTCTAGCTATAAGCAATGCGGATTCGTCTTCTGAAAGTTTATCCGGATGGTGACGAATCATGCATTCAATTGTACTCATCGTTAAGCATGTAGAACAGCACACACGTTACACATTGTCATTGGAGATTTTTGGGACATTTGGTCCGAATAATAATCTCTCCTGTGATTAGGCCTAGTTTGTGGCAAATTATTTTATTCAGTGGGAGTCATTTTGGGAGTTTTGTTTGTTTATTTCGTTTTGTAAATAGCTGATCTGTCATTAAATTCATTTGTTTTAACCCTGGCTTCACTTTTTTCTGCATGTTATTTTGTTATATGTTACCCTGCATGTTAATGAAGCGCTTTAACAACAACTTACGAAATGGACTGTTACACCCCCCGAAACTGAGTCTCATAAGCTTCTTTGCAAGGGTTCATAAAACAAAAATGGCTGCCCAAGTGGGGATTGTTGTTGTTGTTGCTTTGCTGATCTCATATTTATTTCGTTGAGAAATGATGCCAGGTCAAGCGGGCAAAAGTAAATTCAGTAAATTGAGGCGATGTTGTACCGCCATGTGCATTAGTAAAATCACTGAGTTCTTAAGGTTAGAAGTATCCGGCAAGGTTAGAAGTTGATATTGTATTTGTTATTAACTTGTTCTGGCGCCCGGAATAAAATTAGAAAATTTGCATATTATTGAACTCAGTCAAAGCAGGAAGGTGTTGCCTTATATTTTACATTTAATTAACTTTGGTTAATTGGTGTCGTTCGTAAATTCTGTTGGTTAGGAATTTAAAAGCAGATCACACGGGAGTTATTTTGTTGTTTGGAAATAAGAGTCATTATTCAGTAAATTTTGATTACTGTAAATTTTATTAAATTAGAATCAGTAGTATATAAATATCATGACATGTGTACGTGTGTATGACTGAAATCCCGGTGCATGACCCTGTTTATCTCTGGTTATATTTGTGTATTGTGCGATGGCTTGCATCGAAGAGATCAAGGTATTTTTAGAGCAGATGTCTATGCAAATGTCCGCGAAAACGGAAGAACAGTTAAAGAACATGAAGGAGGAAATAAGTGAAGACAATGATAAATAATTAAGTAATATTACTACGCAATTACAAACACAGAAGATAGACAGTGAAAGACAGTTACAAGACATGAGCGGTAACATAACTACGCAATTGCAGGTCCAGAAATTGGATACTGATAAACAGCTACACGAGTTGTGGGAGAATACTGATAAACAATTAAATGAACTAAACCATAAACTATCAGAACAGGCAATAACACAAACAGAGCAGTTAGAAAGGATCACCCATGACATAAACCAAACTACTAGGGTAGAATTAGAGAAACTGGCAGATGAGGTAGATGAAAATAACGCAAAACATTTAGGAGAAATTAAGAAGTTGGAGTCTAAATTTGACAATAAACTTATACAATTCGATGAAATGGTAGCCGATAAATTAAAACAAATTGAGGCAGCATGCGTAAACAACACGGCTGGAATAAAAAGCACACAGGATAAATTACAGGAACAGATTAATTCAGTAATGTACTCGAATTAATAAAGGAAATCGATATGCTCGAAATCAAAACAGAGAAAGAACGTATGCACTTGCGTGAAAACTTGGAAGACCAATTAATTAAAACCCAGCAGGTAATACGAGAAGAGGTAGGTGAACAGCTAAATAAAAATCAGGAAAACTTGGAAGAACAATTAATTAAAACACAAGAGCAAATACAAGAGCAAATACGAGAGGAGCTAGAGATGAATCAGGAAAGGAGCGAAGAAAAAATTAGCAGTTTGAAGAACAGGATCCGGAAAGATTGGGAGCAGCAGGTGAACGAAACTAAAGAAGAAAGGCTGACGATTTTAAAGCGGCTAGGTGAATACAATTCTAGAGTGCAGGCTTTGGAGGAAAACATGAAGTCCAAACTCCAAGAACACACAGATCTCATAATTAAAAATGAGATAAGGTCATTAGAAAACGCAACTTTATTCTCTGCAGAAAACACAGTAGGCAAACAGGGAAGCATTGGAAGTCCGGTGGGCTTGAAGTTGGCTGAGGATACGAGCCGAGGTCAAAGTCCTAAGATAACGAGCGACACGTTCCAACATTACAGAGGGGAGACGTCGACGCCACAACCCGGCTTGGCACCTGCTCAATTGATACAGGTAATTAGGGGGAATGATTTCAAACCCGATAAATTCAGGGAGAACTCAGGATCCACTCCCAAAGCATTTTACGTCAGCTGGATGACTACTTTAACGATCAACATGTCAGTCCCGCAAATCAGTTGCGACTTGTGGAAATGTTTTTGGAGGGCCCAAGCTTAATCTGGTTCCAGAGTTTTAAATATACATTTACCGGCATGGCACAGTTTAGAGAGGCGTTCTTGAGAAAGTTCTGGAGTCCTTCTTTGCAGCAGGGGTTGAGAATGGATTTATACACTAGGAAATATCACAGCACACATCCCACCAGATTTTCCGAATTCTTTAGCCAACAGCTGGTTAAATTCCGGGATTTTGACGACCCCCCTACTGAGGAAAACATGGTTTTAACCATTGGTAAGCAGCTTCCAATGAATATTCAGCAGTCGTTAGTGGCCGGTAATATTAAGACCGCAGTTCAGGCTGAAGAGTTACTCCGCCATCTAGATGAGACGAGTATGGTTAGTCCGCAGACAGGGAGAAGGAACATGGAGTGTGTAAACACAGCTGAAGTGGTTCAGGGACACCAAACCAATCACAACCAGAGTAACCAAACAAAAACAGAATCTACCGGAACGCAATTTACACCAAGACGGCAAGAGTATGATGGCCGAAACCAATTCAATCAAAATAATAGGAACTTCCAGAATCGCCGAGATAATTATAATCATAATAATCAGAACCAGCACAATCAGTGGACGTACCAGCGAGAGTATACCAACTGCAGGGGAACCCAAGGCAGGCAAGGAACTATCGCCAAGATAATCAGGGAGACTATCGCAATGATTGGAATGAGCGGTACGTCGAATCACAGAAGTATTTGGATGAGTTAAATGTCGAAGAAATGGAGAAAGAGAAGTGGGGGCGTGCGAAGGCAAATAGGCAGAGCCCGGATAATCACCAAGGAGCGGGGGGCGGAAAGCTTATTACGACAGCAGGAGAGGCGCGATGACAACCAGCGGAACTCAACGAATGGGTCCCAGGATAAAAAAAAACCTCGAATGAACCAAAACCAGATAGCCTGAGAACGAAGGACGCCAGGGAGCGGGAGGAGTTGATTGTTGCAAACATAGAAGAGTGGGTAGCATTCCCGGACGATTGCCTGGAGGAAGTGGTGAAGAACCGAGAAAATGTCATCAGACAATTACCGATTATTTATGCACGTATTGGAGGTATTAGAGTGAGATGCTTAATTGACACAGGTAGCCAGGTGAGCTTAGTCACGGAAGTATTGTTGAAAGAAATCGGAAGTAAACAAACCGTTCCAATTATGCCTGTACCACTAATGAAAGTCAGAGGGGTAATTCCTGACAAGTCCATAGTTTGCAAGCACCAAGCATATTTAGACCTGGAGATATTAAACCACACATTTTCGCAAACTTTCATCGTGATACCGAAGATGAATTATAACGTCATTTTGGGAGCCAACTTTATCTGTGATTTTCATGCAGTAATTGACTTACATAATAACACTGTGAGTTTCAAACAAGTTGAGGGGTTGAATCACGTGGGTTTGAACATGGAAGAAAGTCCACTAGAGAGAGAGGCGAATACTTGGGTTATTGAAGAATGTACTAATGAGGCGATCGGAGATAAGAACTTGACGGAGGAACGAGTAAGCCAGACAGCAGTGGTTGAAATTGACAGTCGAGATACACACATCAAAAAAAGTTTTGCATCACCTCTGTTCCAAGAGTTCCGGAACCGTTAAATACAAACGGAATAGAGATCAACACAAACAACATTTCAGCTCGTTTTATTGCTCATGAGACCCACACATTGCATGTTGTACCATCATACAGCTAGACATTCAGCATTTGTGGTCCAGATTGCAGTACACACCACTACCTCTAATACCCAGTAGCACGTCCTCTTGCATTGATGCATGCCTGTATTCGCCGTGGCATACTATCCACAAGTTCATCAAGACACTGTTGGTCCAAATTGTCCCACTCCTCAACGACAATTCGGCGTAAATCTCTCAGAGTGGTTGGTGGGTCAAGACGTCCATAAACAGCCCTTTTCAACATATCCCAAGCATGTTCGATAGGGTTCATGTCTGGCGAACATGCTGGCCACTGTAGTCGAGCGATGTCGTTATCTTGAAGGAACGCATTCACAAGATGTGCACGATGAGGTCGAGAATTGTCGTCCATGAAGACAAATGCCTCTCCAATATTCTGCCGATATGGTTGCACTATGGGTCGGAGGATGTCATTCAGGTATCGTAAAGCCGTTTCGGAGCCTTCCATGACCACCAGTGGCGTACGTCGGCCCCACATAATGCCACCCCAAAACATCAGGGAACCACCACCTTGCTGCACTCGCTGGACAGTGTGTCTAAGACGTTCAGCCTGACCAGGGTGCCTCCAAACACGTCTCCGACGATTGTCTGGTTGAAGGCATATGCGACACTCATCGGTGAAGAGAACGTGATGCCAATTCCGTGGGGTCCATTCAGCATGTTGTTGGGCCCATCTGTACCGCGCTGCATGGTGTCGGGGTTGCAAAGCTGGACCTCGCCATGGACGTCGGGAGTGAAGTTGCGCATCATGCAGCCTATTGCGCACAGTTTGAGTTGAAACACGACGTCCTGTGGCTGAACGAAACGCATTATTCAACATGGTGGCATTGCTGTCAGGGTTCCTCCGAGCGGCAATCCGTAAGTAGCGGTCATCCACTACAGTAGTAGCCCTTGGGCGGCCTGAGCGAGGCCTGTCATCGACAGTTCCTGTATCTCTGTACCTCCTCCATGTCCGAACAACATCGCTTTGGTTCACTTTGAGACGCCTGGAAACTTCCCTTGTTGAGAGCCCTTCTTGACACAAAGTAACAATGCGGACGCGATCGAACTGCGGTATTGACCTTCTAGGCATGGTAGAACTACAGACAACATGAGCAGCGTACCTTCGTCCTGGTGGAATGACTGGAACTGATCGGCTGTCGTACCCCCTCCGTCTAATAGGCCCTGCTCATGCATGGTTGTTTACATCTTTGAGCAGTTTTAGTGACATCTATGAACAGTCAAAGGGACTGTATCTTGGATACAATATACACAGTCAACGTCTATATGCCGGAGATCTGGGAACCGAGGTGATGCAAAACTTTTTTTGATGTGTGTATATCGCAGGAACTTTGGGTACATTTGGCGGAAGAAGAAATTAGCGGATCCAAATTTGAAATTCTACTTCAGGAGCGGCATAAGGAGGCAATAGTAGGGGAACCTGATAGAAGAAAATTAGAAGAAATTTTGAGACGTCATAAAGGAGCTTTCGACTCGATCCCTGGAAAAGTTTTAAATTTCCAGTATGACATGCAAGTTACCGACTGGACCCCATTTAAGAGTAAATTGTACCCGATCCCAGAGAAACATTTTGCTCAGGTGAAGGACATCATTAGTAATTTATTAGATTCCGGCATGATAAGAAAAGCAGCAACCCCGTACTTAAACGCAATATTGGCTGGGGCCAAGCCAAATGGATCAATTAGATTATGCCTAGACGCACGAGTTTTGAACAGTAAACTGCTAGTTGAGCATGACCAAGCACCAAGGATCAAGGATGTATTGAAGGGCTTCCGTGGGAAGAAGATTCATTTTAACGTCGACTTAACAAATAGTTTCCACCATCTTGAACTTGAAGAAAAATCCCAACTATTGACGGGGTTTTTATTCGATAACCAAAGTTATATCTGGTCTCGCATGCCCTTTGGTGTAAAAACAGCTGGATGTGCATTGATAAGAGCACTAGACAGGAATCTGACTGAGGAGGTCAAGAGCTTCACTACGAGATATGTTGATGACATACTTATTGCATCAGAAACAATGGAGGAACACTTGGTAAACCTAAACAAACTTCTGGATAACTTGAGAACCTTGAATTTCAAAATTAATTTAAAGAAATCGCACTTTTGCCAGAGCGAGATTCTGTATTTGGGTCACATAATTGATGTTGAAGGCGTGAGGCCTAATCCGGCGAAAATTGATGCAATAAAGAAATTCCCCACACCAACTAAAGTAAAACATGTAAGAGCGATTTTGGGGAGTGACAGGTTTCTTCAAGGAGAATTGTCCTGGATACACGGAAACAGTAGCACCTATGCAAGAGATGCTAAAGAAATCAAATCGATGGTCGTGGGATGAGGAGTGCGACAGGTCCTTTAGAGCTACGAAAGACTTACTGGAGAACTGTGTGAAGCTAGGGTATCCAGACTTCGAGAAGAAATTTATAATTCAGGCAGACGCTTCATTGATTGGGATCGGTGCCATGCTGTACAATGAGGACGCTGATGAACCCAAGAAAAGATCATATTTGGTATTTACGAGTCGTAAATTGAGGAAGCACGAGAGGAACTACACTGTGCCAGAGCTTGAGTTGCTAGCGATCTCGTATTCACTTCAACGATGGCGCAAGATGATTTTCGGTTATTCCATTGTTGTCAGAACTGACCACCATGCACTGATATTCCTATTCAAGATGACGATGGCAAGTGAGAGAGTTACGCGTTGGTCCATTTACATACAGCAGTTCGACATTACTATAGAGCATTGCCCTGGAAGGATGAACATCATACCAGATGCTTTAAGCAGGAATCCTGAAGATGAGAACGAGATAGCAGCGGAAGTTCACCATATAGCACTAACACCTAAGGCTCGTGAGTTTTTGGACAAACTAAAGGAAATTCAGAAGTAACAAGAAGAGGACCCATGGATGATGATGATGATCAAGTATTACAGGAAGGAACTACAACCAGATTCACCTGAATATCGAGAAGCCCGTGCCAAGGAAGCGAAATTTCACTACTTGAATAACCTTTTGCATAAGTACGTGGATGAGGATCACACCAAACTGCGAATTCTAGTTCCAGCATCATTACAGAGAGGATTGACGTGGCATGTCCACGAGAGCCTAGCACATATCGGCGCGGACAAAACAGAAGCGACAATAGGGGAAACTTTTACTTGGCCTAAGATGCGATATACCATTGTGGAAGTAATAAGAACTTGTGACGCGTGTCAGCGCACTAAATCAAATAACTTCATTTTGAAACAACCTCCAAAACCATTATTACCTCAAAAACCATGCGAGCTGTTTTGGCCCTCTGGTTAAGGGAAAACGAGGATGCCGACACCTCCTTGTGTGTGTCGATGTATTTTCCAAGATGGTAGAGTTATGTCCAATCCAGAAGACGACATCAAAGCAAGTCCTCAGCAGAATGCAGGACAAAGTCATTCGGATGCTTGGGAAGGGCGGAATTCATTTTATCGGACCATGGTACTTATTTTACGAGCAATGTTTTTAGGCAAGGTCTAAAGAGCCAAGGGATAAATCATGTTTTGTCGAGCATTCGCCATCCTTGTGGGAATCCGAGCGAGAGAACGATTCGCTGTGTTGGCAAGTATTACCGAGTAATGATTCCTAATGATCACAATAAGTGGGTTGACAAAGTAGGAGATATTGAGATGTGCATGAACACTACTAAGCACGAGTCGACGGGTCAAGTCCCACTAGTTGTACACCACAATAGGTTGCCAGAGAGATCTTGGGACAAGATTATTCCATGCTCAAGGGATCCATTATTAGCACATGAGTTGCAAATTCAGCGAACGAGAGAGCACATGAGGAACCAAGCGGACCGAAGACTGAGGAGGTACAGAGGAAAGAAATTTCACCGTGAATTACAGGAACAGGAACTAGTGCTTGTTCGAAGACCACCGATATCTGATCCCAAAAACAAAGTATTTGCAAAGTTCTGTCCAAAATTTATTGGCCCGTTCCGCATCATTAAGAATTTGGGTAACAATGCCTACAGACTTAAAGAATTGAGCACTGGCGCTAAATCTGTCTCCAATAGCGCGAATCTCAAGCCGTATTACAGAAGAGAACCATTTGACGAATAATCAGGACTATGAGAGCAGAATCATTATTGCAGAATTTTATTTGAGAGCCAACACTCAAATGTACGTGGCCGTGTAGCACCTGGGGAGAGCGTGCTTTGTTTGTAAACAAGACAGCTGATCCGGCAGGAGTGGTAATCATGTGTGAAAGAGAGGAGGTCTGACGAGACGTATGAATGACATTCCGGCATGGAGTGCGCACACTAATTGGGTCAGTGGAATGTACACTCAAGCAGTCGAGTGAGGTACTTAAGAGATGTTATCGTTACTACTGTGGATATTGTTTTTAAAATCCAAATCAATCACTTGCTTCGAATTTCAAAACCTTGCTGAGGATAAATGAACCCTTATTAATCTGCGATGAATAAGTATTCATGATTTATTATTATTATTACTGATGCCCAGGCAGTACATGTGGAAATTGACAAAGGGGAAGCCAAGTTAGTGTGTTGCAATGATTACCACAGAGGCAGGCTTGGTAGTTATTCTTGAAGACGACCGGGTAAGCCGAGTTCAAGGACAAATTGTGTAACAACGCGCACCAAAATTGGAGTCATTAGGGGATGGTCACGGGTGAGTTTCAACCGACCTAGGATTGAATCACCCAATCAGATGAGACCACGCCAAAACCACGCGATGGGTGGCGTACCCTGTAAAAAAAGGCGCGGAAACGCTTATCTAAAGAACCGCCGATCCGAAATAATTCCGCATAAGTGCGCTGAGCCGTTTGAATAAAATGATGAAGATTGATACTAGTCCAAAGTTTGTGAGATGAAAACTCTAGAATATTTTTCTTAATTCTCCCCAATCCACCACATTCTGTCAGTTTCCAATAAATTGATCGAGGAGAAGCTGTTTCGAAGACAACTGTTTTGAGCTCTGGTGAGCAAGGGTCACGCCAGTCTGCGTCGCGATTTACCGCTCTTATTTATCATACTAGTGACAACTGTTTTGAGCTCTGGTGAGCAAGGGTCACGCCAGTCTGCGTCACGATTTTCAGCTCTTAATGGGCAAGACTTTACTAACATTCCAGCAGTGCTCAAAGCGAGCAAGGTTCACGTAGAGCAGTGGAGATATCCAGCGAGATAAGGACTGCGAGACATTCATGTTTAAAACTTGTTTTTCAAGCCAGTGACGATGTGTTTAAAGTGTATAGTTTATGTAAATTTTGTATTGTATTTTTCAAGTGATAATTGTCCGTGGGTAAGCGAATGCTAAGATAGGGAAAGTCTTCGATCATTAATCGCTTAGGACATAACGTGAGTGAAAGTGGTAACTCACAGCGATTATAGCCAGGCAAATTTTATTAACATTGAAAATTTCTGTCCAAGAGACTACGCCAAGATGTCCGACGTTTGGTCAGGAGACGGAATGATGTGCATCGCTTCTTCGGCGACGTCGACGATGGAGGCCTAATTTCCCATAGGGAAATGAGCCGGGACGGAGGTTATATGTTCTGCAAGCTGATACGGTGATGTACAAAATTGATTTACTCAATATGTAGTTAGATAAGGCGTGGGAACGTTGTAAATAGTTCATTTATTTCTTTTTCTTGTTTAGATTTTTTTGTTGTGCACCGAAACTAGTGTTTTAGATATACGTTGGCGCATGGCCAAAGTTGTTTGTTCTATATTTTTCTTTGGAGTCATATTTAGTGTATACGGCGCGTGTACCTGATTGTATCCATGCGGATGCGAAACTCGTTACATTCGATAAGTGGTGCTTTATTAAAGTTCATATTTTTGATAGGAAAGGGAGGTAATTATTGTGAGATGTTTGATGAACAGGTTATTAATCATACTAGGGTTGCCGAGAGCAACAAATTAAGATGTAATTGTAGAATACCTTAGTTCTAATTTTTTTAGATTTTTTTGAGTCCTTTTCAGGTTCGTTAGTCACAGCCTAGAACGGAAGCGCGAGCTGGTGGAAAAATATTTATGTCATTTATTTCAGGTTTCTGTCAAACCCATACGTGTGATTCTGTGTGTGTTCTTGTGTCAAGTGTGTGTTTTGATGCTACGTGATGAGGGGTAGATGGTGCTGCCGCCCTCATATTTTGTTGTTGTTGTATTTTGATGAAAAGGCAGTGCGCTCCGAGGAGGCTACTGTACCTTGTCCAATGCTGATTCTTGGATTTCCTAGGGGAAATGCTGAGATATATGTTGTTCTGACACACACACACCTATATATTGTGCTTTGGGGCACGCTTCTTCGAGACTCGATCCCGTGCCTTGGGAGGTCGAGGTTATTGACACATGGGTTGACAGATGTGCAGATTTCCACTTAGCGCCCGTCTAGCCTTGGTGACTTATTTTGTTAGGCAGTCCTGTTGTCCGACTGACCCCTATTAAGCTATCATTAGAAAACCTGTTCTTTTGTGATAGTTATTTGGACCATAATTAATTGGGGAGTTCGCCACGTTTGTTACGAATTATTGCATGTCGTATGGATGGAATATTGTGTTAATGATGTAAATGTTGGCTCTGAGCCTAGTGATTTTCTATGACTCGGTTCATGTTAGTGTGTGTGACACCCGTGTGGTGTAGTTGTATTTTACTTGTAAAAATGACGGCGGTCATATGTGTGTTTTTTTGTTGGTCACGTGTTAACTTACTTGTGTTGATTTTTGAGAAGTTCTAATTTTAGGTAGTAATGTTTTGCTACGGCAGTTCTTGATTCCAATTTCAAGCGGAAATTATTTGTTTATTTAGCCTAGGAAGTGTCGGTTTAGTTTTAAGTTGTGTATAGTTGTTCCCCGGGTCTGTCTGGCTCGAGGCAATGCGGATTCTTCTTCTGAAAGTTTATCCGGATGGTGACGAATTATGCATTCAATTGTACTCATCGTTAAGCATGTAGAACAGCACACACGTTACACATTGTCATTGCAGATTTTTGGGACATTTGGTCCGATTAATAATCTCTCCTGAGATTAGGCCTAGTTTGTGGCAAATTATTTTATTCAGTGGGAGTCATTTTGGGAGTTTTGTTTGTTTATTTCATTTTGTAAATAGCTGATCTGTCATTAAATTCATTTGTTTTAATCCTGGCTTCTCTTTTTCCTGCATGTTATTTTGTTATATGTTACCCTGCATGTTAATGAAGCGCTTAAACAACAACTTACGAAATGGACTGTTACACCCCCCGAAACTGATGCCCGAATGCACCAACCTGGGTATTCATCAGTGTTTACGAAACCGTGGTAAAACTTTTACCTTGGTATTGTCGTAAAAGCAGTGCACCATTACTATCGCTCGGTTTCGTTACCGCGGTTTCTTGACGCTTGCTTTTCTCGCTATTATTCCCCTCGGAAGAAATTCGTTAATTTCGATAGTCACTTGTCTTCAGTTTATCCAGACGGCAGTGATCGTTTCGACAGTCACTTGTCTCCCATACTGTTTACATTTTGTCTCAACGCGAGTAATCAGCTGTGCAAAACAATGGAAAATAAAATGATGAAACGTCCTAGATCTCCCAATTTCAGCCCTCATGAAAATTTCGGGAACTCGAGTAGTATACGTTGCCCGCTGCCATTGAAATCCGAAAAATTTTCTATAGAAATGGCCAATGTTACTAATATATATATGCATATATATATTATCGCTAGAGGGTGTTACTGAATTTTTTCAGAGTGCCAACATTATTGTTTCCAGACCAATATTTTCATCCAGACCAAAGGTTTTCGCCTAGACGCGCTCTCAGCCTATATTCGTGAAATATGGTGCTATCGTGAGTCGAACCTGGCCATCTTGCTACTATATCTCTTATCATGAGGTTCGAATCGCTCACAGTTTGCATGTTTAGAGAGAAATGGCCTTTCCTGTTTTTAAATACCTCCCCATTTTCACTTCGGGAAGACTGTATTCTCACATGAGTGCAGTCCAGCGCACCCAATACACCTGGGAACCCAGTTATTCTGTGGAAGTCTTCCATAACCTCTCTTTGTTCCCATTGGGTAAGTGGTAGTTGAATAAACTGTGGCGGTAACGAGGCAACTACATTAGAAACCTTGTGTATTATGCGGCATGCTGTTGTTCTGTCAACATCACACACGTCACCGATCACTCCCTGAAATGTCCCAGTTGCATAGAACCGCAGTGCTATACGAAGACGATTTCTAGGCGATTTCGGATAGTTTCTCCCAGTAGAGAATTTCAATTGTTCACCAATTATGTCCAAAATATAACTTACTACTGTCTCCTTCCGTAATCGAAATATTCTCTGGAATGAAGCATCGCTCAGTTCTTCGAATAAATGTCGCCTCTGTTCTATAAACCTCCCTTCATTCCTTTCAAATCGATTAAGACACTGGAGATATAACCTGTAGTTGTTAAGCTCCATTTTGGAATCTTTACCACAGAATACAAATGAAGAAAACTTTACCACGGTTTTCTTAGATAACCGCTCCCTCACTGGCGGTAAACATTTTACAGCGGTAAAACTCGAAACCGAGCTTGGTGCAACAGAAATACGACTTTACTCCGGTAAACTAGGAAGTTTACCGCGGTATTCTCTTTACCGAGGTTGGTGCACTCGGGCATGAGTCTCATAAGCTTCTTTGCAAGGGTTCAATATAGATTTATGATTTTGTTTTTATTTATGTATTCATACAAAGCAGGATAACGGCAGAGATGAGCAAGCTGAGTATCATTAGTCGATTAACCATAATTATTATTTAATTGTACATTCAATTGAACACCCATCGACATAAAGACAACAGGTTTGCATTAACGTTTCGACAAAGAAAAGTCAGTCTGTTGAGAGGTCGTGAGTTGGGATTAACCGTGTAAGGAGGATAAATTAAATTTCTATTTACTATTAATTTATGTATTTATGTATTTAACAACACGTTTCTTTTACCTGCGAGTGTTACGACACCCTCCGAGACCGTTGCAAGAGGCTAGCAGTGTAGGCTATTTTTTACTTGGTTAACTGAAGTTTTAATATTATTATTATTATTATGATGATGATTATTATTATTATTATTATCTAACTTGTAGGATCGCCTTAACACGATGAGCTATGTAGAAGACCGCTTTCAAGGTTATGTTAATGTTTTAACAAGAATGATATTGTCGAAAGACCTGGGATAGGTGTAGGTTATGTAACGAGGAAAAATGAATATTTATTTATTATTTATTTATTTTGTTTATTTTACATTAATTTATTAATTATTTAATATTTATTTATTTTTAGAATTATTATGTAATTGCATTTTTATTTAATTTTGTAATTATTATTATTTAATTTTATAATTATGTATTTATTTATGTTAAGCTAATAATGGTTAATCCTAATTGAACTTGGAAATGCAGTGAATATAGACCACAATTGTAACATTTTTAAACTATCCGAGTTTTATTTGCAGTTATTTAATTATATCTGTTCTTCGCGAAATCTAAATACACATTACTAATAAAGCTTTCTGTCGACTGGATCGAGGAAGTGCCACTGAACTGACAAAACAGTCGGTATTCACCGGAATGGGTCTCGCAGACTACTGATAAATAGGTTGCGGGGTCTTAGTACGTGTGCAATGTGTTTTGCAGACATGGCATAACTGTTTGTTTGTTAGTTAGTTAGTTAGTTAGTTATTGTTGTTTTAAGGGGCGGAACTACGAGGTCATCCATGACATAACTATCTCAATGCATTTTTTTCTCGTTTTTTTTAACCTTTTGAGCCGTTAACCGTACCTGTGGCTTACAATGTGATATGACATAATGGCTCTAAAACTATGACCCGAACACTTATTGGAATGACTGACATACCTATGGTTTACGATGTGATATGAAATACCGGCCCTAAAGCTATGACCCCCCAACCTATTTGATTCACCGACGTAGCCAAGATTGACGATTAGAAATACGGTAGAGTAATGTAATTTGTTTGGGGTTGAGCAATGTTTAATTATATGGCAAGCTTACATGAAGGTCTAACGTTACATACTATAAATATAGCATGGATGTAGCCTAATTGGTCACATGCCAATGATTTAAAAAAGTAATGTACCACAGCATTTAGCAGCCCCACAACCCTAACAGGCTAGCTGTACGGCTAATCTCAACTTTGCAAAGCCATTCATGGTGGTCACGTGCACTTGCGACTAGTTGAACCTAGGGGTTTCTAGTCTAGTAATGAATTGTTTTATTTACCTGGACAGGCGTTTCTCTCTTGTTGATATTCCATTGATAACATTTATTTTTCTACAGAACCGACGGTATTAGGATATCTAACACGTAGGATGTCAATACCATTACCGCATCCAGGACTTCTTGACCCGCTATGGTGTAACGACAAATGCTAATTATCTGGAGACGACTGACATATCTACACAAGTAACATGGTCCCTGTAAATTAGCTAATATCCAATTATTTTCTTTTAAATACTCTAAGATGTTTCCAAGCCACCAATTAAACACCAATTTACACGAGGCCCATACCCAAAATATTCCTACGGTACTAATGAGAGAATACCGATATATTTTAAGCTTACAACACACTCAAGTACACGGGGTTAATAGCCACGATATCTAAATACCCTTACTAGACGGTTATAACAATACCTTTGGTATTGCAAACCCCTTATTATGATTTACGTACACCCAAGTACACGGGGCTAATTATCTATATATCCATATGCAGGACTCACGACTAAGATACCTCTACCCCTATATTAAATACACACTCAAAAATTTACATAGCTAATTACAACGATATTCTAAGTTTATTATCATACGAGGTTGATGACCTTGATATCCTAACTCTATATTATGAATTAAACACTCGCAAGTGTACGGAGCTGGTGACCATAATATCTTAATTTTTTGTCACATGGGACTCATGACCAAGATGTTCTAAGTTTTCTATACTTATGTACACACAGGACTAATTATGGAAATATTCCTTTTAGCAAACCCCCAACAAATAGTAAACTTGGACTATTACCTGCTAGTGACAGTGCATTGCTCGACAGCCTCTGGTGGTGCGTTTGCAGAAATATAATCATTATCCGCTGAACTAGTGACAACACACAGCAAGGCAGTTTGAATATTTCCTTTACTCGAAGTGTAATAAATATATTAATTTTCTTATCGTTTGCCTTATAGGTTAGTGGCTACCATTTATTATATTACCGGAGAGGCCCTGGTTCGATTCCCGGCACAGGTGTGAGGGCTAAAATGGTGTACACTCTACCACGTGAGGTAAACCTACAACATGCGCGTTTGATATTTGCTTCAGCCATCCTCAAAGTGGTTTCCATACTCAAGCCGAAAACTTTCATCGTATGCTACATAACTTAAGGTTATTAATTACTTAATTATTACTTAAATTACAAAGTAGTGTATTTTTGATGGTTCTAATGCCACCTACGGCTTTCCACCTACAAGATGGCGGTGGCGCGATATCTCGCGAACCCAGGGTTGGATTTTAACAAATGAGGTGTCGTTGAATGTCCAGTGGACAACATATTTCCACCCCAAAATAAAACCGACCCCTACTATGGAGTGAAATTTTAATATTTTAGAAAATCTCGCTTTCCAAGTGCGACATGTGGGAGTTTGAATGCTAATATGAAATGAAACGTTGTTCCACACAAGAGACATGTGTACGGTGGAAAGCCAATATGAATTAACATGCTTGTTTTTGTTTTGTTTTTACGCATACCCACTCATAGCTTTTGTAAGAGGGTGGGCTTTTTAAAGACGGTGGCTGTAGTGTATGCTAACCTAACCCAACCCACGAGGGGTGATCAAAAAGTATTTCAAGTGGCGCTTGTCGATAGGCAAACCAATAATCAAAGAGGGCATGTCAGGCCTTGAGGCGAGAGCCCTTGTCATTGTTGCCGAGTCCCTGTGGACGGGTCCCTATTTACGGGTCCCTGTTGACGGGTCATTTTCGACATGTCCTTGTGGACGAGTCCTTGTTGACGAGTCCATGTGGACGTGTCCCTGTGGACGGGTCCTTGTTGACGGGTTCCTTTGGACCGATCCCTTTGGCCTGGTCCCTATGGACTAGCCCATGAATTTATCCAAATTGTGCCAAAGGGCCTAACTACATTTGTGTGTAAAGCAGTGTGTTGTTCACCAGTTCCCACTACTACAATCTGATAATGATATGAAAGGAAAGTGACGAAATAAAAGTGAACGCGTGCGAAATGACATTATTACCGTCCGCCTTGTGAAACAACAGGTAAGCTAACAAGTCACATCCGGTTTTGGTTCGTTTAAGTGTAAAACTTGGTAGATAGAGGACATGCCAAGGGGATAAGTGCAAAACTTGGTGGATGAATATGTTCTAGTGCTAGGGTTAATGAACACTAACTAGTACATGGAGCACATGCAATTTGAGGACAGGTCAAGGACCTAACTTGGTGGATGGATCTGTCATTTGTAGTTGAAAGAGAATAATGCACATTCTTAAGATATTAAAAGTGAGGAGATGGTACGTGCAGTAAACCGACTTGTTATTTCCTGTGTCATATTGCTGACATGGTAGAGAGCTTACAGTTCTGTTGGTATGACTAACGCTGCAGTAATTTAAAACCGCAGGTGTTCATCAAGACAATGGGTGATGATTATGCAAAGTCAGCAGTAATCTGATACCACACAGGTGTTTTAAAGCACTTTGGACTGACAGGTGTAAGGGGAAAGGAATTGCAATGATCTGCAAAAAACTGCTGACACTAGTGATGTAAGCCTATATAAGAGAGGTGTCATATATTTTCCTACTGTCTGTTTTATTACTCGCTACAAGTGAACATTGCTCTATTATTGCTAAACATTTGCAAAAGCCTTTCGGCGGAAAATCATAAAATTATTTTTCAAGGTAAGTACTTATTATTAATAGATTGTAGTCTTTTATTACTAATTGTTTTTGAAGTTATTGATTGGAATGTATTTATTGATTGATTGGTTTATTTGTTTACAGATAATTGACGTACCTGTTCCTGTACCTAGTTCAGTCAGTGGCAGCAGTTGATAAATTATTAAAGGTAAGTACCCCCTCTAATAACTTTTAAACAGTTAGAGTGATATTTTCCAATGTTCACCGTTAGATGTCAGTAACAATGGTTTATTTGACAGACAAGGCAATGGTGTGTGAAGCTAAATTTGTAGGTTCGATTTGATTAACACTCTATTAAGTTCCAACGTTCGCTTATAGGTGTCAGTGACAAGAATATTTGTTAACCAATGTTGGAACTACTCGACAATTATGTGAAGCTGAATTTGTAGGTTAGATTTGATTAACGCTTTATCAAGTTCCAACGTTCACTACTAGGTGTCAGTGACAATGGTACCTGATAACTAAAGTTGGAACTATTCGACAATGGTGTGAAGCTAAATTTTTAGGTTAGATTTGATTAATGCTTTATGAAGTTCCAACGTTCACCGCTATGTGCCAGCGACAGTGCCATATTTACTAACTAAAGTTGGAACTACTCGACAATGGTGTGGAGCTAAATTTGTAGGTTAGATTTGTTTAACGCTTTATTAAGTTCCATCATTCACTACTAGGAGACAGTGACAATGGTACTTGGTAACTAAAGTTGGAACTACTTGACAATGGTGTGAAGCTAAATTTGTAGATTAGATTTGATTAACGTTCTATCAAGTTTCAACGTTCACCGCTAAGTGCCAGCGACAGTGCCATGTTTACTAACTAAAGTTGGAACTACTCGACAATGGTGTGAAGCTAAATTTGTAGGTTGGAATTAAGTAACGCTTTATCAAGTTCCAACGTTCACTACTAGATGTCAGTGACAATGGTACCTGCTAACTAAAGTTGGAACTACTCGACAATGGTATGAAGATAAATTTGTAGGTTAGATTTGATTAACAATTTATCAAGTTCCAACGTTCACTACTAGGTGTCAGTGACAATGGCACCTGATCACTAATGATGGAACTACTCGACAATGGTGTGAAGCTGAATTTGTAGGTTAGATTTGATTAACGCTTTATCAAGTTCCAACGTTCACTACTAGGTGTCAGTCACAATGGTACCTGATAACTTAAGTTACAACTACTCGACAATGACGCGTGAAGCTAAATTTGTAGGTTAGATTTGATTAACGCTTTATCAAGTCTCAACGTTCACTACTAGGTCTCAGTGACAATGGCACCTGGATTTGTAGGTTAGATTTGATTAACACTCTATTAAGTTCGAACGTTTACTGTTAGATGTCAGTAACAGTGAAATATCTGCTAACCAAACTTGGAGCTACGCTACAATTGTGTAAAGCTAGGTTTGTAGGTTAGATTTGATTAACGCTATATCATGTTCCAACGTACACTACTAGGTGTCAGTGACAATGGTATCTGTTAACCAAAGTTGGAACTACTTGAAATTAGACTTGCTGAGAGTCCACAGACGTTCAATTAAAATACTCTACGAGGACCATTGACTGTAATTTAATTAACATATTTGTCTTTTATTTCATTTTATCTTTTATTAATATTTATGATTTCTTTCTTTTATAGGTAATTTGGAAAGTGATCATCATGTTCAAGTGTACTGATTGTAAAAAGCAGTTTTCAAGACCTGACAGCCTTCAACGTCATGCAAGTACTAATCATAATCTTAAAATGTTTGCGTGCAGTAATTGTACTACGACATTTAACAGACAGGTTAATCTTACAGAGCATGTACGTTTAAAACATATCTGTTCACAACCTTTCTCAAGTTTAGTTTGCGAGCATTCCAATGGAGCCACTAATATCATCACAGCAAACGTGTTTTGAAACTGAAACTAATTGTTTTATATGTGGTGAATGTTTATATACAGATAGGGTTCGCGATCATGACCATTTAACAGGAAAATATCGTGGTGCTGCGCAGAGAGAATGTAATTTAAAGTATAGAGTAACAAAATTCATTCCAGTCATTCTACATAACGGTAGCAATCACTTTATTGTTATAGAATTTGGAGCTTCAGATATGAAAATTGATGTAATTACAAATAATAAGGAACAATACATACCGTTCACAAAATACATCAAACCGGACATTTAAAAAAACAATAAAACTGCGATTTATAGATTCATTCCGCTTTATGTCTAGTAGTCTCAATAAACTTGCTAGTAATTTAATATCAGGTCAGTTTTGTGAAATTCAACGTGTATTTCCAAAAGAAGACGATTTTAATTTGATTCGTCAAAAGGGTATATTCCCTTATGAATACATTAACTGTGTGGAATGAGGAGTGTTCTTT
This sequence comes from Meconema thalassinum, assembly GCA_946902985.2. NCBI lineage: Eukaryota > Metazoa > Arthropoda > Insecta > Orthoptera > Tettigoniidae > Meconema > Meconema thalassinum. Next base: position 725,306,181 of record OX336389.2, read on the forward strand.
GCCACCAAAAGATGCATTTTACAGTTCCTTAAACACAAGTCATATCAGTGATCAGGAATATTTACATGCACAACCCGTATGGGCACAGTTTGATATTCAAATTTTAGGTGAATTTTCAGACATATATTTGAAGACAGATGTGTTGTTATTAGCAGATGTTTTTGAAAATTCCAGGAATGTTTGTATGAAAACTTACGACCTTGACCCTTGTCAGTATTTTTCTGCTCCTGGGTTAAGTTTCACTTCAATGTTGAAAAAACAAAAGTAAATTTAGAATTGATGACTGATATAGACATGATTAATTTTATAAAATCATCAATTCTAGGTGGATTAAGCCAATGTAGTGGACGGTATTCTAAAGCGAATAATAAATACATGCCTAGTTATAACCCTTGCGAAGAGTCAAAGTATATCGTTTACCTTGTTGCAAATATCCAATATGGTTGGGCTATGAGTCAATAACTACCACTGAAAGATTTTCGCTGGCTAACACAACATGAAATTGGTGTCTTACATGTTGACACTCTTAATGATAACGAGGATAAAGGATATATTTTAGAGGTAAATCTTGAGTACCCTAAAGAGTTGCATGATGATCATAATGATTTACCATTTTGTCCTGAGAATTTGAAATCTCCATATATCACATCACGAACAAAAATGCTAATTGCTAATGTGAATGATAAATGTAAATATGTAATACATTTTCAAAACTTAAAACAATGTCTACAGCATGGATTGAAATCAACTAAATTTCATCGCGTATTACAATTTCATCGGTCAGAATGGCTCAACAATAATTTAAGAACGCTATCAAGAAATGCCTTTGAAAAAGATTTCTATAAACTCATGAATAATAGTGTTATTGGAAAGACTATGGAGAATGTTGATAAGCGAGTTGATGTAAAGCTGATAACAAAGTGGGAAAATGATGGCAAAAGGTATGGTGCGAGCAACTTAATAAGCATGCCTAACTTCCATAGCTGTTCAATTATTCGTGAGGATTTAGTTGTAATACAAATGAATCGCATTAAAGTAACTTACAACAAACCTATATATGTGGGTTACGTCATTCTGGAATTATCAAAAACGCTTATGTATGAATTTCACTATGATTATGTTAAGAAAAAATATCCTGATAATGCAAAATTATTCTACACAGACACAGATTCTTTTATTTATGCGTTTCAAACTGATGATTTTTATGAGGATATCAAAACTGAGCTAAATAGGTTCGATACAAGTGACTATCCTAAGGATAATATTTACCTTTTACCTCTTGTAAACAAAAAGGTTCTTGGAAAATTTAAGAATAAATGTGCTGGTGGTGTTATAGACACCTTTGTAGGCACAAAATCTAAATCATACAGCTATATGACAATTGATGATGTAGTAATAAAAAAAATTAAAAGGAGTAAAGAAGAATGTTGTTAGTAAAGAGTTAGATATAAGTGATTATAAAAACTGTATAGTTAGTAACCCACCCGTATTATATAAGAAAATGTGTGTATTTTGAAGTAAAAATACTCAGCTACATACCAATTTGCTGAACAAAGTTGCTTCAAGTAATGAAGACAACAAACGATTCATTATACCCAACACATTTGATACTCTTGCTTGGGGAAACAGTCGCATTGATGACTATTACTTTACTTAAGTCTAATGTTCACCATATTGTATTAATTGTAGTATGTTTTATATTGTGATATTTTTGTAAAAACTGTAAGTATAATTTATAATGTTAGGCTACTAGAGTTTTAGTTTAAAAATACATTTTACTGTAAAAACTAGCTTTTTTATATTATGGTAAAAAAAGATTTTAAAAAATGTACAAAATGTGAAAACTGAACAAGGCAATGTAAAAAATGTAAAGTGGAAATTGAAAATATTCATGTGTGAAAAATGGTTAAAAATGTTTTTAACCCTTTGAGACCCACTGTCCATTTGCAATGGACACAACATATTTTCCCATGTAGCTTAAAGGCAATTGCTATTACACCGTTTCTGACGGTTTGTCCACCTACATGGAAATTAATTCTCGCTATATACTCTGTGCTGCAACCGTTGGAGACAGTTAGAACTACAGAAATTAAAATACTTGAGAAGATGGCAGCTGCATCCAGAGGTAGCGATGGTAAGCTTCAGTTGTCTTTCGATTTAGAATATTAAAATTAACGTTATCATGTTTGGTTTTATTACTAATTGAATTAGATATATTAAAGAAGTAATTTGGTAGTAGTAATATGCTTGATTTGCTATTCTTTAGTATAGAGTAACATGTTAAAATATCATGTCCATTACAATGGACATTACGACTCAAGGTAATCTGGTGAATTACAGTGGGCAGCTTTGGTACACTTTATAATGAATAAGCAATGTAGTTGGATTGTTTCAGCATACTACAGTCTCTCATGTCCATATGGAGTAGAAAAAATCTAGAACTTCTGGACACCGGATATTTTGTCAGAGCTCAGTGATTTAGAGTGTGATAACAGTGATATTGAGCAGCGAGATTCTACCCTTTTGTCTGTGAGAATTGGCACAGATTTGAAGAGCAGACATGCTGTATAAGAAGAACCTGAACACCGGTACTCGAGGATTATAGTGCAGCTGCACATAATGAAGAGTCTCTTCCTGTGGATGATGAAGAGGCTGCAGGAATACCACCAAATTGGGTGTATACTGAGAAGAAAGACATAGGTTGGAGGCGAAAACCATTTTGTTCCACTAGATATTCACTAGGAAGAAGCAGATGAATCTGCCCACTGCGAAGAATTGTCACCTATTGCGTAATTCGCATTAAATCGCTTTTCCAATCCCCTTTAGTGACAAACAAAGAAGCAAGTAAGAAAGAAAGAGGGTACCATGACCAGTTGATAAGTCAGGATGGAAACATTGTGCTATTCAAATGGGTTGACAAAAACGGGTTGTTTCTAATAGCATAAGACTGCAGGCTGTAGTTGGGTCTGCTCCGCCCTCGTAAAGAAGTTCCCGTGCGGTCAGGTCGGGATTCGAACTCGATCATCATCGTGTTGCCGTTCCATCCGCCGGTGACTCTTCTTGTGTGAGATGGGACAGCCCTTTCTCTCTTCGGTGCCGGGTACTCCCTGGCCACCCTCGTACTGGAATTATTCTTGTCTTCTTCGCCAAAGCTCCAATATGTATCGTCATTTTAGATGAGGATGCGACTTGTAGATGTAGAATTTTCTTCACGGGAGAGATGTGATGTTAATCTCCCCGCGAGATTGATGTTATGTCATTTCGAATATATTTGCTGCCATCATAGTTCTGTTCCCATAACTTTTTAGTCGCTCATCATGACTGATGTAGATTCGTTAAGAAATTCCTCCCTCAACTTCAGGAATCGCGTCAAATTTAATTCTGTAGATTGGATTAAAATCCTTTTAAATATTGTTCTTGTTGAATGTCGACTTTATATGTAGACTTGCACAAAACTAAGTGCCTACGATGTGAATTTCTATATGCTGAGTAACGATGTCGAGCTACATTTCGAGACGTCTTTCTCCGCTGAAGGTGTAATTAATAAGAAGCTGTGATTCCTCTCTCATTTCTCCCTCATAAAAATTTCCAAGCCCGCGTCCTCTTCAGACCATGGATCTGATTGGTCGCTCAATGTCGATGATCATATAAATCCTTAATTATATAAATAATTAGTCGCATTTCTAATAAATGGTTCTTATTTATTATTTAATGTCTTGTCTTATATTATGATGTTTTAAAATCATTCTGGTAATTAGCTATGCTCATTACATTGCTGGCGCTTGTTTTAGTAAGGCCGCCTCTCATTGGCTGCATGTCGCGTGCCATTCTCGCGTCTAGCACTTCCATGTTCCAGACACGCTTACAGCTCGCTTCGGGGTTTGGATCTCTTCGCAAATGCTTGAGTTTCCTCGCACCTGATCGTCTGGTCTCTCTTTGTACGACGTAGTTCTACTGCAAGTTATATCACGTGGATACTAATTTCCTCATTGGCTGGCTGAATTAACTGAGTTAACTGGGCGATGTAACAAACTGGTTTTCTGGTCGACTTCCAGAGTCGTTATATTTTAACATGGAACAATTTCGAAAACTTTGAGGACATGAATAATTTCTTGGCTCGCACCCATATAAGCGTATAGTACGTTCAACGGCTCAATAGATAAAAAGGAATGAAAAAATAGCATTGAGACAGTTATGTCATGTTAGCAAAACACATAGCACACGTACCAAGAACCTGCAGCCTGCTTATCAGTGGTCTGAGAGACCTAACCCGGTGAATACCGGCTGTTATGTCAGTCCAGTGGCACTTCCTCGATCCAGTCGACAGAAAACTATATTAGTAATTCGTATTTAGATTTTGCGAAGAACAGATATAGGCTAAGTATATAACTGTAAATTAAACTCGGATACTTTATAAATATAACTATTGTGGTCTACATTCAGTGCATTTCCAAGCCTAATTAAGATTAACCATTATTATCTTAACTTAAATAAATAATTATAAAATTAAATAATAATAATTACAAATGTAAATAATAATGCAATTAAATAATATTTTTGAATAAATAAATTAAAATAAATTTAATAATTGAATAATAAATAAATATTTCATTTATCTACGTTACATAACCAACCCCTATCCACGGTCTTTCGACAATATTTTTCTTGTTAAACATAAACATAACCATAAGTGCTGTTAAAGGGAACCTACATGTTAGATAATTATACTAATACATTCAGTTAACCAAGTAAAAATAGTCTACTCTGCAAGCCTGTCGCATCGGTCTGGTTGGGTTTCGTAACACTCGCAGATAAAATAAAATGTTTTGGTTCATAAATAAGTACATAAATAAATAAATAGTAAATACAAAATTCATTTATCCATGGAATGCCATGTACCCACTACGGGACAAATTTCCCTCAACATGACACGCAACGTTGAGTCTGAGATACGCCTGCAACGTTGCGCACTGTTCCCTGACGTTGCATGAAACATGGTGCGGCATTTGTGCATGACGCGGGACATGTTGCCTGCTCTCGCTCGGCGAGCTAGCGCAGTCCGTCAACATTCCGGCGTCAGTTCTTAGTGAGTGTAGACGTAAAGCTAAGTACCGCGCAACATGTCAGCAGTGTGGGGAAACAAGACAGTACTGAACCTTATTGTCTTGTACCAAAACCATGAATTGTCATTGGTCACTTCACACCGAGATTAAGAAGATTAAGAAACACGACGCGTGGGAGGATATAGCCAATGCATTAAAGTTGTCAAGAAAAGAAGTAGAAGCCAAAGTCCACTCACTCCGCTCAGAGTTTATGCCTGAAGAAAGATAATTCGTCTTCGGAAATCACTGGTAGCGGTCGGGATGATGAGAAATCTAGTTTATTGTTTGCCTATGATTCCATGAATTTTTTCTGAGAGGAGCGACTACTTCTGGCTGCATAGACACATTGGAGACACAAGTCACATTTAAGTTTAATTGAGATATTTTTATTATAGTGCCTACAAATGGGCAAATATGTATGGTATCTGCCATGGAACACCTCCTTGTACACTCATGAAATATTCAGCGAACTGGTCTCTTATTGCCATTGCAGATTGAGTGGGAGTCTTCCTAACGCTTTCAAATTAAACATAATAGCAGGTCCAATTTCTCAGTGGATACCGGGATATGACTTCATCATGTTCTCGGTCAGTGCAAATGCGCCGTCTCCCACCAGTACAAAGGGCATGTTTGGTCCATTGTTGGCCAATCGAGCCGGTTTTTAGCCATTGCTTTATAGAATGAAGTTTCTTGAAACACTCCACTGTCAGATGACTTTCCTTTGGCACCACAATTAGCATATATACAATTATTTTCGCCATATACAATAGCCAAGAGCACGATGCTAAATTAATCTTTATAGTTGTAAAAATCGCTGCTGGAATTTGGAGGTACTGGAATCAAAATATGCTTCCCGTATACATCTCCTATACAATGCCGGAAGTTCCACAATATTTCGTAATTTTGTACTTTTTTCTTCCAGTCATTTACTGTGGTTGGGACCTGAAGAAGAAATTATGATTTACTTTTTTTTTTTCGGATACAACGCCAGGACAACAATGACGGATTGCCTGCTCACCCAACACCCAACACAGGGAGTACTTACGAAACCGTCCGAACTCAATGCAATACGCCTACAACGTCCAAACATTCGAAGATGAGAAAGTCACCACATGAAGAGAGACTGGAAGAGACTTTCCAAGTGATGCATAGCACAAAAAAGAAAATGCTGGAAGTAACCCAGGACGAATTTGCGGTCTATGGACAATATGTGGGTTCAGATCTACGCGAGATGCAAGATGAACCCTCTGTACTCATGGCAAAATAATATATTAATATTATATTATTTGAGATGTGCACGGGGAAATACTGCCGAGGCTAAAGTGCGGGAACATCAAGTATGACAGTTAGTACGGAGTACGTATAGTATGAATCTCCAGTTGACCGGGCAAACAGCATAACGTAATATCGTATTTTGCTTGGCTACAGAAGATCCGATCATTTGTAATAAAGTTTCAAAATCAATTGTTGTCATTCTAGTAAAATTTACATACGATCCGTCAGACATTCGAAGATCACTTAAAAAATATACCCCTCTTTGTCTTTGTAGTAGTAGTTCCGCACACACCACCACGCAGCACTATCAAGACAACCTCTTCGGGCGACATCTCTGCAAAAACTGGCTAGTGTGTACAAGCGACATGACGTGCGGCTTTGTTCCAAGATGTTCCGTGCATCACGCACTGGAACATGTCCCGCGTTATATTCCGCAACTTGTGTCCTAGTGGGTACGTGGCTTACAATGTTAATCAATATCTTACGATCTCTCAACAGAATGTTTCTTGTTTAATCGTTAATGCAACCCTGTTGCCTGTATGTCCATGCGTGGTAAAGCGTATGTACGAGTTAAATAATAATAATAACTGTGGTTAATCTACAAACGATACTCAGTATGGTCATCTCTGCAGCTATCCTGCTTTGTATGATTAAATAAATGAAAACAAAATTAGACATGTACACTTAGATCGTTTGGCAAAATCTAAAAATTAAATGTAAAATGAAAATTAAAGCTCAGGCACCCTCTTTGGCTAGCTACCTATACAAAACAATCAAATAAATAATTATGGAATAATTTTACCTGCTAGTTTTGGTTCCTTTGGCTAACTTTGGAGAAATCAAGGGTCTACAGTAAGGAATACTTCATCCCAAGTAAAATGAACCGTCACATAACTCTCTCCAATGATAATTTCTGGATATATTAGAAAAAGTCAATAACCTACTAGTTTTGGGTTCATTTGTATAAATGTGAGTAAATGAATGGTCCATGAGAAAGGGAATGTCATGTCATATAATAGAACCCCTTGCATGACTTGCGACAATAATGGGTTCGGGAAATATCGGCTAAAGTCGGGCGGTAACATGCAGTTGCTGTGCTTGCATTAACGCTCACGGCTTTGGGTGGAATATAACTCCTAGCCATCCCTCTTCCTCCCCTTCCCCTCCCCGCTTAGGGGGTATATCCATTAGGAAATAGCAATCACTACAGATCAACCAAATAAATCAATTACTTCCAAAGAAAATGTGACAGTTACCCCCTTATAACAAAAATCTAAAAAATTAATAATAAAAGTTATATAAATAAAAAAATAAATAATTAAGTTTAAAAAGGGGTAATATCCAAAATAATGAAAATGTGTAGTTACGTTCTTTGGCCAAATTTATAACAAGTAGTTCTGTGAAGAACTATATAGCCTATTTTCATATATCCTAATTATGTTAATTGCCCATATCAACATACAAAATTTCAATTTGATTGCTGTAAGAGATTCGTAGATATTGAGGACCACCTAAATATTTCGGATGGTCGCCATGTTGGATTGTTATTTATAGACCTTAGAGTAATGTACTATTTCATGATGATTATTGTGTAGGTGTTATATTCAAACTTCAATCACATGATTAGGACACAAGAAATAAGTACTTAATTTAAAAATTTCGCACAGCCGCAATCTTCAGGTTATGTAATTATCTGAACTAAATTGGATGTTAGAGCATTACAATGTGCATTCGGGTGGTTAAATCGCAAGAAAAGCCTATTTAAATGTTTCAAATTTCGCGTGGCCGCCATATACGTATTGTACTTAACAGCTTTTTCAAAATCACATGCGTGAACGTCTGGTAGTGCTGTTTATCTAAGTACAAAATTTCAGGGTGTTATGAGTAATAGTTTCGGTGATATAGAATGTCTGTGAATTATTTCGCACAGCCGCCATGTTGGATTGGTGAGACGTAATAAAATTTGAAGGGCACGGCCGTGTTCGGCCAAGATAATTCTATGAGTATTATGGGGTTTGAAGCCATTTTTCAGTGTTTCCTTAGTAAACGAAAGTTTCGTGCTTTTCAGTAGGTCAACACGAATATACCCAAAAGAGTTGGGTTATACCCAAATAGCCCTACATGTTAATAATAAATACACTTTAGTGTGAATTCCATGAGCTTACTGGGTTTCATTGAAATAGCTCCAGCCGTTTAGAAGTTATTAGGGCGCGACACGCACACGGGCACACACACACACACACACACACACACACATGGAGAATAGGTGATCTCATAAGCCTAATCTTTCATAAATGAAATTAGGCTAAAAATAAATAATCCACGGTAATGAGGAATTCATTCCAAGTAGAACGAGCCCACATATATCTTTGTATCATTATTCATCCACAGAAATCTTATGCGGATGACCTACTAGTTATGTCGTGACCCTAGTGCAGGATTGCACAAGGATCAGAAGATTACCGGCCGGGTGGTTATTGTCGGTAAGGGAATCTGGGGTGGAAGTCCCGGGAACTCTCGTAGTGAAGTACCAACGAAGAATTGTTGCCCATATAGTTTATTTAGTAGCTTAATTCGCTACTTTAACAATGTATAGATATATACACATACTGTTGGTTAATAGTTATGAGCGTACGTAGGAGCTTGGTCAGTTACTGGACCGTCACCTGCGTTCCCTGATATAATCTGTTAAACTACTCTTAACTTCTGCTAAGTCCGTAAGACTTGGATTTCTCGTGGCTTTCTAGGCTAAGTCCCTAGTTCTTCTTAGCACCTCTGTCGGTACTTGAGAGTAGCTTTCAGCTCTGTGAATTATGGCAATAGACTCGATCCTATCTAGTCCTAATCTTCCATTATACAACAGGTTGCCATTGGGGTGTATTTAGTACCCTTTAGAAACATATCTACCCTTACAAGTTTGTAAAATATATGCGCTGAGCGCTCTGTATCCTGCCTACGTACTTTACGTGCGGCCTTAAAGTTAATGTGTGTATTCTCTATAACCTCTATTTATAGGTGTAATTGTATAAGTCCACCATATTGTGGGGGTCACTTTACTACTCTGCCCGTGTATTAGGGTCTTGGTCAGCTCTTTAATGGCTGTGGAACCTCCCTATTTTTGTATACTATAACCTCCTCAAAAAAATGGGGTTTGTGTCATGTGTGTTACCTCTACGTCGGCTGCAATATCTATGTGCTTTTTCATAATTGCCGGTGTGCCCTTTAAAAATTGGGGGGGGGGGGGGGTGGATTATTCCACATTGGAATCTGTGTCTACCCGCCCTTATGTCTAATTGTCTGTGTTTGCTTTGAATTATGTTGTAGTCCCTATGCGGTTATCGCATGTGGCAGAGGGCGTACATGGCCTCAGCGTGCGCTGCAACTTTGGCGCACGCTGGCTTATCAGGCGGCACGTCGCTTAAGCGTGTCCTGTTCTGTGAGTCACCTTGTTCTCGGCGCGTATAACTGCGTGCCTATGCATTGTTGGTACTTCACTTCCGCAATTGTCTCCTATATGTCTGTTCCGTCTAGTGACGTGGGCGGCCTTAAGTGGCAATACCCATTGTGTTTTACTGTGGCCTTGCATTCTCTGTACTGTGCCCGTTTCTCCAATGGGACAGGCGATCACCAGGCCAACATCCCGGCCCCATCAAAAGAAACGGCCAAGGGAGTGGGTGAAAAAAAATTAGAGCGTGAATCTTGGTTCGTACAGACAAGAATAAAAGAAATGCTCCAGGGAGCCAGAGACAAAGGGTCTCGGGTCGTTTACGGGTTGGGATGGCAAATAAACTGAACCAGGATTCAAAAGCAAACTCCCTAACTTGAATTAACAAACAGAGAAGAAAAAAAAGCCCTCGTAAAATCACATCTGCTCCTTTATTGGCCAAAGGATAAATAAATATGCAACCTGCCTACCACGCACGAGTATAGAGTTAAGGTGGGACAAAGTCCGAAAAAAATAAAGTTCATAGTCCCTAAACAAACAACAAAATTATACTTATTCAAACTCGTGGGTGTCCTCTCTTATAGTTCCGACAAGGAGATCGCCTTCAAAAAAAAACTAAATTAACCCTTAATTTATCGGTGCACACCCATGTAACCATCACAGGCCACTTATCACAAAGTTCACCTGCGGCAAAAACTCGAAGAAAATATCGAATATCTATGTATATCACAACTGTCTACCCTTATACAGCAATGGACGGATCTCCTATATCGAACTGCAAATTAATAACTAAAGAGCATCATATTACATCAAATAGCACTCAAACATCAACTCAGCTTCACATAATATGGCATTTCAACAATTAATTATAACTTATCATAAATTATTAACACACCCAGATTGTGCTCACATATTTACGCTACGAATTCTTATTATTATTACTGGTTTATATCCGCCGTTCCAAGAACCTTGATCCACACTGTCATATTTGTTATTGTAATTAAATTATAGCATTGTCTAATGTTTAAGAAAGGTTAAGAACCTCGTAATAAGGCACCCTAGCTTATTTCATACTCACAACGAACATTTAATCGCAACCCTTCCGTCGAACACTCTGTGTGAGGATCCGAAAAATCTGACTGTAGAGCGCACTATCAATTACACCCCTGCGCTATTCAATATACAACTCATCGATAAACGTAACACGTTCGTCAAAAGGACCCTGTGCTGACAAATACAATTCAACGGTCATACGTCGCCCCGTGAATAAACTCGTCACATATGACGGAATAATACCATATTTAATTATCACATTAACTTTACACAACATCATTACAAAAATCATGCATTATTAGCATGTCTCAAGAACCCACATTTAACAGAGCGTATCAACTTTATCGGGACCACGAGGTCGTATGATAATATGGCATCCTATCCAAGGAACCTTACTCGACAATCTCCAATCATATTCATGTTGCTATCCTTTTGCTATTAAAATCTATGCAATCCGTGACAAACCTTTCAGAATTAAATTCATATAATGACCTCGGAAATCGAAATGCTGGAATCTCCCAGCAAAATGGGCATCTCATATTATCGTTACCCAATTTCAACTTATTATTATTATTATTAGGTCTCAGAGAATAAATGTATGTCTTACTCCTACCATTGATACTGTTAATTTATGTAAGTCAAAACGACCCGAAAAGAATGGACAAAAAATATATTTACAACCCTTATGAGAAAATGATGCTCTTGTTCAATCTGGAATAAATGATTATGAATGGCGTTAAGTTACACGATCTCAGGTCATCTCATGGCACGGCTATCCGAGGTAGAAGTTCTCTTCTTCCTGATGAACAAGGATGGAAATGAAACGTCTTACTTTAGATCTGGTGTCCTCGGAAACCCCTGGCGTCGGCGTCGGTGTCTACTGCGGCTTTCGGGGCGGCGTTGTTCCTCCAGCGTCTCCGCGATGTTTTCTCCCAGCGTACTGGTAGAGGTATTTGCCCCTGGCTCCTCTCGATCTCCCGGCGACGCCCATGTTCGCCCACTGGTTGCCCCAGGTCACCGTCAGCGATGGCATCTCGTGACGTCCCAACAAAGGTCCACTCGTCCATCTCGTCGCGACCGTTCACCCCATTATGGCCCCTTTGGAGGTTCAGTGCAGCATAATTTGCGTATTAATATGCATGTTGATTCCCAGAATATTTGAGTCCATGGTTATAAAGTTCATACTGCCGTGTAGCAATATCACATTTCACTATATCAGAGCACTTTCACGCCCACGCACTATCGCGTCTAGTGCCTGGTTCACTTGAATTATATGTATTCACTTTCCTCAAACAGTGACACACTTCCTTCCACGAGAAGCTATTTCGACCTGGCCTTGACCGACATATCAAGTTGCCTGCGGCCTGCAGTCCTCCAACACAAGCATAAAGTAGATGTAGCCTTCCGTCACATTCTCACTGCGTCTCTTAAATGCCAGCACTGCTATGCTATTTTCGAATGAATGTCTGTTACAATCTAGGGCCTCGCGATAATGCTTCGCCTCGACTATCGTTATTATTATTCATTCCCCGATACTCGTAATGTTAAACACCTACTGGTATTCACCTTTGATTAACATACATTGTCGGCATGATAATTCAGTTTTTCATTACGGCCTACACCCGGACGTTCAAAGGCGCACAATTCTGTCTTGCTCTTACCACAGTACATGCCTTCAACACCTTACTATCCGTTAACTTAACCGGACCACGTGCATTAATCTTCGTAATCAAAATGGTAAAGTACTGTATAATATTCCACGCGTCTTCACATATCAATAGCAGCATATGCATGAATTTAACGGACCTTCGTTTATCAGTTCTGATTATTTCTTCACATACTAGCGAGTCCGATATCGTCTTGAAATTCACGATTATCGTTCTAGTGACACCTTACTGAACACTGTTCGACAAACAAACTGACACACTTCACTGTAAACAACTCACTAGCACTACACGCACGCTAGCATCATGGCCTGCTGATCACTCCTCGTATCAAAATGGCCACGAGCACTGACCACTCAAGTAAACCGTTCAAGTTCCCGATGCAAATTTCAGTCCACGTGACATAGGCTACTCGTCCGTGCCACGCTGGATAACATACTCGTCCATGCCCTGCTGACTAACTGAACATTCCGGAACTGTTTCCTCCTTCGAGAAAAAAAATGGAAGGGGTTGGAATCTTCTGGAGCATTCCCCTACTCCAGCGGTTGCCTCGCCGCGTCATGCCATGACGTCATACTGACCCTCCGGTCTCCTCTCGATCTTCTATCATACGGGGCCGGTAATTGACCCTGACTGGATCGGTCACATCTCTCCCGCGGCCTTCAAAATTTAAGCAGTGGGAACATAGCTTATATTTTTCCTCAAATGATGCATGTGAACGATCCTTTCAGTCATCTCCTCAATGTTGACTAACGGGCTTGCCTGTGATACTTCCGCAGATTCGTGGCATTGAAGTTCCCAACAAGTGCATTCGTGACGTTGTCAACCACCCTATAGCAATTGTTGTCCATCACTCTGGCAATCCTATGGGGTCCCGAAAATGGGCGCGCAAATTTCCCATACACTCTGAGTGGTAAGTTTGATGACGTAGGTTTCCGAATCAGCACCAGGTCATTGATTCGAAGTGGTTCGCGAAAACGGTGGCCAGCCTTCCTTCTCTCCCGTTTCTGCGCCGGTAGCTGCATCCTCTCCCGAGCCAGTTCGTTTCTCCTTTGCACCGACGGCTCAATCTCTGGGGGTGCCTGTATAACAGCATGCCAAGGTCTACTTGGTTTTCGTCCATGGTGCAGAAGACAAGGAATTTGTCTGGTACTCTCATGTGTTGTAGAGTTCAAGCAACGTTCAATTATGGGTACCACTTCCATCCATCTATAATGCCTTTCATGAAAATAAATCCGGCAGTATTTTCCAAACTCTGCATTTACCCTTTCAACTGGATTTCCTTCTGGGTATCTTATGGAGCTCAAGATATGCCTTATGCCGAGTCGTGCCATTGCCTCTTGAAATTCGGCGCCCGTGAACTGAGTTCCGTGATCGCTCAGGAGGAACTCTGTCTTCCCTGCAGTTGGAATCACGCTGGTTTCAATCCTGCGAATTTCGTACCGTGATGTTACCTTCTGTATAGGGTGCAACATGACTAATTTGGTAAACACATCCATCGTCACCAAGATGTATTGGTTACCCCTGGTGGACCTCGGAAGGGGGCCATACAGGTCCGTAGCCATTAATTCATTCGGACGGGTCGGTATAATAGCCCTCGGCTTCTCCTTAGATACGCCCGATGGGAACTTGCACCTCTGACCGATGTCGCATGTCCTGATTACCGCTCGTATGGTTTTTCTCATATACTCCCAGGTAAATGTTTCTCTTATGGCATTTAAGGTTTTATCACATCCTTCATGCCCAATGGATCAGTGAGCCAACCAAACCACTGCTGAAATCAACTTCGGCGGTATTACAATACGTAGCCTTGTGTGGTCTTTATCGACAAACTTGTGAATCACGTCACTAACAATGTGATAAAAGTGAGCAATCTTTGCCGTTCCAGCATAATCGGGGTCATCTGCACCCATGCGATTCTTCAAATACCGGTATATCCGTCTTAACGGAGTATATCGCCGTTGCGCCTGGCTCAGGCGTTTCAAACGCTCCACCGTTTCTTGATCATCCGGTATTAGCTCTTCCTGGTGCAAAACAGCCTCCTCACGTGGGTTTCTGCTCAAAACATCCGCTAGAAAGTTTTGCTTTCCGGGCCTATGAATAACTTCTGCATCGAATTGCTGCAGGAAAAGGTTCCAGCGCGTGACTCTTTCGCTTGAAATGTCAGACTTTTACATAAACTGTAACGCGCGAGGGTCCGTCACAATCATGACCTTATGCCCTAAAAGAATCTTCTTCCACATCTTTAGAGCATAAATTATAGCCAGCGCCTCCAATTCCGTGGTAAAGTAATTAAGCTCAGGCTGTCGCAATTTCCTACTGGTAAATGCCAGATAATGTTGTTTCTTCTCGTCATCCAACTGGTACAACACAGCGCTCACTCCTACCTTTGAAGCATCGGTGTCAATATAAAATGTTTTGGAGAAGTCTGGGTACTCAAGATTAACGTTGTTAAGGAGCATGTGTTTAGCTTGCGTGAAGGCCTCTTCACACGCCTGATCCCACTTCCACCGATTGTTTTTCCTGCGCATGCTCTGCAGAGGGGCAACTACATCCGTGTAACGGGGGCAATGACTAGAAAAGAATAAAGTCATTCCCAGGAACTGCCTCACTTGTTTCACCCTTTCTGGTCTGGGAAAATCAGCTATCGCCTCAATTTTCTCCGGGTTCGGCCGATATCCATGTTCGTCAATGAGATGTCCCAAAAACGGAATTTCTCGGTGAGAGAAATTGCATTTCTCCAGGTTTGCCTTAAATCCGGCCGTAAGCAAGTTCTCAAACAACAATCTCAAGTGTTCCAGGTGCTCCTCTACTGACGTAGATGCCAAGATCAAATCGTCCACATAACATAGTACGTGTTTCTTGACCTCTTCACTCAAGTTGCTGTCCAGCGCTCGAATCAGCACAGAGCCACTGTTTTTCAAACCGAACGGAAGGCGGTTAAAGACGTGGGTCTTCTGCTCATGCAGGAAGCCAGTGTATTGCTTGCTGTTCTCGGTTAACTCGACATGAAAATAGGAATTTGTGAGATCTACGGTTGAGAAATATTTGTTTCCCTTAAAGCGCCTCAGCAGCTCTCTAATTTGTGGTGGGCGGTCGTAATCTGGCAAAATGCGTGCATTTATTCCTCGTGCATCCAGACAAATCCTCAGGCGACCATTTGGCTTCCTTACAACCGCTAAAGGGTTTAGGAAAGAAGTCGGAGCCTTCTTTATTATTCCATCCTTCTCCATGGCGTTTATCATGGCCTTTACCTCCTCCTTCCTTTTCTCTGGGACTGGATATATGTGTTTCCTGTATGGTGAGTCATCATTCAACTTGATATCGTACTGAAAGTTCTTGATAACTCCAGGTTTGTCGCTAAATACCTCTCGAAACTCCTGTATTAGGTCATCAAACTGTTTCTGGACAGTTGGATCCAAAATTTCTTTTACACCAACGGGCATGTGGGTGATCGTCTCTTCTTCACGCTCCACGATATTCTCAAGTGTGTTCTCCAAGAAGAGCGTGCTCGAGTTGGCATTGATATAATCTTTCGATCATCTGCTCGGCGATTCGTTTCCGACATACATAACACCCTCTTGCATATTTATAATCCAGCCGTACTCCGAAATGAAGTCAACGCCCAGAATTATTTGAAAATTGATGTTGGAGAAGGCCACGAACACGTGCTCATAAAACCTCCCCGCAATCTTGATCATCAACAGGGCCTGGAGCTTGCATCTCACTGAGTGATCAGGAATTACACCTCTAACCTTTACATTCGCTACTGGTAGAGTATATACGGGTCCTGCCTCCATTATCTCGTCCAAATATGACTGAGACACCACACGAATCATCGCTCCGGTGTCAATCAGGGTTCTTATTTGTTTACCGATCACCTCTACTGTTATGATTGGCAAAGGATACACTTTCCCGCGGCGGATAACGTCTTCCTCATGAATCAAGTCTTCGTCGGTAGCCTGAAATATCTCTTGAATTTCGATCAGTTCGGGAGGACCAAGGTTTGAGGAATTTCTTAATTTGAAGTTGTTTTTTTGTTGATCTGACCGACTTGAGTCTGGTGGTCGGTCAGCTTTCCCCGGTGGTGCGGATGGATTACTCCGTAATTGTTGTAAATATTACTGGCTCTCTCGATGTATTTCCGTATAGCTCGGCCGCGACCCCTGCGAACGAGAATCCCTGTCGGCATTCTGTCTCTAATAATATTGGTTTGACTGCCTTCGCTGGTATTCACCATATCGTCCCTTCGTATTGTTGAAACGGGATCTCCTACGCTCTTCGTACGGTTTATTCCTCCACCTGGGTCGCTCGTCTGTTCCACCGTAGCTCCTATCTCGTCTCCGATAGTACCCTGTGTCTCTTGGCCTGTCCGTCTCCCGAGGCGTTCGCTCTTCCGTCTGCGCAATTTTGTCAATCACGACCATGTTTACATCTCTATTTTCCTGTCGTCCGGACCTCGCCTGTAACTGTGCGCTAGTGTGGTCAAGTTTTCGAAGAATCTCTTCACATCCCTCTAAAGTCTCGGCTCCTGACGCTATTACACTCTTCTGAACCTCTACAGGTAATTGTCGTATAATGGCTTGGACCAATTCGTCCTCCAGCACTGGTGGAGTCAAATACTGCAGCGTGGCGAGTTGCGATGCGAAGTACCCCGCATACCTAGTCGGATTGTACGTCGCATACCGTTTAGCGTATAGTTCCGCCCGTATGTTCAATTGTTCTTCAGGGCTCCAAAAGCGTTTGATTAATAGTCGTTCGAACTCGTCCGTGCTCGTGAACGTGTATCGAAATGCGCGTCAAATCTTGTCCCATGCCTTTAATATTACTGTTCAGTTTCTTCTCAAGTCCCTCATTATTCCCCCGAAGCGAACTCTGAGTATCCCTGATTTTCCGTGCCATAGAATCTTTGAGCTCCGCGGTGAGCACTTGAAATGTAGTTTCTACCTTTTTATCGAGTAGATTAATCTTTTTATCTATAGCCTTTCCTGATAGTTTAAGATTACGTTCTACAGCATCAATATTTTTCTGCAAATGAGATTCTAAACTCTTAAGATTAGATACCATGACTTCTAATAAGTCGGTTCTGAGATCATCAACTTTATCACTAACATCTTTTTTTATTCCTGCTATTTAAGTGCCGACACCCTCTTGTGTCCTCTGTACCTCTGCTATTTGAGTACCGACACCCTCTTGTGTCGTCTGTAAGCGATCCATATCGCTCTTCATATTTCTCTTAATTGACCCAATACTATCCTTAACATTATTCATTTCAGTGGTTAGACCATTTAATCCATCTTGGATTTGTTTTAATATATCAGCTATATTTTCTGCGGTTACTACTTGTGACATCTTACAATACAACTTAAATATAGGGGCCCACAGGGGAATGTAGGTCGTCGAGTATAGCCATGACCTGAGATCGTGTACCAACCCTGTCAAATGGTTCACTAAAGGCTCAGTGTGATACGAGGTTAATTTTACAAAAAGAATTACACATGGCAAGCATCTCGCCCCCATCAAATGCACAAATCTGACAACTCAGTATACTCCCATCACAACAACAAATGATTGAGTAAAAAGCAAGCCCATGACGGAGACGACACGCACCATCGTCGTCGAGCCAACACGTTAGCGGCGCCACTTCCCCCTCCCTGTGCCTGTTTCTCCAATGGGACAGGCGATCACCCGGCCAACATCCCGGCCCCATCAGAACAAACGGCCAAGGGAGTGGGTGAAAAAAAATTAGGGAGTGAATCTTGGTTCATACAGACAAGAATAAAAGAAATTCTCCAGGGAGCCAGAGACAAAGGGTCTCAGGTCGTTTACGGGTTGGGATGGCAAATAAACTGAACCAGCATTCAAAAGAAAACTCCCTAACTTGAATTAACAAACAGAGAAGAAAAAAAGCCCTCGTAAAATCACAACTGCTCCTTTATTGGCCAAAGGATAAATAAATATGCAACCTGCCTACCACGCACGAGTATAGAGTTAGGGTGGGACAATGTCCGAAAAAAATAAAGTTCATAGTCCCTAAACAAACAAAAAAATTATACTTACTCAAACTCGTGGGTAGCCGGCCCCGTGGTGTTGGGGTAGCGTGCCTGCCTCTCACCCGGAGGCCCCGGGTTCGATCCCCGGCTCCGTCAGGGATTTTAAAACTGACGTGAGGGTTGGAACGGGGTGCACTCAGCCTCGTGAGGACAATTGAGTAGCTGTCTGACAGTGAGACAGCGCCCCGATCACGAATACCAAGATTAACGGCCGAGGGGACCCGACGCGCTGATCACGCGTCACCCCAATATCTGCAGGCCAAATGGCTGGGCAGCGGTCGCTTGGTCGGCCTTAGCCCGTCATGGGCTGGATAGTGCCAGGGGTTGACTTTTTTTTTTGAAACTCGTGGGTGTCCTCTCTTAAAGTTCCGGCAAGGAGATCGCCTTCAAAAAAACTAAATTAACCCTTAATTTATCGGAGCACACGCATGTTAACATCACTGGCTACTTATCACGAAGTTCACCTGCGGCAAAAACTCGAAGAAAATATCGAATATCTATGTATATCACAACTGTCTACCCATATACAGCAATGGACGGATCTCCTATATCGAACTGCAAATTAATAACTAAAGAGCATCATATTACATCAAATAGCTCTCAAACATCAACTCAGCTTCACATAATATGGCATTTCAACAATTAATTATAACTTATCATAAATTATTAACACACCCAGATTGTGCTCACATAATTACGCTACTAATTCTTCTTCTTATTACTGGTTTATATCCGCCGTTCCACCAACCTTGATCCACACTGTCATATTTGTTATTGTAATTAAATTATAGCATTGTCTAACGTTTATGAAAGGTTAAGAACCTCGTAATAAGGCACCCTAGTGTATTTCATTCTCACAACGAACATTTAATCGCAACCCTTCCGTCGAACACTCTGTGTGAGGATCCGAACAATCTGACTGTAGAGCTCACTATCAATTACACACCTGCGCTATTCAATATACAACTCATCGATAAACGTAACACGTTCGTCAAAAGGACCCTGTGCTGACAAATTCAATTCAACGGTCATACGTCGCCCCGTGAATAACCTCGTCACATATGACGGAATAATACTATATTTAATTATCGCATTAACTTTACACAACATCATTACAAAAATCATGCATTATTAGCATGTCTCAAGAACCCACACTTAACAGAGCGTATCAACTTTATCGGGACCACGAGGTCGTATGATAATATGACATCCTATCCAAGGAACCTTACTCGACAATCTCCAACCTTATTCATGTTGCTATCCTTTTGCTATTAAAATCTATGCAATCCGTGACAAACCTTTCAGAATTAAATTCATATAATGACCTCGGAAATCGAAATGCTAGAATCTCCCAGCAGAATGGGCATCTCATATTATCGTTACCCAATTTCAACTTATTATTATTATTATTATTAGGTCTCAGAGAATAAGTGTATGTCTTACTCCTACCATTGATACTGTTAATTTATGTAAGTCAAAACGACCCGAAAAGATAGGACAAAAAAATATCTCTACAACCCTTATGAGAAAATGATGCTCTTGTTCAATCTGGAATAAATGATTATGAATGGCGTTAAGTTACACGATCTCAGGTCATCTCATGGCACGGCTATCCGAGGTAGAAGTTCTCTTCTTCCTGATGAACAAGGATGGAAATGAAACGTCTTACTTTAGATCCGGTGTCCTCGGAAACCCCTATCGTCGACGTCGGTGACGTCTGCGGCATTTGGGCGGCGTTGTTCCTCCAGCGTCTCCGCGATGTGGTCTCCCAGCGTACTGGTAGAGGTATTCGCCCCCGCCTCCTCTCGATCTCCTGGCGACGCCCTTGTCCGCCCACTGGTTGCCCCAGGTCACCGTCAGCGATGGCATCTCGTGACGTCCCAACAAAGGTCCACTCGTCCATCTCGTCGCGACCGTTCACCCCATTATGGCCCCTATAGAGGTTCAGTGCAGCATAATTTGCGTATTAATATGCATGTTGATTCCCAGAATATTTGAGTCCATGGTTATAAATTTCATACTGCTGTGTAGCAATATCACATTTCACTATATCAGAGCACTTTCACGCCCACGCACTATCGCGTCTAGTGCCTGGTTCACTTGAATTATATGTACTCACTTTCCTCAAACAGTGACACACTTCCTTCCACGAGAAGCTATTTCGACCTGGCCTTGACCGACATATCAAGTTGCCTGTGGCCTGCAGTCCTCCAACACAAGCTTAAAGTAGATGTAGCCTTCCGTCACATTCTCACTGCGTCTCTTAAATGCCAGCACTGCTATGCTATTTTCGAATGAATGTCTGTTACAATATAGGGCCTCGCGATAATGCTTCGCCTCGACTATCGTTATTATTATTCTTTCCCCGATACTCGTAATGTTAAACACCTATTGGTATTCACCTTTGATTAACATAAATTGTCGGCATGATAATTCAGTTTTTCATTACGGCCTACACTCGGACGTTCAAAGGCGCACAATTTTGTCTTGCTATTACCACAGTACATTCCTTCAACACCTTACTATCCGTTAACTTAACCGGACCACGTGCATTAATCTTCGTAATCAAAATGGTAAAGTACTGTATAATATTCCACGCGTCTTCACATATCAATAGCAGCATATGCATGAATTTAACGGACCTTCGTTTATCAGTTCTGATTATTTCTTCATATACTAGCGAGTCCGATATCGTCTTGAAATTCACGATTATCGTTCTAGTGACACCTTACTGAACACTGTTCGACAAACAAACTGACACACTTCACTGTAAACAACTCACTGGCACTACACGCACGCTAGCCTCATGGCCTGCTGATCACTCCTCGTATCAAAATGGCCACGAGCACTGACCACTCAATTAAACCGTTCAAGTTCCCGATGCAAACTTCAGTCCACGTGACATAGGCTACTCGTCCGTGCCACGCTGGATAACATAATCGTCCATGCCCTGCTGACTAACTGAACATTCCGGAACTGTGTCCTCCTTCGAGAAAAAGAATGGAAGGGGTTGGAATCTTCTGGAGCATTCCCCTACTCCAGCGGTTGCCTAGCCGCGTCATGCCATGACGTCATACTGACCCTCCGGTCTCCTCTCGATCTTCTATCATCCGGGGCCGGTAATTGACCCTGACTGGATCGGTCACAGTACCAAGTGTCCAATGTTCTAGTGGAATTACTCCATTGGTAATAATGCTGGCTATTATAATTGCGCAAGCATGCACTGTTGTTATTGCTGGGCTCACGTGACCCTGTTGCTTGCAATTCAGCAATTGCGTGTTATGTTTGTGTTTGTGTGTGTGTGTGTGTGTGAGTGCAATCCTTCCTGGTATGTGTCAACCTTGGCTGGTAAAGAATTCGAGGTATGTATGTCGCGATTACTTTTGTTTTGTTTGCTAAATGTGTCTGTGGCGTACAAACGGTGTTGGGTAATGAAAACAATATTTTCTTCTGTATAATTGCTGGCGTTTCACCATCTGTCTACTTAAAAATGTGTCAGCTTGCTGAAATGTACTGCTAGGCCTCTTTCGGAATTCACCTTTCCTATTCTTTCTGTCCTACGTCGATTTACCTACTGACTATTCCTCTAGAGTCTATGCCGGGCCTATTTCTGGGGTAATTCAAATGTCCCGTGTTAAATGTTCGCAAATTTTGGCCTGTGAGATGTGGTATTCCCATGTGGCATCTAGTGTGTTCTTCGTAACTGGGTGCCGTTGACTAGCTTTTTTCCCAGTTACGTCCTGTTCCTTATGTGAATGTGTCTGTGTCCCCTATATTGTGTTTTACACCCTGTTACCCTTTGCGCGTGTTTGGGAATCCCTGTCCGTGGTGTTCTTGTTTTTCGGCAATGCGGGCTATACGCGCCTGGCAGGAGTATTGTGTGGCATTAGTGGAGCCTGGTGTACCTGATATGTCCTGCTGTGGGTAACGTGGGGTCGCTAATTAAGTTTTTATAGCGAGTGTTGTAAAACTGGCATACGTGTGTTAAAGTATACCCTATATGTAGTTTTTGTGGAAATTTTGTTTGCCCCTGGTTTTGAGTTACGGGCGTTGTGGGGTTTTGAACTTGCCATGAATGAATTCGTACCAGTAAAATGTATTTGTGAGCACAACATTCCTTGCTGGTTGCTCGCTGTTTCTACATTATCGTCTTTAAATTTTCGCTGATATGGCGAGGGTTTCCCGTTACATGCGATAACAGCAGTCTGGACAGCCTGCTGCTTCCTCGCCATGTGCCGGCAATCTCAAGTGTAAAGCACTCATGTCTGCAAACTTGCCTGAGAGATGGCGAAAACTTGTCTACCATTCCTTGTGATAAAAAGCTTGTTGCCCCGTGTACTGGTTTGTGCTCCAACCTTTGTCGTGGCTACATTATGACGCCACGTATTGTTAGAGTTATGTATTTTCTGTGACCCCCTCTATTGTTTTATGTCTGCCCGTATGGCATCTAGTGTTATGTTTGGCGCTAGGTGTCGGTGTCAATATTGTGTTTGTGAATCCTTTGTGGCATATTCTTAACTCGTATGAAATGTAGTGCCTAAATGCTGTCTCTGTGACATTTATTCTCGTAGGCGTGCCTTTTTCGGCCTTTTTGCCCGGCAACCTTTATACAACAGTCATGAGACTTTTATTTGTGTAGATAACTGGAGGGCTATACACTGGAAAGTTACAAGTAAGTGTTCTTGGGCGGTGAGAAGCCACCTGCTAATCAGTTGTTGTTCGAAGTGACTGATTATCTCTGTCATATGTAAACTGACCCTGCTCCTGTACACAATGTTATATTCTCAGTATATT
Source organism: Meconema thalassinum (assembly GCA_946902985.2). NCBI lineage: Eukaryota > Metazoa > Arthropoda > Insecta > Orthoptera > Tettigoniidae > Meconema > Meconema thalassinum. The sequence continues at coordinate 725,329,567 of OX336389.2, forward strand.
TTCTAATTCTGTGTCTTATTTTCAATTCACATTCATATTATATTCAAGATATCATTGCTTAACAATTTCATACTACCCTCTTAATTACTAATTAACCACTTGGTGATTAATGTTCACCTTAAAGTTCCATGTGGATCGAATATATACTTTGATAATTGATATTTGGGGTTCTGCCTTTATGTCCTTAGAGGTGTCACTCGCGACAGTTAATCCATTTTAAAAAATAACAGTCAATAACCAATAAATAATAAGCCCGCCAGAGTCTCACCACTAGTCACGTGCACGCAGCGAGGTATAGTCGCCTACAAATAAAATGGCTCCCTCTCTTTGTTCAAATATGGAAAAATCATGGTTCATGGGAAAGTGGGCATCATCCCGAGTAATTTGATACTCCACATGCCCATCTCCAATCATTGGTTCGGGAAATATCCGCTAATTTAAAAACTGCTGACGGTGCTATTTTAAACTAACATATTCTATCTACTTACATTAACTATAGGGGAAAGGTTTTAAAGCAGAAACTTTGTGAATATTACGAGTTCAATAACAAATCGGGGAGAGTTATTGTAGCAGATACATTGAGAATATTTCAATAACCAGTCAGAGGGAGCTGATATTGCAGGAACATTGTGAATTTTACAGTAACCAGTCCGAGACAGCTAATATAGAAGGAACATTTTGAATATTACAATAACCAGTCAGAGTGAGCTAATATAGCTGGAATATTGTGAATAACACTGCAACAAATCAGGAAGAGCCAATATAGCAGGAACATTAAGAGCACAACGGTTGATATTCAGGATGAGTCCCTGAGACTATCAAATTGAACACTACGTTCTGGCGCCATCTCGACTGTGCCAAGCATTAAAATCGAAATTTCCGATATGTCATGTATCAAATATAAAACTTTGTAAGACGGTATATTCCTCATTGATACTTGTTTTCCTCCGTGTATTCATTATTTGGAATTCATATACCGATTGATGATGGCAGGCTTTCAAACTTATTAATATCAATGACTATGGAAGTAACCAATTATTTCTGTTTGGCAGTATAGATGAATATCAATGAATTAATATGTATGTAACCTCAGAACAACATTAATCACTTTTGCCAATTTGTTACATACACCTAAGCCATAAAGGAAACGGAATATCTAATAAAATATTATTGTCAGTTAATGCCTATCAAAGAACCAGAATATGGTGACCACACCGACAGTTATTGTGTTTAGTATTTACGCGATATAGGATATATTCATGAAAATTCAAGGAAAAAGAATCTGATAAATAATTCCATTTTCGTGGTTTAGCCCATGTTTTTCTTTTTCAAACGCGTTCAGTCAATAACAGAAATACTGAATCATTAAATTCTACCAGACTATTTGTAATACAATATTTAACTAGAACACAAAAGGCCACGGAAATGTAACGACGTACTTAGTGTAATTAACAGCAATAAATAATAATTAGTCTAAAGTTTAATAATATACTGAACTTATTTCACAATGATTTACTAATTATTTACTTTCATTTTATACATATCAATGTTCAGTGTAAAAAGTTAATACCATTAGTTAGTATTGGAAACTCATGATCAGTAACCAATTGGCAATTTAATCGGGTGTTATTTCGTAACAAAATGTACATTATTGCAGGGCCATATATTAATGTGCTTCCGTCCCCATGTCAATATAATTCCATTATCTGGCCACAATATATTACTCTGACTTGTGAAATTAAGGAGTTCCACCGTATTTTAATAGCAGTGATGTAATAAATTATGATGAAATATGTCAGCTCTAATATTGTGGATGCTTTCGCTGACCAATAAAAAATCATATTCTGACATGAACGTATTATGATGGCTAGAATGTTAGTTGTGGCACATGCATATGTTTATACTAAACCTTGTACTGTAGGACAACCACACATCTACAGGCCTTCAAAGCAATCCCCTGCAATATATTGTTCTTGTTGTCAAATGTGTGCAAGGCAAGAATATCATTGGTATTGCCGCCTATTTTGATATCCGTGACAGAGCTCCCTGTTCTTGAATTATGCCGTCTCATGTATGGAGACGTTTCCCTCCGTGCCTCTTTAGTTTAGGGAAGGGACTGAAATCACCGGGACTCATGCCTCGTCAGTTGATTGTATGCTCTAGAACCTAACTTCTCCACCGTGCCAAAAAATCCAATCCAAATGCATCATAACAGTAGGCCTATATAATGAATGGATTAAATATTATTGCATTGCTGTATTCGAAACAACATATTATGTAAATTAGTGAGCCATACACCGTCAAGTTGTGCATGACATGTTGTCTAAATTAGGAGTTGGTTTCATTTGTATACAGGATTTGTGGCCTCTATTCAGGTGCCACTTGCACAGTCTAAGTGTGCGTAAGCTTGGTGTTTTACGTCACTTTGAATCTATTGATCATAGGCTATTTCACTGCCTCCATGTCTGGAATCCTAGCAAGTGAACATAACTTGACAACATCACACAATTCACGAAGTGCCGGAGTTGTAATAAATTGAAAGAGGAGTACTTCAAAAGGCGCTGGTAACATTTCAGGGCGAAATGGAAATGAAGATAAAATAATCAAAAGATTAAAAATCAGTGTTGGTGGTTATATGCCATACTGTTAGGTTATTTTATCACAGTAATTTTTATATTTTATTTTGTAATCCGCACCTTCCCCGGTATTTCTTCTTTATTCATGTCGCAAGTACGAATTGTAATACATTCAATAGGTTAGTAATAAAGCAATACCGTAGTGCACAAAGGAAACACGAAAAAGACATGAAATTATGAAAAGGAAAGAAAAGTACAGTACGCTATTAAACAACGTGTGCCCATATTCTAGCTACACTTGCGCAGCGTCAGTAGCCAGTGCCAGTTCAAGACTTGTACATTGGGATAGTCAGAGAAGGAATTTTGTAAAATGTCACGCGGCTAGTTCTCCACAACCGCAATGAGTCAGTCCAACTTGTAGGATGCCCCGTTTCCTTACGTAGTCCTTAGATCTCGTGTCGTCTGCCAAAAGTCTGTTTAAGGATTTCTAAGTTGTCCAAATCTATTCATGACTTGGAGGTATTTTCTCTTCAAATTGTAATAGTTCCGGGTGTTCCAAATATATTTGATTCCATAGATCAAGCCGAACGTTCTTTGAATCTGCCTTCAGTGGCGTAGTTGATTGCCGAAAACTATTCCGAAATTCAGTCGAGCATGTGTATCTTGTGTTGAAAAAGAGGGTTAGCTGTGATGTTTCGAACCTTTTGGTTTTCAAAGTTTGCAAATTTCTCGCAGTGAATGTCTGGCCTTGCGGGCGTGAGCAGACTTGTACCACTTGGGATACTCAGTAGCTGGGTAACGAAAAACTAGGGACAGTTGTATTTATAGTCCGGAGATAAGAACCTCACCCAGACCCCATCGCGTTGTGAAGTAAGAAATTTCAATATTAAAAGTAGGGGTGTAGTACCGATCAAAAATAGTGTCATGGCCGCTGCGCGAGTCCAAGCCGATATCTCGCGAACTCATGGTCGGATTTTAACAAATGAGGTGTAGTAGGTCTCGGGCTGATGCCCTCTTTCCTATAGACGACTTGTACTTTAAATTGAAATTTTTTGTTTTTTAAAGTAGGCGATAGTTTGAAAACCAAACATGATAGAACGTTGTGCAATAGTTCAAACGAATGGTCTCTATAACCTTTATTTTTTTTAATAAAACTTTTTTTGCTTTTTTTTTTGAAAACAGTCCAATTTTGAAATTCTTATATTTTGGAAACTAGAAAGTTTACAAACAAGTTTGTTTGACGTAAATGAAAGGTCTCAACCCCCTCTACCCACAAAATACATTTCACGTATGTAGGTCAAAAACTGTGCAGTAGTGTAGAGTAGTGGGAGAACGAGAGAGCAGCTCACTTAAGGAAGTTGTGAGGCACTGGCGGCCTTGGAGAGGAAGGAGTGATGGTAGGAGGGCGTGCGTGGATTCGTTTTTTTCGTGTCGTTGTGTTGAAAAGATGACAAAATGCTTTTTGGGGTAAAAAAAACGTGATTTTAGACTTTTTGTTATACCTCGCGAACCAATCTAGCCATAGGCGTGTACGAGGGGTCCAAGGACTCGGGGTTATGTCATCTTTGCTATAGACCACTGATTATATTAAAAAATAAATAAAAAAATGTTTTTGAAAGTACGCGATAGTTTGAAAATCAAACATGATAGAACGTTGTGCAATGGTTGAACGGAAGATCTCTATGACCTTTATTTTTTATAATAAAACTTTTCATTTTTGTGTTTTTTTGGAAACAGGTCAATTTTAAATTCGTATCTTTTGGAAACTAGGAACTGCATTTTAAAAATTTTTACCTGTTTTTTATTTTGTAATGAAAAGTGTTGGTAGCAGAGAGAGACGGTACCGCTGAACCTGTGTTTCAACGAGGCTATCACTGACCACGGTGGCCGTGCTCAATAGAGCAATGGCTATTTCTAGGGGCGGCAAAAGGCAGGGCGAGGGGTCGCTTTTTCAGATATTTCCTATGACGATTGGTCGGAGGCTAATATTCCAAAATCCCTAAAGGAAATCTTTTACGTGGTAGTAAACAATGATCAGTAACACGACAAAAATAATAATAATAATTGTATCACGCAAATGAAAGCGTGCTTGATAGTGGAGAACAAGAACTTGGTTGTATGTCGCTGGTAGCCAGATGAGCAAACAGAAAAATCATCTACTTCAGGCTGGCTGGCTCGTATAGAGCCGGCTAGCAGAGATGCAAATGTTTATCGCCATTCAAGAATGTCAGCCGGGCGGACAACACCGCTGGCAGGCGATAAGAAATGGAACGACCTGGCAACTATGTAACAGCGATAAAAGAGCAAGCCGCAGACAGGGAGGGGTTGGGTAACAAATACTTGTGGATGAGATAGCGTGTAGCGCGTCATAACTGTTTTGAAAGTTACCGTATTAACATAGGCTGTGCATTATTTGTGTTAAATGTGAACAGTTTTGTGTGCTCATCACCCAATCCGTGACCCTATTGGATACATTATATATTAGTGGTAAGTGTAAGATTAACACTGTTTAGTTTATTTTAATCCTAATAAATGTTTAAATTATTATTGGTTTGCAATTTTATTGATGGATTATTTTATTTTGTTTGATTTAGATAATCCGCCTGCCTGTTGTAGCCAAAGAAAGAGACAGAGAGAGAGAGGCAAACCATTCCACTCGAGCCTACGAGAGAAGGCAAAAAGTTACAAAACTCAGGTAAGATTTTGTTGATATAACCTGTTTAATTGTATTTTTTCTTCCAGGCTGTACAAAGGTGCTAATTATAATTGATATACTCATGGTGGTTTATTTTATTCTTTTTAGAGTGCTGCTAAATCGCTTGACCACTGCTGTTTGTTTACGAAACATTGCTGGAGAGTCTACCACTGAAAAACCTCAGGTGAGATTGTATTTTATAAAAATCATGTCTTTTGCCGTTGCCGATAGCTTAACTTGGGAACCCCGTGAATCATGTTTCAAATCCCGTGTTTGCTCTGGCTGCGTGGTTAATGTGGGGGAAAGTTTTATCCCGATAGACTTTAAGGAATCTTGTTTTGAAATTTTTAAAGATCAAATTTGTACAGCGCAAAGGTTGCATAGGGCTTTATAGGTCCATACACAACTCTTGTGTGATTTTATATATAAAAAGGAGGATGATGAGAATAAAAACATTTTATATTTGCAGTAAAATGCAAGAGCTTGTGATAGCCGATAATCTGAACGAGTGGTATCAATCCAACGTGATTAACGCCTTGCTAATAAAATTTGATAAACTGCAACAAGGACCGAGTGGTCTTGCTTTTAACAAAGTCCATCACCTACAAATCAACATTTGTCAATTCAACCCGTTGAACGCTGGGTCTTGTCATATCCCTTTACCATCAGCAATTGCCTGCCGAAGAGCTGTGGTCAACATAAAGAACCGTGACGATCGATGTTTCCTGCGGTCTGTGGCTGAATATTTTCAGCTGGTACAACAGAATAGTTGTTGGCCGGGAAAGTACAAGGTCAAGTTTGATTAATTAATACAAAATTTAAATTTAACTAGAGTGTCCTTCCCTATGGACTTAACCGAGATCCATAGGTTTGATCAAGATAACCAGGACTTTTCGTTCATGGCGTATGGCCTTGATGGTGATGAAATTGTGGATTCTCTTTATGCTACAAAAGAAATGAAACGACACCACATTCATCTTTTATATCTGTCTTACGGAGAGGTAAATCACTATTGCCTAATTAAGAATTTAGGTAAATTGGTAGATAGTCAAGCTTCTAGAGATCACTATAAGATACATGTGATCGTTGCTTGCAATATTTTACAACCCCTACGCTTTTGTAACGACATAGGGTAGATTGTGTTTTTCAGGAAGCGGTGAGTCTGATATTGCAACAAGGGGACAAAGCTGTGTTTAAGTTTAAGGACATTCATAAGCGTGATACTGTCCCCTATGTGGTGTATGCAGATTTTGAAGCTCTCACTACACCCATGGCCGGATGTGAACCAGATCCCACCATCAGCTCTACCACACCCATTCAAAAACATGAACCCTTTGCCATAGGATTTAATGTGGTGTGTGCCTATGACCCCTCAAAATCATAATACGAATCCCGCCGGGGACCAGATTGTGCCTGATGGTTTTTGGACCAACTTGTTTAGTTGGTTGATCATGAACAAGAGTTACTGGACCACCCAGTACCCATGAGCTTAACGCCAGAACAGCAACAGCAGTATGAGCATGCCAGCATATGTCATATTTGAGAAAAGTTTAGGCGGAGTGGAAAAAGTCGGAGACCACTCACATTTTACGGGAGAATTTTGGGGAGCTGCGCACATCAAATGCAATTTGAACTTTCCAGCTCCTCGATTTATCAGTGTATTTTTTCACAATCTGGCAAATTATGGCATTCAGTTTCTGATTCGTGAATTGGGTCATGTCAACAGGGGCTCGTTACCAATGAGCGTTTTACAGCCTTGACATGGCAGTTAAGCTACATATGCATTCGATTTTTGGATTCCTTTAAGTTTATGGCATCCTTGCTAGATAGTTTGGTCAATGGCTTGGATGAAAAGGAATTAAAATACACCAGAATGCATTTTGAAAATCCTGAGCAATTTAAATTGTGCATTCGAAAAGGTATATTCCCGCATGATTTCTGTAACAACTGGGACGTGATAAACCAAAAAACTCTCCCACCACAAGCGAAAGTTTACTCAAAACTAACACTCAGTACCGTTTCCGATGAAGGCTATGCCCATGCATGGCAAGTTTGGCGAGCGTTTTCTATCAAGACCATCCAAACGCAATGAACCTAGGTACAGCAAATGTTTAAACACATTGTAATGCACTGGCATCTAATTTTGTTCAACTGTGTACATAACCTCAGGATGGCTGCTGTGCGAAATATTTCACCGGCATTCTCCACTATCAAGCACGCTTTCATTTGCATGATACAATTATTATTATTATTATTATTTGCTGTGTTACTGATCAGCGTTTACTAACACGTAAAAGATTTCCTTTAGGGATTTTGGAATATTAGCCTCCGTACAATCGTCATAGGAAATATCTGGAAAACCTACCCCTCGCCCTCCCGTTTTGCCGCCCCTTCGAAATAGCCATTGCTATATTGAGCACGGCCACCGTGGTCAGTGTTAGCCTCGTTGAAACACAGGTCCAGCGGTACCGTCTCTCTCAGTCTACCAACACTTTTCATTTAAAAATAAAAAACAGGTAAAACGTTTCTTAAATGCACAGTTTTTGTCCTAGAGAATTAAAACTTGCTTTGTGGCTAGAGGGGGTAAAGACCAATCATTTATGTCAAACAATCGTTTTTGTAAACTTCCTAGTTTACAAAATATAAGAACTTCAAAATTGGACTGTTTTCAAAGAAACACAAAAAATAAAAAGTTTTATTAAAAAAATAGAGGTTATAGAGGCCATTCGTTTGAACCTTTGCATTACGATCTATCATGTTTGGTTTTCAAACTATAACCTACTTTCAGAAACAAAAATTTTAATTTTTTAAATAGTGCAAGTCGTTCATAGGAAAGAGGGCGTCAGCCCGAGTCCTACGACACCTCATTTGTTAAAATTTGACTATGGGTTCGCGAGATATCGGCTTGGACTCGCGCGGCGGCCATGACACTATTTTAGATCAGTACTACCCCCTACTATTAAACTTTTGTCTTGATTTTACAGCAATGCTTCTCATGTGCTAAGACATGATCAAGAGTTACACGAAGATATACAAGAGCATCATTATGTTGCAGCATCCTTTCTTCCAAACCATACGAATCTTCTGCGATGCTTCTCTGATTTTTCAGACCAAGAGCACAAACTTTAGATTTCGAAGGATTTTACTCGAGGTAGTTCTTCTCGTAGCAATGTGAAGATATTTCTAGATTGGAGGTAAGGATCATTTCTATAGCCTCGCAATTTTCATCCTGAGTTGACAAGGTCAAATCAGGCCGAAGGGTTGCTCATAAGTGTAGACGTTAGAAAGGAAGGGAGCTAGGATTCTGCCTTTTGGAACACCTATCTCCTGTGTTCTCCATCTACAGCGCTGGCCATGAACCTCGGCAAAGGAACGTCGATTTTGCAATAGACAGGCAATGAAATTAAACCTGAAATCGTTAGTAAGATGGTGAAGTTTCTTCAGCAGTATCTAATATACTGTGTCAAATGCAGAGCAGAAATCAACAATAGCCCCTCCAGAAACATTGCGTCATTGAAAACTATCTTCTAAAAGCTCTGTTGGATTTTGGATCAGTGCACCAGAATTTTTACCTGGACTAAAACCAGCTTGCTGTGGGATCAACGAAATTCGACCAATGATGTTATTCGATTGTGAAGCATTCATTCGAATATTTTATGTAGGCGAAATAAATATGATATCTGCTTGAAGTTGTTCCGATCTTTATGCTCTGGTATATTCTCTGGAATATACACTTGATGTTAGCTTTAATAGTTTACTCTTTGATTTATTTTCTTTATTTACGTCCTTTCTTCAGCTTCCCCTTTTTCGTAAACACCAACGGTGACGTTCTTGTTTCCTATTTTCTCTGTGCATATTTTTATATTTTTTGGATATTTGTTGCAGATCGCTATTCTCTCTTTGTGTAAGATTCCTCTACAGCACTCCATGTGGCAACCCGCTGAGGCCTTGAACTTCAGTCCTTTCAAAACGTAGTTTTAAAAACTTCAAGTAGATGACATCTACATCGCTGTCTGCATGCTCCATGAAGAATTCACTTTACCTAAAAACTATTCTGTGAAAAATGTAGAATTAATTTCTCTATGTTGGTCATAATGTATCCCTACTTGTACCCCTTCTCCCCTCCCCACCCCTCTCCGCTTCGTTCGCCTGCACGCTTGACTCTCTCGTACATTCTGTGCTAAGTGCTTCGTCCTCCTTGGCGAAAGTCTATTTTCAACTATGTGGGAAAATTTCAAATCGTCGCCATGTTTTAACCAAGATTTAATGGGCGGCCGTGATCTCCAACTGCTCTACAATGCAGAGATAAGTAACCTTCTAAGCGTTTTTAACCAAATTTTATGGGACATAAATCAATCGAATTTTGAAGTGTTTCAATCGAACATTTTCTCCTAATTATGAACCTTTACAACCTTGTGAAACTTGCTAAAAGCCTCCTGTGAGGAATTTCATTACGCCTTGCTAAAGCATATTCAACTCTTCATTGAATGGTTATGAAAACTTCATAGATCTTTTTTGTCAAAGGTGGATTCTTTCTCTCCATCGTGGGTTTCATGCTAAACTTAGCTTGTTGAAAATCATGCTTTCTTCTTCGGGGGATTGTACTACTAAATCATGAAACCGTACCGGGTTATTCTCCTATTTCATCGTGGGATTTTGCGCCTTGCCCAATTTTATGGCGCTTTCAAATTGTGAAGCATCAAATCATGCAATAGACTCTGCCCAGTGAAAAACCATACAGTCTACCTTCTCAAAACTCTATAACGTCAAATCACTGCTAAGTTTCAACTAAGTACAAACTACGTAAACTGCAATATTGAAACTTTACAAAAGCTCAACAAAACTTTCAGTGCTAAGAAAGGTGATTGTGTGACTATCTTCCACGTCGCGTTTCGTTCGAAACAATAAAATTGGCCGGAATTTAATTCCCCATTTCCTCTATCCCCATTTTCCTATTACTAACAATTTAAAATATTTTGATAATTTTCTTGTATTTTTTTCAATTATGCTTTGTCTATTAATATGCTCCCTCGCACTTTGTATTTATCACTAATTCATTTCTGCTTCAAAACTCTAGGTGGAGTTAAGCCCACCTTTTACATTTTTCTCTTGTTTCTCCTGCTGCTCTCAGGAATTTCAGATTGTAACTTTGTATTTTTCTAAAGGTTTGTCGCTTTACTGTGAAAGCACGCTAGTCAAGAATTTATAAAACAATTAATTTGTAAAACAAATCATCTACACCCTTTTTAACTCGCTATCTATTCTAATAGAAGGTGTTGATAATTCTCGCCCGTTGACCTCACTTTTTAATGATCCTGATAATTTACTTCCTTTAACTCCCAGCCATTTCCTCATTGGTAGTTCCCTTTCTGCCCCTCCACCTTGCTCATTTCCCATAGTGATTCGTGCTTGCCGATTTTTTGGCGTAAGATTGAGGCCCTGCGTAACTCCTTTAGGAAAAGGTGGAAGTTGGCATACCTGACTTCGCTCCAAAGGAGACAGAAGTGGCTCCTCTCTAATCCTGATATCAAGGTGGGAGACCTGGTCCTCCTTAGGGACTCTTCCCCACCCCCCGCTGGTATGGATGTCGGACAGAGTGACTGAGTGTTACCCTGGTCAGGATGGAAGGATTCGTGTTGTGAAGGTTCTCACTGCTAATGGTCAGATTGTAAGACCTATATCTGTGATTTCGCCTTTGCTACTCGAGCCATTAAACTGTTTTCTCCTCTCTGTTGGTGTTTTGGCCCACAGCTTGGTATATTCTCTGGAATATACACTTTATGTTAGCTTTAATAGTTTACTCTTTGATTTATTTCCTTTATTTACGTTCTTTCTTCTGCTTCCCCTTTTTCGTAAACACCAACGGTGACGTTCTTGTTTCCTATTTTCTCTATGCATATTCTTATATCTTTTGGAAGTTTGTTGCAGATCACTATTCGCTTTTTGTGTAAGATTCCTCTACAGCACTCCATGTGGCAACCCGCTGAGGCCTTGAACTTCAGTCCTTTCAAAACGTGGTTCTACAAACTTCAAGTAGATGGCATCTACATCGCTGTCTGCATGATCCATGAAGAATTCGCTTTATCTAAAATCTATTCTGTGAAAAATGTAGAATGAATTTCTCTAGGTTGGTCATATTGTATCCCTACTTGTTCCCCTTCTCCCCTCGCCTCACCGCTTCATTTTCGTGCACGCTTGACTCTCTCGTTCATTCTGTGCTAAGTGCTTCGTCCTTCTTGGAGAAAGTCTCCTCTCCACTATGTGGCACAATTTCAAATCGTCGCCTTTTTTAACCAAGTTTTAATGGGCGGCCGTGATCTCTAATTGCTCTACAATGCAAAGATAACTAACCTTCTAAGTGTTTTAAACAAATTTTATGGGGTTTAAATCAATCTTATTTTGAAGTGTTTCAATCGAACATTTTCTCCTAATTATGAACTTTTACAACCTTGTGAAACTTGCTAAAAGCCTCCTACGAGTAATTTCTTTACGTCTTGCTAAAGGTTTTTCAACTTGCCATTGAATGGTTATGATGGCTTCTTAGAGCTTCTTTGTCAAAGGGGGATTCTTTCTCTCCATCGAGGGATTTATGCTAAACTTAGCTTTTTGAAAATCATGCTTTCTTCTTCGAGGGATTTTACTACTAAATCTTGAAACCGTACCAATTTCATCATGGGATTTTGCTTCTTGCCCCATTTTATGGTGCCTTATACTTGTGAAACATCAAATCATGCAATAGACTCTGCCCAGTGAATAGCTATACAGGCTACCTTCTCAAAACTCTATAACGTCAAATTACTGCTAACTTTCTACTCAGTACAAACTACATAAACAGCAATAGTGACAATTTATAAATGATCAACAAACCTTTCAGAGCTGCGATAGGTGTTTGTGAGACTATCTTCCGCGTCGCGTTTCATTCGAAACACTAAAATTGGCCGGACTTTAATTCCCAATTTCCTCTACCCCAATTTTCTTATTGCTAACAATCTACAATAATTTAAATAATATTCTTGTATTCTTTTCTGTGAGGCTTTGTCTATAAATGAGCTCACTCCCACTTTGTATTTATCACTAATTCATGTCTGCTTTCATACTCTAGGTGGTTATAAACCCACCTTTAAAATCTTTCTTTCTTGTTGCTCCTGCTGCGCCCAGGTATTTCAGATTGTAAATTTGTATTTTTCTAAAGGTTTATCTAAAATAAATTTGTTATTTTTTTGCGGGTCCGCTTCCTTTTTGCCCAAAGTTTGTTTCTTTCCTAATCCTTTTCCTTTTTCATATCATCTTCCCTCCGGTAGTGTTTAAACCTTGGCTTGACCTACCAGCCTCGTTACCAGGTTTGAGAACTGCAACTAATCTAGACTTCCTCCTCACATTAGGAATGTGTTACTGCTTCAAACAGATTTGAAAAATTGAATAATCCACCCTTTCATTGCATTTCCGAAGCGGATTTGTTTGATGTCTATATATTCCAACCCGGCAAACTTTGTAATCGAACACCTCACGAAAGTATCTTCTATCTTCCTTAAAGTGAAGGATTGAACAATCTAGTTGTGTCTTGTTGGACATTGCTGTGAAATTTTCCTGTCCTAACTCGCTGTTCTGTTTTGCCATTCATCAAATGCTCATGAGCAATCTGTTTGTATAAGGGATTTCATTAAAATAAAGTTCTTTGTTTGGGCCATTCTTCAATCAGCAGTTTTCAGGTATCCCTAATGCTTTTAGACATATCCAGTTCTTTCATCAAGCAATCCAGCGTTTCCACTTTATTTCACGCACTGTCTGAATCAACTACCAGCCAGCTTGAATCGTAACTTCACACAAATGTATCGTCCTTAAAAAGTAAATGTAGCTTTCTTGCTTGCCTATAACACAGGAATATAAACAATTTAAGTCATGGCCGTGCAGTCACGCGGGATCGACTAGAAAGTACACTTCTGCACAGCATCCGTGAGAGCATCGTCTGGTTCAATGTTTGCCACTATTTCAGCTTCATAAAGTTTATCCAATCAGTCTTTTAAAGTTAAACCTCCTACTTTACTGAACTGATAGTGAGTTTTTAGTCTATAATCTACCAGGTGCCCATACTAAGAGAAATGTAACAGTCGTTATCTGTGGGTGTAAAATGAGTCGTCATCAGCTGGTCCTATACCAAAACAGGAGTCAAATAAGATTTTTACATTGCTCCTGTTGCTGTAATATGTTTATAGCACTAATCCATTACCCATCACCCTCTCATGCACTTCTACCTCATTTTCTGCGTTGTGATCCATACCCCTTAAAAACACAAACATATAATTAATTTTAACTACCACAAGTACATCTCAGTGCTTCATAGGGCATTAGTGTGGCGTGCTTTCTCACATCCTTACACCCAAACGAACCTTACAATAAGCCTTGACATCTCACCATCAACACGCAGTGATTAACTTGCCTATTACAAATTACGTTACGTTTTATATCATAACAGACAACTATAAACCTCCCTGGTTTTATCTGTTCCAAATTCCGAAATAAATGCTCCACTGCTGTTTTGCTTCTCTTTGCACGTTAAACCAAAATGGTATAAGACAGAGAATACTGTACCATATTAGTTTTTATGTTTTCACATATTTTTATTTCTCATATTAAAACCTAACACTCAAATCTCAGTTCAATACCATATTATCTTCCAAACGACATTCACTGGCTGTCACGTGATTGTGAGGTGTATCACTCCCGTTCATCCTAAACTTGCTCAATGCATTAGTTGAGTATGGAATGAAATATATTTGTCGCAGTTAACTTGTTAACCATAGCCTCGTGCTTTGAACTCTCATAGACAAAGATGCCTATTGCTATTTTCCAATAACGGGTGTCACTACTTAGCTGTTCCCTAGGATCTATGCTTGAATCTATTCACAGGAACTGACAAAAACGAAACAATCTCATAATAAATACTCGTAGTTGGCACACAAACATTGTAGATTATATGCTCACGATTTTGTTTATTGTCAACCAGCAGACATTATTAATATGTCACCGAAAGGCATCATTAGGACTATCTGAAGGATATGTCTGTTACACTGGCTAATTAATAACTGTGAACAATTAGATGAATTATGTCACATTTTTGCAAATGATTAGCAGGTGCGCTGCTGCACGAGACATGACTACTGTACCTATCACGAGTGTGAGAGTTTGATTTGTACACTGTTCTGCAATGGGGTATTTAAAAATGTTGCTTAGTACATCAGTGCTCTGACATTCCGATAATTTTGTCATACTGCCAGTTTATCAGTAGCATTGTTCAGCAATGTGATTACTGTTTTATGATGAGTGGCACTCGACGTTCGAGAGGCGCTAATTGCACTCATCAGCACCATAATGGTGTATAATTTAATTTCAGCTTATCTAATATTCAATAACATCGTTTTAAAAACGAGTCAATTGGATTTTTTGGACGAGTTTATTTTTATAAACATTCATAGAAAGCTTGTAGCCTTGATACTCTACCCGTTTAAACATCAAGAGGCACTTGCCGTATCCGAAGATCAGCTGGATCGTAGAATCATGAAGGTCTCCGGCCAGAAAATCCTGAATATCCTACCGACAAGTACTATATGTGGATACAGTAGTCAATCGATTGTGTTATGAGAAATAATATGCTGGGCAAACAAATCAATCTAATGGGGAGTACGAGTTATTCATGGTTCTCGGGGCAAATAGGATATGGCAAGGGTCTCTCCTAAACCTAGATCAATTTCCACAACACAATCTCCCTACATACCGTAACTCATAAAAATCACGAAAGTATGTTTATTATCAACGAACGATTAGATTTATTTAATGAAAACAATTACAATTTAAATCTATCATTAAATCTCTAAACCCTACAATTATATTAAATAATCATGGCAATAGACACGCTTGTCAAATAAATAAAATCAAATAATTGGAATGTCCATCTAACATCATGATCCACAGCTCCCCTCAAAAATAAAAACGTATCAGCTGTTTCAGAGTTTGAAATTAAAATAAAATATATATTATTATTAAAATATTATTCCAATTTAACATAAACTTCTTTTACTCTATACATGAAACTCCGATCATATAACCTAACTACAGAAGCTACAGGTCATGTTGACTCTATCGCCAACCGATCAGCTGTTTACTGTCGTCCTGACAAACTTCACGTAATTCGCTTAATTCATGAAATTATTACATCACTGTATTATAAAGACATTACAATTATGTTATCTCCTTCTTCTCATCCTCATAAACATCCATAAAGTAATTTACATTATTTACATGTATATTTTCAATAATGTATTGAACTGTCAAACGAAATCTTGCGTCTGTATTATCGAACATCGATAATGTACAACACATATCATTTCATTCTGTTCTTTAAACAGCACTTCTCTTAATTATTACCTTCAATTAGTCATTTCCTACTTCAAAATAATTATTAATTTTAATGATATCAATAATATTTCCAAAATTATTGTTAATAATAATTTTATAATTTACTACTTTTTCAAACATTTGTTATTATAAATGTTATTAATGTTTACTCATTCTTATTAATTGTTGTCAATTAATGCTAATTGCATTATTTTAATGTTTATTAATATTTATTAAATTAATGTCTACTACTTATTTTATGTTTATTACCGTCGCTACAATTTTATGGTGGATTATTTAAATTCGGAACTGATATGGCCAAGCAATTAAGCTAAGCTCATACGTAAAAAATGTCAAAATCATGTTAATTATGTTAATAGAATTAACAAACCAATAGTTCATAATCATTTCACAACATTTTTCCGTCAACTCTCCTGTCATTTCGACTGTAGGTCAATTTAATATTAATACTTGATCTTTCACTCTTCTCCTTACAATAATAGTATTTTATAATACATCACAAGCCTCTATAATATGTCTGCACTAGGTATTAGAGCTTCCATAATCAACTATGCTCTAAAAAAACTTACCAATTCTTTCAATAAAAATTGCATTCCTCCGTAATACGAATACATTACGTATTAGAGCTTATCATCATCGCCGCTACTCTCACATTACAATAGTAAATGCATAACACGGCATTTCATTCTCATATAATATAAACTTAAATGTCATTGTAAAACTTGACATCAGAACGTTCATACTAGTTCTCCATTTCAATGTTAATTCAATACGATCTTCAAAATATATTTTAATAATTTCGTTGCCTTAATACTTTAATTTATCTTGGCCTTAAATTACAGTGCATGAACTTTCCTTGATTTACTTAGTCATTACAATATATGGAAAAAAATAGTTGTTAATATTTAATAAGAATACAATTAAATAATACCTCACTGATCGTGTCTCATTGCCTTAATGCAATATTTGAAAGTCAATAACAATAACATTAATATTGCAAATAGTTCACTAGAATTCTCATTGCTGGACATTTCACGATTTATAGGAATGCAAATTTCACCTAAATCTGATATATTCAAAGTATCAACTCAAATTGTCTTTAAAGAATCAACTAGTCTCATTTAAGAACAAAATCTTTAATTGGCGTCCATGGATCCGAATTATTATAAATTCAATTGTATTTCCAGCCCGAACAATTGTTATATCTAATATGACATCAAGTTCAAATAACGCAAATGTTCTTGACTAGATCGTCGAAATAATATAAAACACGAAAATAATGTTTTACATTCGTAGTATCTTCTTTCTAATTAATTATCTTCTTACGCTAAAATTCTCAACGTTATTATCGCGGCCGAAACTATTAATGAATTTAAGAAGGCATTCTTAAATTCAAAATCGCAAAATATTGAAATTTAACATCTAAATACAATCCACTTCGTAGGAGAAATTATCCAACATTTCAAACTGTCAAATAAATTACGAATCGTGAAATATCCCAAACTTCTACTTTAAATTCAATTAAAGATTAAATTACTAAAACAATGGTGAACTGTGTTGCTCCAAAATAATCAAACTACTAAAAAAAATCTACATAATGAATTTTCTTCTACCTTTGCCGAATCTGGAAGATTAAGGGGGCAGTAAGAGTTCTAGATAATAGCCTACTTTCCTGGTGACGTCATCCAAGATGGCGGCCATGACGTCACCATAGCGTCACACAATATGGCGGCCATGACGTCACACAACCATGATGTCGCCATGACGTCGCACAAGATGGCAACCATGACGTCACAAGATGACGGCTATAGCTTAACTAACCTAGCCTAACCTAACCTCACCTACGAGGTGTGATCGGAAAATTCCAAAATATTAATTCATAGCCTACTTTCCTGATGACTTTGCAACGAGATGTAATGAAGAATTCCAAACCGAACACATGGTCGGATTTTGATGAATGAGATGTCGTTGAAATCGGGCTGACTCCCCCTTTCCAAAATTTCCCAAAATGTTGACCCATAGCCTACTTTCCTGGCGACGTTACATACTAACCTGGCAAAGCCGATATCTCCCGAATGCATGGTCAGATATTGACGAATGAGGTGTCGTTGAAATCAGGCTGACACCCCCTTTCCAAAATTCCAAAAATGTTGACCCATAGCCTACTTTCCTGGTGACGTCGCATACTAACCTGGCAAAGCCTATATCTACCGAATGCATGGTCGGATATTGACGAATGAGGTGTCGTTGAAATCGGGCTGACACCTCCTTTCCAAAATTCCAAAAATGTTGACCCATAGCCTACTTTCCTGGTGACGTCGCATACTAACCTGGCAAAGCCTATATCTACCGAATGCATGGTCGGATATTTACAAATGAGGTGTCTTTGAAATCGGGCTGACACCCCCGTTCCAAAATTCCTAAAATGTTGACCCATAGCCTACTTTCCTGGTGACGTTACATACTAACCTGGCAAAGCCGATATCTCCCGAATGCATGGTCAGATATTGACGAATGAGGTCTCGTTGTTATCGGGCTGACACCCCCTTTCCAAAATTCCAAAATGATGACCCATAGCCTACTTTCCTGGTGACGTCACATACTAACCTGGCAAAGCCGATATCTACCGAATACATGGTTGGATATTGACGAATGCGGGGTCGTTGAAATCGGGCTGACACCCCCTTTCCAAAATTCCAAAAATGTTGACCCATAGCCTTCTTTCCTGGTGACGTCGCATACTAACTTGGCAAAGCCGATATCTACCGAATGCATGGTCGGATATTGACGAATGAGGTGTCGTTGAAATCGGGCTGACACCTCCTTTCCAAAATTCCAAAAATGTTGACCCATAGCCTATTTTCCTGGTGACGTCGCATACTAACCTGGCAAAGCCTATATCTACCGAATGCATGGACGGATATTGACGAATGAGGTGCCTTTGAAATCGGGCTGACACCCCCGTTCCAAAATTCCTAAAATGTTGACCCATAGCCTACTTTCCTGGTTACGTCGGATAATAAGCTGGCAAAGCCTATTTCTACCGAATGCATGGTCGGATATTGACGAATGAGGTGTTGGTGAAATCGGGCTGACACCCCCTTTCCAAAATTCCAAAAATGTTGACCCATAGCCTACTTTCCTGGTGACGTCGCATACTAACTTGGCAAAGCCGATATCTACCGAATGCATGGTCGGATATTGACGAATGAGGTGTCGTTGAAATCGGGCTGACACCCCCTCTCCAAAATTCCAGAAATGTTGACCCATAGCCTACTTTCCTGGCGATGTCACATACTAACCTGGCAAAGCCGATATCTACCGAATGCATGGTCGGATATTGACAAATGAGGTGCCTTTGAAATCGGGCTGACACCCCCGTTCCAAAATTCCTAAAATGTTGACCCATAGCCTACTTTCCTGGTGACGTCGGATAATAAGCTGGCAAAGCCTATTTCTACCGATTGCATGGTCGGATATTGACGAATGAGGTGTTGGTGAAATCGGGCTGACACCTCCTTTCCAAAATTCCAAAAATGTTGACCCATAGCCTACTTTCCTGGTGACGTCACTTACTAAGCTGACAACGTCTATATCTCCCGAACGCATGGTTGGATTTTGAATTGCAGAGGCTTATGTGGCGGCTATGATTATCAATATTAAGAATTGATTGTGATAGACCGAGTCATGGAATGGAATGAATGAATGAACCGTCTTGGTATTTGCCTGGTTGTAAAATGGGAAACCATGAAAACCATTTTTCAGGACAGCCGAGGTGTGATTCATATCCATGCTCCCTTGTAAAGCCTGTCGCACCCTCCTGAGACAAGGATTAAATGAATGACTGATGAAATGAAATGATCGTGCAACGTATTGCTTGATTGATCGGTCAGGGACTGGAATAAGTAAGGTCTCCATTAAATAGTGATGATATGAAACAGTGCCGACTGTTAAAGCCTGTCACACTCCCCTAGGATAATGATTAAATGAATGACAGATGAAATAAAATGATTGTGGGGAGTGTTGCTAGAATTATATAGTGACAGGGAAAAACCGGAGTGACTAGAGATTGGAAGAGAACAAGAGTTAACCAAGTGATAAATCGCAGAGGCTTATGTGGTGGTTATGATTATGAATATTGTGAATTGATTGTGATAGACCGAGTCATGGAATGGAATGAATGAACGAACCGTCTTTGTATTTGCCTGGTGGTAAAAATGGGAAACCATGAAAACCATGAATGACAGATGAAATGAAATGATTGTAGAGAGTGTTGCTAAATTGAAATAGTGACAGGGAAAAACCTAAGTAGCTCTAGATTAAAAGACAAAAAGTGTTAACCAAGTGAGGTCGACAGGAAAGAAAACGGAGAGGAGCCCATCACAAGTAAGTGAAAGCAATGCCGAACATAGCTGGGGCCCTGTGGTCGCTAACCCACGTTACACTAGATGTGAACTCCTGGCGAGAAAATTGAAACCCGACTGCTTACCTGCATGCATTGAGTGCAACCTTGAGACAATGAAAACTGCAACGCTTGTATAATGCCAGTGTTAAATTACACATTCTCTAAACACACTGTCTGTCCGATAATATTCAAGTACACTGCATGTACCACTGTGTGAATTATTGAATATTAAGGTAATCGAATGTGGATCTATTGAAAAAGGAATTGTGTTGACATTTGCATGGTGGTGAAAATGGAAAATCACGAAAACCCATTTTAATAGAACGGAATTCACTCCAGAGTCGCTTTTGTAGCGTAGCGGTTAGCATGATTAGCTGCCGCTTTCCGAGATTCTGGGTTTGATTCCCGGCTCTGTCAAGAAATTTAAAAAGTGGTATGAGAACTGGAACGAGGTCTACTCAGCTTTAGTCCAGACCCAAATGAGTAGAGAGGATTCGATTCACACTTTAACCATTCTTGAAGTGGTTTTCTGTGATTTCTCACTTTGTCTCTGAGCAAAATGCTCTGATGATACCTACCATAAGGCCACGGCAGTCTCCTTCCCACTTCCTTGCAACACCTTCCCACTCTTTCCATCCCTTTATTAAGCCCCTGCTTGCTTTGCATGTGTATCGATGGTCGACTGCGATGTTTATGCTTACAAAACGCATCCATCGCTATTTCATGAATCATGAATCGCAGAGCTGTATGTAATGCTTGTAGAGAGTGTTGCTAGAATGAAATGACGACAGGGGGAACTGTCATTGCCAGATAAAAGAAAGAAACTGTATCGCTTTCCTTTGATCAGCACAAATCTCGCATGGAGTGACTGGGATTTGAACTATGGACTCAGTAGTGAGAGGCTAGCATGCTTTCGCCTAAGCCACACAGGCTTTAAATTGTGAGTGGTGTACACCAAGTCTCTGAGTCACATGATTGAATTCCACCATTCTTGAAGTGGTTTTCAGAGGTTTTCCGCTTTGTCTTTGGATAAAATGCTGAGATGATAACTACTGTAAGACCACGGCCGCCTCCTTTACACTTTCTCGCCAAATCCTTTCACTCTTTCAATCCCAAGTAAACTGGATAGAAAATAGAGAGGAGTTTTGATACAAGCATGTGAAAGCAAATGCTAGACATAGCTAGGACCTTGTGATTGCCAATCCTACATCCCACTAGATCTGAGACCTCAGATTTTGTAAAGGATAAACTAGGTAATACAGTTTCTTTATTTCCTCGCTTAGCAACAGCTAACTAATAGCTGAGATCTTGAAACAGGATGTGGTATTACAATACAAGCTATTGTGTTTGAAAAAAGCTGATATTGCTGATAAGTGAAAACAGAAAACTTATTGTACATGCCATTTCCGTTTGACGTGCCATGTGATGTAAAATGTTTTTTTTTTTGCAAGCTAGCAATATTGAACACTATAAATCGACACTCATTAGTTCCATTACAGGTGATTAATTCTGCAGTCTTATCATTTATTATAAGCGAGTTAAGAAAGCAGTAGCATTACTTGGAGAAAAAAAAACTATTTTGAGGTATGTATTTAATAGATTAAACTTTTTTAAACTGTTTAAATATAAATCAATGTGTAAGTCATGGATTGAAATGGATGAATTGATTGATTGGTTGATTGATTGGTTTAATTATTTACAGATAATTGGTTATAAATAATCCAGTTGGCAACAGCAGTTATTATTAAAGGTGAGTACCTTTTTAATAACTAAACATGTGGGTGAGATTTGATAAATCCTCTATCCAGTGTCAATGCTGACAACTAGATGTCACCGGCAATGCAAGTTTGCAGATCCGTGTTAAAACAACTTAACCATTTGTGATTTGATTAACACTCTATCTAGTATCCATGTTTTGACTAGATGCCACAGGCAATATTATGTTGTGAATCCGTGTTGAAACAACTTGACCATTTGTAATTTTATTAACGCTTTATCCAGTGTCCATGTTGACTACTAAATACCATTGACAATACTATTTTGCGAATCCATGTTAAAATGACTTGACCATTTGTGATTTGATAAATACTCTAGGATACCCGGTCAATGCATGTGAGATTTTCGAAGTGAAATGCCATGTCCTATGGGGCGGATTCCACGTAAAAAGGAGGTCCCGTGGCTCATGATCTCGAGATTAACGGTCACGTTAAATTACAAGCTTGCTTGCCTTAAATACTCTATACAGTGCCAATGCCGACAACTAGAAGCCATCGACAATGCAAGTTTGCAGATCCGTGTTAAAACAACTTAACCATTTGTGATTTGATTAACACTCTATCTAGTATCCATGTTTATGACTAGATGCCACTGGCAATATTATTTTGTGAATCTGTGTTGAAACAACTTGACCATTTGTAATGTGATTAACGCTTTATTCAATGTCCATGTTGACTACTAAATACCATTGAGAATACTATTTTTCGAATCCATGTTAAAACGACTTGACCATTTGTGATTTGATAAATACTCTATCCAGTGTCAATGCCGACAACTAGATGCCATCGACAATACATGTTTGCAAATCCGTGTTAAGACAACTTAACCATTTGTGATTTTATTAATACTCTATACAGTATCCATGTTCATGACTAGATGCCACTGGCAATACTACCTTGTGAATCCGTGTTGAAACAACTTAACCATTTGTAATTTGATTAACGCTTTATTCAATATCCATGTTGACTACTAAATACCATTGGCGATACTATTTTTCGGATCCATGTTAAAACGACCTGACCATTTGTGATTTGATTAAACGCTCTATCCAGTGTTAATGTTGACAACTAGATGCTAGCGACAATGCAAGTTTGCAAATCCGTGTTAAAACTGCCAACGACAATGCAAGTTTTCAAATCCGTGTTAAAACAACTTAACCATTTGTGGTTTGATTAACACTCTATCTAGTATCCATGTTCATGACTAGATGCCACTGGCAATACTATTTTGAGAAGCCGTGTTGAAACAACTTGACCATTTGCAATTTGATTAACGCTTTATTCAATATCCATTTTGACTACTAAATACCATTGACAATACTATTTTGCAAATCCATGTTAAAACGACTTAACCATTTGTGATTTGATTAAACGCTCTATCCAGTGTTAATGTTGACAACTAGATGCTACCGACAATGCAAGTTTTCAAATCCGTGTTAAAACAACTTAAACATTTGTGATTTGATTAACACTTTATCTCGTATCCATGTTCATGACTAGATGTCACTGGCAATACTATTTTGTGAATCTGTGTTGAAACAACTTGACCATTTGTAATTTGATTAACGCTTTATTCAATGTCCATGTTGACAACTAAATACCATTTACAATACTATTTTGCGAATCCATGTTAAAATGACTTGACCATTTGTGATTTGATTAACGTTTTATTCAATGTCCATGTTGACAACTAAATACCATTGACAATACTATTTTGCGAATTCATGTTAAAATGACTTGAACATTTGTGATTTGATTAAACGCTCGATAAATGTATTGAGTAATCATTTGATTTAGAGATAATTGCTGTGAGGCTTAAAAGAATTCGAATAATCATTACCGACGCATAACAGCAACAAGTCAATCACAAGTGGATTGCTGATAAGCAGTAGCGTGACTTGCATCATTATTTGAGAGGTAAGTATTTCATAGCATAAAATTTTTAAATATGAATAAATGTACAAGTCATGAATTGAAATACATTAATTTTTTTTTTTTACAGAAATAAACAGAGAAAGAGAGGGAACGAGAGAAACAGCAGAACTTACTATTCCAAATATTATAAACACGTGCAGTTTGCGGAGACTTCCTATTCCAAATAGTATTAACATGTGCAGTTTGTAGAGTCGTTTGCACATATTAATCTATATTGCTGTATTTTAAAACAGAGGTAAGACTATTTTTTTAAACAAAAATGGCATGTTCTATGACTACAAACAATTTAACATGGAATCCTCTTGTTTCATGCTTTAAATCTCGTGTTTGTTCTGGCAGAATATGTAATAGCAATGAAAGTTTTATCCCCAAGGAATTTGTATTGTCTTGTGTTAATGTAATTAGGGGGGAAATGTATAGGGCTTTGGAATTATACAAGGCTTTGAAAGTAAATATGGAGTTGGTGTGCGATTTTGTCTACATAAAAATGATATGGAAATGAGGGATAAATTTCATTTGTGTACAAAAATGCGAGAGCTTTTCGTGGCCCATAATTTAGAAAACCGGTACGAAACCCATGTTGTGGGAGCCTTGCTAACAAACTTTGATAAATTTCAAGAAGAAACCAGTGGCCTTGCCCTGAAAAAAAAACGTTATTTGCAAATGAATATCTGTAAATTCAACCCTTTGAATGCTGGGTCACTTCATATTGCTACACCCACAGCGATTGCTTCCCGGAAAGCTGTGATGAACATTAAGAATGTAGATGAATATTGCTTTATTTGCAGTATTTGTGCATTTTTGCAACCAGTGCAACGCAATGTATGTCAGCCTGGAAAGTATAAGCAGACATTCGATTGCATAATGCAAAATTTAAATTTAACAGACGTATCGTTCCCTATGGATTTAACTCAGATTCACATGTTTGAACATAACAACCCTGATTATACATTCATGGTCTATGGTGTTCAAGGAGAAGAAGAAATTATAGGCCATTTATATGCTACAAACGAATTCAAACGTTATCATAATCAGCTTTTATATTTGTCTCAGGGAGAGGTGAATCGCTATTGCCTTATTAAAAGCTTATGTAGATTGCTTGGCAGCCAAATGTCCAAAGATCATAATAAGAAACATATTTGCGATCGTTGCCTACAATATTTTACAACCCCTACGCATTTGGAACGACATAGGGTAGATTGTGTTTCTCAGGAAGCGGTGAAACTCGTTTTGCCACAAGGAAAGGATGCTTTGTTGAAGTTTAAGAATATTCACAAACGTAACACAGTGCCTTTTGTAGTCTAAGCAGATTTTGAAGCTCTGACTACACTCATGGCGGGATGTGAACAAGATCCCGCCAGCAGCTCAACCACACTCGTTCTAAAACATGAACCCTTTGCAATAGGATTTAACGTGGTGTGTGCCTATGACCCCACAAAATCCTATTACGACTACCGTCGAGGACCATATTGTGCGAAATGGTTTTTTGATCAACTGGTCAAGTTGGCTGATCATGTGCAGGGGTTATTAGACCACCCAGTACCCATGATCCAAACTCCAGAACAGCAACAGCAGTATCCGCATGCCACCACATGCCATATTTGTGAAAAGCCGCTGGTCAGTGCTGAAGACACTGTTCGCGATCACTCGCACTTTACAGGGGAATTTCGCGGAGCTGCACACAAAAAGTGTAATGTCAATTTTCCAGCTCCAAGATTTATAAGTATGTTTTATCACAATCTGGCTAGTTATGACATGAATTTTTGGATTCGTGAATTGGGTCATGTGAGCAAGGGGAGTTTTTTCATTATCCCTCAAAACCATGAGCGATTCACCGCCTTGACATGGCGGCTGGGTGAATTTTCCATTAGATTTTTGGATTATTTAAAGTTTATGGTATCCTCGCTAGATAGTCTCGTCAATGGCTTGGACGAGGATGAAATAAAATACACGAAAATCCATTTTAATAATTCTGAGCATTTTAAATTGTGCATTCGGAAAGGTATTTTCCCCTATGATTTCTGTGCAAGTTGGGACGTTTTAGAGCAGCGAAAACTCCCACCGCAAGAGAAATTTTACTCAAAGCTAACACGTAATACTGTTTCCGATGAAGACTATGCACATGCATTGCAAGTTTGGCGAGTGTTTGATATCAAGACGATAGGTGAATATGCTATGCATTACCTAAAACTTGATGTGTTGCTGCTCTCAGATGTGTTTGAAAACTTCCGTGAGTTGTGTCAACACATGTATGGTCTCGACCCTGCTCACTATTATACAAGCCCAGGCCTGCCATTTGATGCAGCATTGAAATACACTCCAGTAGAATTAGATTTACTCACGGATGCAAACATGGTCTTATTCTTTGAAAAGGGTATTCGCGGTGGCTTTGTGTCACTTAACCAGCGGCATTCCAAAGCGAATAATGCCTACATGCCTGATAATTCACCAGACAAACCAGATTCGTACTTAATGTACTATGAAGTGATAATTTGTATGGTTATACCATGAGCCAGCCTTCGCCCTATGGGAATTTTGCTTGGCTGACAGACAAACAAGTGTCTGAATTTGATATGAACATAGCCAGCCAAGAAACAGGCCGTGGATATGTGTTAGAAGTGGATATTGAATATCCGTCATCCTTGTATGATAAACATGCCGATTTCCCATTCTCCCTAGAGCGAATGGCCTCTCCTGAAAGTAAAGTGAACAGTCCAAAACTGTTGGGCACACTTTACAACAAAAACAGGTATGTAATACATATCCAACTGTTGGTGCAATGCCTAGCCCAAGGCTTATTGTTGATGAAAATCCGCAGTGGTATTTCCTTTGCCCAAAACGCATGGCTTGAGCCATATATGCGACTCAACACAGAGCACCGACAAATGGCAACACAGCAGTTTGAAATCATTTTTTTTATTGATGAACAACTGCATCTATGGCAAGTCCATGAAAAATGTCCGCAAATACCGTGACATTAAATTGGTCAATTTCTGGGAGGGGCGTTATGGTGTCCAGCGATACATTGCCAAGCCCAATTTCAAATCCATTCAAATTATCGATGGGAATTTGGCTCCTATTGAAATGAGTAGGACCAGCGTGACCATGGATAAACCAATATACTTGCGTCAAGTTATTTTAGACTTTTCCAAATCAGTCATGTATCGATTCCACTATGAGTTTGCCAAACAGCATTTCGAGGATGTATCTCTTTTGTATATGGATACGGACTCATTCATTTATCACATCCGCCACTGAAACCCCTATGTCGTGATGAAGGAACATAGTGACTGGTTCTACATCTCTTCCTACAGCGTAGACAGTAAGTTTGAGCTGTCCATAAAATAAGAAGGAAATTGGGTTATTAAAAGGTGAATGTGGTGATTTGATTATGACAGAATTTGTCGGACTAGCATGTAAGATGTATGCTTATCGCACATTAAATGACAATGAAGCAAAAAGAGCCAAGGGTATAGGTAAGGCTGTGGTAAAATCTCTTCATGTCTATGACTACCTGGAGGTTTTAAAATCAGCTAATGCTATGATGCATACATAATGCAGGATACAATCTAGCAACCACGAATTGTATCTTGTTAAACAAAGGAAACAAACACTAGCCTTGTTAGATAACAAACGCAAATGGGGTGATGACCTGCTTTGCAGCATGCCATGGGGCTATTCCAACAAGGAGAGTGTGTGATTTCATTGTGTTATGATGTTGTAAAATAGCTTTTTTCTTTTTTGATAGAATAGTTAATAGTTTTGTTTCTTTTAAATGATAGGCATTGTAAATATTAGCATGTGCAAATAGTATAAACAGCCTATATCCTTGTCACTTTTTGTTTGAAAACGAAGCCATGAATAAGATCCTAATTATTATGCTAGTCATTGTAAATTTGTAAATAATATTTCTTTACAGTTTATGTAAACAATAAAGATTCCTTGGATTAGCATGCATTAGAGTAGTTAAATGTCCTTTAGGAAAAATATAGTGGTTGCTTTCCTAAAATGACAGGTGTGTATGGAATTTAAAAAAGGTGTAAGTTTAAACAAAATTGTATGTATGTGTGTGTGTATGTGTCTGTAAAATGATGCTACTAGTACTTGCCATTAGTTATTTAGCATTTGAGTAAATACGGTGAGGGATAGGTGAGTAAGAGGGTTTAAAATTTATTTTTTTAGTTTTGTTCATTCATTTTTTATTCGTGTAGTAATAACTATGTCTTTTTTGTTAAAGATAGTCTTATTTGTAAACCAAGGGGGGTTGGGGTTTGCTAGGTACCTTAAAAACCACGGTTGCTTGTTGTTGTTGTTGATGTTGTAACAATGTTGAGACTAGAGTGTCATAGTTACACTCTTTTGCATAAAGACTATCATGGAAGGTTTGAATGCTATCGGTCAAGCCTGTGGTCTAGAACTCAAGAAGACGAACGACTTGCGTATTCCTACACCTTTTCGCATTCATAGAATAAAATAATAAATACTTAATTTGAAAACCGCGCTCTTTGCATTTGTGAAGAGTATGAAACAATTCTTCCTTCACGTTTTGATAACGTGCCTGATGATGTTTTTGAAGATATCAGTACAAGTAGTCAACCTGTATATTTGATTTATGAAGGTAAAACAATCATCGAATTATGTGGTACGTTTTGAATAAACAAAAAAAAACATAAATACCTGTTTACTTTTTTAAAAATCATAGCAGTAATGATATACGTAATGATTGTTTTTTAATCCTAAAATTTATAGGTATATAAAAGTCGTTGACCATTCCATTAATAATTAACAACACATCTTAATAATGCATCACTGTTATGATACGCTAGTCCATTATTTACCACTGCATGTCTCTCCCACCTCTCAAATAATCATCAAGCTGAGTGCTGGGACCACAAAAGGAGTGTCAAGGTAGGTATATTGTTTCAAGTGTTTATATTCAATGACTTTATGAATAATTCTATAGCTAGTATACCATATCCTCTCTTATCGCCTTAGTCATCCTGGAACTTTTGCACCCACCTTTGCACCCACCTTTGCACCTATTCGCTTTTGCGAATAGTTTTTGTTAGTGTTAGTTTCCCGTATGGTTTGAAACATTTGTTTATTTGTTCTGCCCAATTTTTCTACTTTGCCCTAATTGCAGAGTGAGCGCGGTTCTTGTATATTTATTCTTTAAGTACAACTGATATTTTAATTGTATTCATGTTTTACAAGTATTTATGTATCATTACTCACCTATTCTGAAGTGTGTTTTTAGTGTTCCTCTCTCGCGAACTGTCACAAAATCACTGAGCTGCCCCAGCTGCCGTTTGCTCGTCCCTTCTTTGTCTATGAGCTGATTGGTCGCCTGCCTTCCCCCGCTGGTCGGCTATCTGCACCTTGCAATGACGTCACTACCACTATAAAACCTTAGGTCTACCGGCCTATAGGTCGACGCTCCATCATCAGTCACTTGCTCCTACAAGCTTGCTGGGGGTCATTACCCTCTGGAGTCACACGGCCTTGCCAGAGGCTCTGCTTCACTACAACACGGGGTCAGGCTGCAGGCCAACCTTTGCTCCAGCTGGCAGCTGAGCATTTTCTACAACGCTGTCCTCAGTTTAAATTCAGCCTAATGGAAAAGCAACTTCTCGAACCAGCGGAGATGTTATTACCAAGAAACATCTCACTGCTGGTCAACTCTCGTCAGCACGACTAAACAACGCCAAAAGCTTGGCTCAGAACCCGCGCCCCTGGAGTGTGTGCTCATTAACCCCGATCATCAGCCCTGTGCGGGCAAATCGAACTCCTACTTCAATCGTCAGCCCTGTGCGGGCAAATCGAACTGCTACTTCAATTATCAGCTATGTGTGGACAATCTACCCGCAACCTTGGTCATCAGCCTTTTGCGGACAAACGAACTGTTTCCAGCCAAGGGTTTGCTGGCCTAACACGAAAGGGTTTTGTATTTTCACCTCATTGAAGGCGGTATCATATACTAGTAGACACCTAGATTCATCATGGTTAATCATTAAGGGTTCCTCTTTTATGTATTTTAAATTATGTGCCTTTTTATTAACAATATAAAGTTTAATCCCTCATAAGGGAATTTTGTTAACCTTTCTCGTTTCCTCGAGAAACTAGCAGATTTGCATTCTTATTATTCTTATTGTCAATTCTTAAACTCTATTTATTCTAAGTTATTTCTTATGCTCTTTAAAGATTTAATAAACGCAAAGGAAAATCTTAATCTTTGGTCTCTTCCATCACCATCATGTAAGATTCAATCCTTGTGTCCGAAACCCTACATCCTTTCGAAATCCCTAAAAGGGTGACCCCCGCCCTTTTCCAGCACCCACTTTTGCACCCACTTTTGCGCCCACGTTTTGCACCCACTTTTTGCACTCACTTTTTTCACCAACTATTGCATCCACTTTTTGCACCAACTTTTTGCAACCACGTTTGCACTCACTTTTGCACCCACTTTTGGCACCCACTTTTGCACCCACTTTAACATCCACTTTTTGCACCCACTTTTGAACCCTCCTTTGCATCCACTATTGTACCCACTTTTGCACCCACTTTTTGCAACCACTTTTTGCACCCACTATTGTACCCACTTTTTGCACCCTCTTTTTGCACCAACTTTTGCACCCACTTTTGCACCTAAGCCATAACCATAAGTCACATAGCCATTCACATAAGCCACCATAAGCCATCACCATAAGCTAATCACATAGCCATCCACATAATTCACTATAAGCCATCATCATAAGCCATCACCAAATGCCACCACCATAAGCCATCACCATAAGCCAGCACCATAAGCCATCACCATGTCAGCCCGATTTCAACGACACCTCATTCGTCAATATCCGACCATGCATTCGGGAGATATCGGCTTTGCCAGGTTAGTATGTAACGTCACCAGGAAAGTAGGCTATGGGTCAAAATTTTGGGAAATTTTGGAAAGGGGGTGTCAGCACGATTTTAACGACACCTCATTCATCAAAATCCGGCCATGTATTCGGTTTGGAATTTTTCATTACACCTCGATGCAAAGACATCAGGAAAGTAGGCTATGGATTATCATTTTGGAACTTTCGATCACACCTCGTAGGGGAGGTTATGTTAGGCTAGGTAAGTTAAGCCATGGTCACCATTTTGGTTAGCCGCCATTTTGGTAAACGGAAATTAGGCTATGGGTCAACATTTTGGAATTTTTGATCACCCCTCGTTGTGACGTCACACGGAAAGTAGGCTATGGTTTAACATTTTTGAACTTTTGATCACACCTCGTAGGTGAAGTTAGGTTAGGTAAGGTTAGTTAAGCTATAGCCGTCATCTTGTGACGTCATGGTCGCCATCTTGTGCGACGTCATGGCGACGTCATGGTCGTGTGACGTCATGGTAACGTCATAGCCGCCATCTTGTGTGACGTAATGGCGCCATCTTGTGTGACGGCATGGCCGCAATCTTGGATGACATCACCAGGAAAGTAGAACTCTTACTGCCCCCCTAATTGGAAGATCTTTGAAAATAGAAAATACCCTTCTTCTTCATTTCCCGTTTCCAGTTCCCTGGGTCGGGTTGGGAATCAACGACCTCCACAGTTGTCTATCCCTCAAACATTCATTTCCATTTTCAATAATTATTTTTCCTTCACTCGTCTTTTCTCTATGCTTTACTTCACCGTATCTATCCACCTCTTTCGGGGCCTTCCTCCTGGTCTTCTTCCTGGTATTTTTTCCATAAATATTCTTTTTGGTACTCTATATTCTATAACTTTGAAAGAATAATGGCTTTTCCGCCTTCAATACTGTTTATTTCTATTACTTACAGGGACTAGTTTCGGGGGTAAATACTCCCCCTTCCTCAGCCTGTCCAACAAAACTACACAATGGAAAAACTTTCCATGTACAAGTTCATACAAAATACATGAAGAACAAAGAATAAAGAAATATTATTTACAGTCCCGCTCGACGCTCCAAAGAAGATACTTTTATTGCATCACTAAGGCCTAGGCTGTTTTTCCATTGTGTAATTTTGCTGGACAGGCTAAGGAAGGGGGAGTAATTACCCCCCGAAACTAGTCCCTGTAAGTAATAGAAATAAACAGTATTGAAGGCGGAAAAGCCATTATTCTTTCAAAGTTGTAGTTACGTCAATACGGACCTGAATAATCGACATTATGACTCTATATTCTTCCATTCACATCATATGTCCGTACCACTTCAGCTAACTTGTTTTTATCTTGCCTTGCAGTTTTGGGAACCCAGTTCTCTCCCTGATTTACACATTTCTGATTTAATCCCTCCGTGTTAGTAGTTAGTTATTGTTGTTTTAAGGGGCGGAACTACGAGGTCATCTGCCCCAATATCCCTCCGTGTCTTCCCAATTATTCCTCTCAGGAACTTCATCTCGGCAGCTTGGATTCGGCTTTCATCGCGTTTTGTTGTGGTCCAAGTACCTGCTGCATATTGCGCCCGTCGACGCATGTTTGCTCAGCTAACAGAGACCTAGATCCATGCTGAAGAGTAACTGAATGTTCCCTGCGAGCGGCGGGCAGAAGCTGAAGCAATATCGCTTATTATAACATTTTTATGCACTTTAGACATTCCATAAATCAACAATAAGTTAATCAACGTAATTCTGCTTATTTAAAATACGGTATAGAACGCTGATGAGCGAAACCTTCAATTTACGCGGCTAACGCATGTCCAGAATGAACGCCATGCTTAGTGACAGCAGTACCTGCTTGTCGTTTGTTGAAGCAACACCTATGTGCATGTGAAACACGAGTAAGGACAGGTTACGAGAACGGAACCCATGTGCTATGGAAAATCCGAGTGTATTTGTCGAATGGACAGCCTTCAGGGCATTATCTAATAATCTAGTGATTGTAGACAATTAGTTACATTTAGTCAGTGAAATATTTTGATCCACGAAGTGAATATTATGGAAGCGTGCTACGCAAATTTTGAGACCACATGGTCGCATCCAAGTGTATTATAAAACTGTGAATTGATAAACTGTGAAAATCCACAAGTATATTTTATGTTTTGCCGGATGGGCAGTGATTTTGATTTATATTTTTGTGTAAATATTAGTGAAAGTTGCGAGGGAATATCGCACAAGCGATAATTTAACGCCAGTGGCAGAGTGAAAAAATGGGATTTTTTTTTACCGCACCTTAGCATCAGTGAGTGCAAATTTTCTTTGAACATGTGTAATATTATCATCAACGACAATATTATGATGCTACTGAAACATCAAATCTTGGAATATAACCCCTACCACGCAAAGCAAATGAATAACTAAATCATGCGTGGAGAATTGGCAGCGGAAGATCGCCGGAAACAATGAGGAAATGATTTAAGACCATAGAGGAGACCGCTTACAACTTCTCATGGCGGGTCTCGAACCGACAGTCGCTGCATTTGTAAGTCACATCATGTATCAGTGGCGTAATTTTAATGAGATGGAAACAGTAGATTTAATTTCAGTATGGTTTCATTTTACAGTGCACAACGCAGGTAGCTATTCTAAGAACATGTGTGGAAAGTTACATTTTTGTTAAAAATTTACGAACGCCAAGAAGACGGTAATTTCAATGTCCATTTCATATCATTTCAAAACAGTTATTATCAACTTTTATTTTGTCAAGCTGATGACAAAGAAACTAGTTTTGGCACATGTTAAAACAAGGCCAAGGTTACATGTACAAGCCAAACCACTACACAGCACACTAGATCTTAGACAGTGCATTATTTATTTAGAAGTCAGTGAAATTCCCATTATTATTATAAGCGGAATGCAGAGTTTCGTTATTCATATTTGTTTGACAGATCAATACATGAAAACAGGTTTATATCATTACGAGAAACCAGACAGGCCATGAATGCAACAGTATTTTGTAACCAGAGAACATATGTTCGACCTCATTCAGGGAAGAGGCAATTTATTGAATGCACAATCTCACACTTTAGTGTGTATCGGAAGCCTTCATGTTAATTCATAGCGTTGTTAGAGTGTGTTTTCTACACACATAACTTTTATGACCAGTATTTAAAACATGTATAATTCTGCGATCCACACTTATTGTAATTAACATTATTATGGTATTAGTGAAGTGAGTCGTGATGGTGGATTAATACCCCCGACATGTTATTGTGGTTATTCAGGTGGTAACGTGCTAGTGCAGTCGTACCTAACCGATGGCGCCAGGATTGATGAATCCGTTATTGTAAGAGTGAGACACTGGGTGTCTAATAATAATAATGAAATATTGGTGGAGACACAGGGTTTCTATTAATAATAATGAAGTATTGGTGGAGACACAGGGTGTCTATTAAACTATTAATTAATTATGCATTAGTTGGATACACACGTCACCTGAGTACACTGAACGCTACTTAAAGGTCCATAAACTGAACACCTATACTGTGAGGAATAAATAATTGCGTGAAGCTTTAATAATCAAAGATAGGATTTTTTGAATATAAACTAATCTCATAATTCCCACTGAACTTAAATAAAGATAATAAGTACTAAATATAAAATACTTTCTGGACCAAACGTTTGACACTTAGTTATTGTTAAGTTATTTTAGATGCATTTTGATACATCTTTACATGAATAGTCGACAACCAATTGGTGATAACTGTAGCACACACATCAGATTGGTAGCAATATGAGTCCATGTAATTGTTTAATTACCATCGCATTTGTAGGCTTTCCTATTTTTTCTACTTTCTTAACACTTTGAAACTATGACCATTTGTTACAAACAGTAACAAACCGATTACGTAGGCAGTGCCAATTGTACAACCATAGGAGTGCTGAATTATTGTATGCATTTGTGTTGTATTAGCATGGCTCTCTTTTTTTTATTCAGCAACGTTGTGCACATAGCTTGATTTTCTTAGTAATAAACGCGTCTCGTTTATTAATAAATGATATTTAGGACTAGCTAAACTCTTAAACCTAAAGATAAATGTTAGAGATGGCACCATCATTGCATAGGTCAAATTTTCCCCTTGCTATTAAATGTAAATGTTGCTAGTATTTGTAAACGAGTAAATGTCCTGCTTTGCATTAGATTCTTTGATGTTTGATCCTCCCGTAGTCATTTTCGATGTTATTGCTTAGGGCTGATCTTACGTGCCATACTCTTAGCTTGTTCGTTCTTAGTCGAATTTTGTGTTAGGACCATGAGAGTAATTTAGATCTTGACTAGGACTCTTTTATTTTCTTTCAGGGCAGAATAGTATCGAACTAGCCGTTTTCAACTCTCATGCTAGGCTAGGGATCTATTCTGAATAAAATGTATTCGTGATTTTAACATAAGACTGACCTCTCTTTTCTTGTTTAGTTTTGTTATCGATGCATTCCTCTGAGCTGGTTAAAGATCGAACCTCACCAATTCCCGATACCCCCGAGTGCAGACTTTTGTGCAACACCAGCCTATGAATGTGTCGTCCCCTATACTTGTGTGTTAACTGGAAGAGGGTCTCGGAAGGGTCATTTGAAACTGGTAGCTCCCCCGAAACATTCGGCCAGCGGACACATGTAGTACGTTTGCGCCGAACGTGGTTGCGTCGAAATCTGTGTTCGATCTCCATGATTCGTTTGTTTGTGAGGGTTTTGTTTTGATAGCAAATCCAAAAGATTAGTGACGAATTGAGATATTGTACTAGTGTTTTGGAAGGCTACGTGGCATTCTTATCCCAGAATTAAGACCATGAGGCTAGGTAACATTTATTAATGAGAATAAGTTGAGGATTTGATTTGCAGTTACCTTAGTCTTGAGTAAATGTAAGTTTGTGTGTTGTCTTGATGTCATTTCATTTTTACCAGAGGTTCAGCTGTTATCATCGAATGAATTTACGGAAGAATGGATTTTCTACTGTGTTCCAATTCAAACCATTGTTAAGGCATGTGAAGTTTTTAGTTCCCCGTATATTTTCTAGTGAAATTATTATGTCTGTGCAAGTGACGGCCGAGATGTTGGCTAACTTGCCTGCCCTAATGCACAATCTGCAGGTGTCGATGGACAATTTGACACGACATAACAATGATCTAATGGCCGATATAAACAACGTTAGGACAGAGATGACACAAAATAGTGACTATCTCAGGGCTGATATAAACACTGTCAGGGCCGATATAAACAATGTGACAGAAAATGTAAACACTGTCAGGGCCGATGTTAACACTGTGAGGGAAGACATGAATGAGAACAGTAACACTGCTACAGCTACTCTGTTACAAACCAGTAACAACATTACTACTAATATTAGGGCTCAGATGGCACAATTAAACACTATTATTAGGGCTGATATGGCACAGAATGTAGTGGAAGTGCGAGAAGACATTACCAATGTTAAAGCAGAAATCACTATTATTATCAATAAGGTTAGTGATGACCTGCGTGCTGAGATGGAAACTTACGGCACAGAATATCAAGCGCATTTAGAAGGGGTGAAGAAAGAAATACATACAAACAGGTGAGAAATCAACCAAAAACTCGAAGACGTTCAGGCAGAGATGAACGACAACATTGAGTCGGTTAGAAACGAAGTTGCTAACGCTAGAGGAATGATTAGTACAAGAATTAATAACGTGGAACAGAGGATGGAAGAAGTCAACACGTACGTTGGAGTTTTAAAGGCTGATGTCGCGATAGTTAATACTGGATTAAGATTAACACGAGGCATAGCATTTGCCGTACACTTAAACACTAAACGTGTAGCGAGCAAGGTAGAGAAGGTGAAAGAGGATGTCACTGCGAACACAACGGCGATCAGTAAAATAAAAGATGACTTAGCAAAAGATATTGAAGTGATTCGAGAGGAAACTCGTGAAAACATCCATAAATCAAACCAATATGTAGGAAAGACAATAGATGAATACCTTGAGGAACAGGACGAAAAACAAAAGGAATTCTATAGCTGTATTCGAGGGGAAATCGAGCGGATGGAATTTCAGATTAATGCTATAACTAACAAGCAACCTGAAAAAGTCTCAGAATACGCCGAACTCGATGAACGCATCAATCGTTTATTGAAACCTAATAGAGCGGAGGTACCGTCTACAAACACTACAACCAACATAGAAAAGCCCTAGGTTCCAATGGAAAATCAAAATTATAATCCATTTAGAGCAACATCCCAGTTTGTGACACCGAATGCTAATATAACGCCGAATTATGGGCTGACACCTAATTTTAATGTCACGCCGAGTTATGGTCGAACACAGTACTCAAACATAGTGTATTTGAGAAGCCATGAAGATAGACCGGCAAAGTTCAATAATTCAAATTCTGTTACACCGATTGATTTCCTGAGAAACCTGGAATCTTATATGAAAGAAACCATGGTAACACCTGATATGGAGTTACGGACTGTCGAAAAATATTTAGAGAACAGCCCGATAAACTGGTTTAAAGCTATTAGATATTCATTCCATAATTACCAGGAATTCAAAGAGGCATTCCTTAAGACCTGTTGGTCAATGGAACGGCAACAAAATATCAGGGCAGAAATGTACAATTAGAGGTACGCTAGTACTCAAACAATAAAGTACGCTACCTACTTCGCAAGTCAACTCTCGAAACTGCAATGCTTGCAACCTCCTTTGTCAGAGTTAGAACTTGTAAAAACAATCAGAAGACAATACCCTATGGAAGTACAAAGGCTACTCATAGCGTCAGATGCTAACACATTCATGAAATGCGACCAAGTACTAAGGATGCTGGATAGCAGCCATGAACAATTTGCACCTAAACCTAGGCATCGTACAATCACACATGAAGTAAATGTAACTTCAGTCGACAGGACTAGCCAGACTGTACACCCTATGGAAAATCGTGGAATGAACAACCGTCAAAACCAAGAGGGACCGGATAGGAGGAGAGATTTCCGTGATTACAGCAAAGACAATACACTTTATGGAAGGAATCGTCGATAGGACACGATCAATATAAATTATCAGAATAGAGCAAACGATTACAATAATCGTCGTGGCAATATTAGCAACAACAACAACAATAACTACAACCATAGTTATAGAGGACAACAACGTGATCGTGAAGATCGTAATAATCGATACACTGATAATCCCAGGAGAGACTACAGATATAATAGAGGTTACCGGAAAGAAAATTTTCCACAATTCCAATATGACAATGATTGGTGAGGTAAGGCAGAAGAAAGTCGGCAGTATCTTCAGGAACGGAGAAGAAGAAATGTAGAAGATGAAGAATCTGCCAGAAGAAGAGATGGAAGTAACCAACGTCGTAAGAATGACAGGAAAGTTACGACAGCTGATATTCACAACATTGAAATTGAACCAGCAGAAGACAACCGTCTGAGTGACGAAGAATATAATAGAATCACTGATAGAATGGATCATGCAAGGAGACAAACCAAGGATTGGTAGTTGGATGAAATAAAAATTGACTTCCACAATTTTTATTTACTCGACGTACAGAGGTATGCGCCCGTTGACGCATGTTTGCACAGCTAACAAAGACCTAGATCCATGCCGAAGAGTAACTGAATATACCCTGCGAGCGGCGGGAAGAAGCTGAAGCAATATCGCTTATAATAAAATGTTTATGCAATTTAGTCATTCCATAAATCAACAATATATTTAATCAACGTAATTCTGTTTAATTAAAATACGGTATACAACGCTGATGAGCGAAACCGTCAATTTACGCGGCTATCGCATGTCCAGAATGAACGCCATGTTTAGTGACAGCAGTACCTACTTGTCGTTTGTTGAAGCAACACCTATGTGCATGTGAAGCACGAGTAAGGACACGTTCCGAGAACGGAACCCATGTGCTATGGAAAATCTGAGTGTATTTGTCGAATGGACAGCCATCAGGGCATTATCTTATAATCTAGTGATTGTAGACAATTAGTAACATTTATTCAGTGAAATATTTTGATCCACGAAGTGAAAATTATGGAAGCGTGCTACGCAAACTTTAAGACCACATGGTCGCATCCAAGTGTATTATAAAACTGTGAATTGATAAACTGCGAAAATCCACAAGTATATTTTATGTTTTGCCGCATGGGCAGTGATTTTGATTTATATTTTTGTGTAAATATTAGTAAAAATTGCGAGTAAATATCGCACAAGCCATAATTTAACGCCAATGGCGGAATGAAAAAATGGGCAATTTATTACCGCACCTTAGCATCAATGAGTGCAAGTTTTCTTTAAACATGTGTAATATTATCACCAACGGCAACATTATGATCCTACTGAAACATCAAATCTTGGAATATAACCCCTACCACGCAATGCAAATGGATTACAAAATCATGCGTGGGGAATTGGCAGCGGAAGATCGCCGGAAACAATGAGGAAATGATTTAAGACCATAGAGGAGACCGCTTACAACTTCTCATGGCGGGTCTCGAACCGACAGTCGCTGCATTTGTAAGTCAGATCATGTATCAGTAGCGTAATTGTAATGAGTTGGAAACAGTAGATTTAATACCGGGTGAGTTAGCCGAGGTCGTTACGGCATGACTGCTGGCAGTCGCTCACATGCGGGAGGCGAGGAGGTTCGAATCCCCCCGCCGGCAACATTGAAGATGGTCTTCTGTGGTTTCCCATCTTCCTTCCAGGCAAATGCCGGAGTTGGTCCCTCACTATAGGCCACAGCCGCTACCTTCGAACTCCTTGTCCTTGTACACTCCAACTCTTCTCCCCAACGGTACTTGTAGCTCACCCATTGGGTGTCCGTCCGAAGCAGCTACAAAACTGGCGAGCCGAACATGTCCTCGGACACTCCCGGCACTAAAAGCCATACGCTAAAAAAATGTAGATTTAATTTTTGTATGGTTTCATTTTACAGTGCACAACGCAGGTAGCTATTCTAAGAACACCTGTGGAAAGTTAGAGTTTTGTAAAACATTTATAAACGCAAAGAAGGCAGTATTTTCAATGTCCATTTCGTATCATTTCAAGATAGTTATTATCAACTTTTATTTTGTCAAGCTGATTACAAAGGAACTAGTTTTGGCAGAAGTTAAAACAAGGCCAAGGTTACATGTACAAGCTAAACCACTACACAGCACACTAGATCTTGGGCAATGCATTATTTATTTAGAAGGCTGTGAAATTCCCATTATTATTATAAGCGGAATGCAGAGTTTTGTTATTCACATTTGTTTGACAGATCAATACTTGAAAACAGGTTTATTTCTTTACGAGAAGCCAGACAGGCAATGAATGCAACAGTATTTTGTAACCAGAGAACATAGGTTCGACCTCATTCAGGGAAGAGGCAATTTATTGAATGCACAATCTCACACTTTAGTTTGTATCTGAAGCCTTCATGTTAATTCATAGCGTTGTTAGATTGTGTTTTCTACACACATAACTTTTATGACCAGTATTTAAAACGTGTATAATTCAGGGATCCACACTTATTGTAATTAACATTATTATGGTATTAGTGAAGTGAGTCGTGATGGTGGATTAATACCTCCGACATGTTATTGTGGTTATTCAGGTGGTAACGAGCTACTGCAGTCGTACCTAACCGATGACGCCCAGGATTGATGAATCCGTAATTGTAAGAGTGAGACACTGGGTGTCTAATAATAATAATGAAGTATTGGTGAAGACACAGGGTGTCTAATAATAATAATGAAGTATTGGTGGAGACACAGGGTGTCTAATAATAATAATGAAGTATTGGTGGGGACACAGGGTGTCTATTAAACTATTATATTATGATGCGTTAGTTGGATACACACTTCACCTGAGTACACTGAACGCTATTTAAAGGTCCATAAACTGAGCACCTGTACTGTAAGGAATAAATAATTGTGTGAAGCTTTAATAATCAAAGATGGGATTTTGTGAAAATAAACTAATATCATAATTCCCACTGAACTTAAATAATGATAATAAATACTAAAAATGAAATATTTTCTGGACCGAACGTTTGACACTTAGTTATTGTTAAGTTATTTTAGATACATTTTGATAAATTTTTAAATGAATAGTCGACAACCGATTGGTGATGTGACAACTGTATCACACACATCAGATTGGTAGCAATATGAGTCGATGTAATTGTTTAATTACCATCGCATTTGCAGGCATTCCTATTTTTTCTACTTTCTTAACACTTTGAAACTATGACCATTTGTTACAAACACTAACAAACCGAGTACGCAGGCAGTGCAAATTGCACAACCATAGGAGGGCTGAATTATTGTATGCATTTGTGTTTTATTAGCATAGCTCGTTTTTTATTCAGCAACGTTGTGCACATAGCTTGCTTTTCTTAGTAATTAACACGTCTCGTTTATTAATTAATGATATTTAGGACTAGCTAAACACTTGAATCTAAAGTTATAAGTTAGAGATGGCACCATCATAGCATAGGACAATTTTACCCCTTGCTATTAAATGTAAATAAATATTTCTAGTATTTGTAAACAAGTAAATGTCCTGCTTTGCATTAGATTCGTTGATGTTTGATCCTCCCGTATTCATTTTCTATGTAATTGCTTAGGGCTAATGTTACGTGCCATGCTCTTAGCTTGTTCGTTCTTAGTCGAATTTTGTATTAGGACCATGAGAGTAATTTAGATCTTGATTAGGACTTTTTTATTTTCTTTCAGAGCAGAATAGTATCGGACTAGCCGTTTGCAACTCTCATGCTAGACTAGGGATCTATTCTGAATAAAATTTATTCGTGATTTTAACATAAGACTGACCTCTCTTTTCTTGTTTAGTTTTGTTATCGATGCATTCCTCTGAGCTGGTTAAAGATCGAACCTCACCAATTCCCGATACCCCCGAGTGCAGACTTTTGTGCAACACCAGCCTATGAATGTGTCGTCCCCTATACTTGTGTGTTAACTGGAAAAGGGTCTCGGAAGGGTCATTTGAAACCGGTGGCTCCCCGAAACCTTCGGCCAGCGGGCACAATATGTCAAAATTGGTGTGTAATACATTAAGAATAGAACTTTCTTGCATTTCTCTGGGACTTCCTGGTTCCATACTAAACCTCTCACACAC
Source organism: Meconema thalassinum (assembly GCA_946902985.2). Taxonomy (NCBI): domain Eukaryota; kingdom Metazoa; phylum Arthropoda; class Insecta; order Orthoptera; family Tettigoniidae; genus Meconema; species Meconema thalassinum. Next base: position 725,371,408 of record OX336389.2, read on the forward strand.
TGGTAAAAACCATTAGCTTGTTGGATTCTCTTTCCAATTTCTTCATTTATTGTACCGCCTTCTGTGAGTATGCTCCCCTAATACTTAAATGTTTTTACCATTTACAATGGACTTCCATTGACTTCAATATTCTGTCTTCCTTCTCTCTTGTTTCTTGTCATCACTACAGTCTTACTCTTCTTCACACGTATTTTCATTCCATATTTCTCTATCTCTTGACTCCATACAGTAACTTATTGCACTTCTATTTCATTTTCTTCCCGTATTACTATGTCGTCTGCAAAGGGTAAGGCCTTAAACTCCTTGCTTCCCATTCTTCGATTCACACTCTTGTGGATTTAATCCATCACAGTTATAAACTGTATAGGGTATATCACACCTCCTTGTCGAAGTCCTATTTCGACACTGAACCAGTTTGTTTTTCTAATCTTGGTCTTCACACTACTTACACACTTTTCATACATTACTTTGATCATTTGTATTTCTGCTCTGCCTACCCTGGTTTTTATCAATGCGTCCCAGACCAATCTTCGTGGTACACTGTCGTATGCCTTCTCAATATCTAAAAATGTCATCACCAAATCCTTTTTCAACTCCCATCTTTTCTCCATCATGTTCCTTAGAGCAAGGATTCGATCGAAGATTTATCTATCTCTTCGGAATCCATGTTGTTCTTCCTCCATTTCTGCCTCAACTTTCATTCTCACTCTTCTCTGTAATATCCTCTCAAAGATCTTTGCAACATGGGAATTAAGTATGATTTCCCGATAAATGTTACATTCTTTGTTAACACCCTTCATGAATACTGGAATTATCAGACCCTTCCTCCGATCTTCTGGTACTTGTTTCTCCTTCCATATCACACGAAATAGGCTATACATTCAACGTAACCCTACTGCTCAGGCCGCCTTTATCATCTCTGTAGTCACTTCATCCACTCCTGGTGCTTTACAATTCTTCATCCTCCTTGTGGTTTTCTATTTCCAACATTGCTACGTCTTCATTCCAGTTTTCTTCCACCTCTTCTTCCTCATGTTCTTCCTCTTAATCTAATTCCTAACATTTGACGTTAAGTTTTTAAGCAAATTACTCTTCCCATTGCTGAAGTATATCCTCTCTTAGTGTCAAAATGTGTCCACTGTCCGTCTTCACAAATTTGGTTTACTCCTTATTTCTCACTTTGTTTCTAACCAATCCATACAGAAGTTTCCTACTTCCTACTGAACAGTATTCTCCATTCAGCTTTCCTGCTGCCTACCGTCTCCTTCCTCCAAAAGAACTGCATCGTCGAGCTTTGACCTCCGTCGCCTGGCATCGAACTGTACTATCCTGGACTCTGGATACGAATCGGACCAGTTTTCAAACTTTAGATTGGGATCGCCCGAATCTCATATTCTCCATCTCTTCTGAGCGATGATCTTAGATGATATCGCTTCTTCATTATAAATTTGAAATATGTAGGCTTATTGTTAAGTCAATTCATATTTTGGAATTTTGTAGATGGATAGTTGTTCAAAATATTTCAATTCTTCAATGCATATCACGTTCCTTACGCATTATTGCTTAAGCTGCCATCACACATTCGCTATCATTGCATAATAATCTTCCTCTCAACTTCCAAATGTTTAACATAGTGATAAGATAATGGCAATGAATAATCTCACTATATTGTTGAATCCCTATAGAGGGATACACCCCCGCAGTTCACTTTCACCCCGTATTTCCACATCATTAAACACTTTTCCAAATACACCACAATCTACAATTTAACACCTCAGTGAACTCATATAATCCCACACAAGACCCCTCTTGAACTTTCTTGAACCCACAGGACCCTCAGACCGGTAGTTATTAGCCCGGAATGTGCTGAAAATGCTTAGGTTGCAGCGCCAGAATAATAAAAGAGTGGCACTGAACTCACTCGAGTTCTGTGTCAAGGGGAAATACTGAAAGTTAACACCAAGACAGCCGCCATCTAGGGGTAAGTGTGCCTGCGAGGGTTATTTCCTTTTTAGTCACACACATCTATAATCCATCCCCCTTTTACATTTTGTACTTGTACTTGTATTAATTGCACTGTGGAATCCTCAGCACGGATTCTGCAACCTTGTTACAACTTCACCAAGAAGTATTTATTAAACCCTTTGGTTCTAGCTTCATTGAGGTTCTAGTATTTTATTTTATTACAGGATAAGCCCCTACCTCCGACCCTCACCCAATAGGGCCCAGTATTGTTCAATAGTTCAGAAGCACCAAGTAAGCAGTCCGCTTGACGGCTCGCCATCGAGCACCCGTCAGCAAATCTATTGCATTCACTACTCACTCACGCGCGCAGTCCGTAAGGGCAAGCAACAGCTCTATACTAACAGTTTATTAATAACCAATTAACCCCTTTACACGCACCCCATCTCCCGAGCTATCCAGCTACACTGAACACCTGGGAATTCTCCTTAGAGTCACGTCCAAGCTACGTAGACGGCTCTCCCGCATCCCCGCAGAGAGCACCTACTCTTACAGTCGTTATTATTACATTATACACAACTCCTTACACATTGTAGAAGCCCTTCAAGGCCCATACAATTGGTGGAGACGCGGGTACCACGTTGTTAAGGGACTACAAACAACGTAGTTCTGTGGTTAGAATCCGACGTAACTTACGCAAGCCAAGCCAAGCCCAAAAATTAGGAATTTTTTTCTGAGTACATTACAGGGACAGATTAGGTACATTTATACTAAATACCCAGAGCAAGGTTAGACACACGGTTAAGGACGTAGCCCTTCACCTTGCCGCTCGTGCCAAACCACTCCGCCCTAAAATCAGAGTTACAAACGCCAACCCCGTAAACAAACATAACGCAGGCCGACTGATTGCCGAACTTGAAGCTGGAGCTTTAGAGCTCAGATTGCGATACCCTGACGAGATAATACACGCCCCCCCCCCACCAGGGCACAAGCACAAAGCGAGAACGCTCAAAAATCATCCTCAAACAGTCACACTAGCGAGGAACTAACCCCTACATTACCCCATAGCGTACTACTACAGATATTCGATACGTAGCAGGCATATAATAGCGTGCACGCACCCATTCAAAAATTAGACGAGGCTCCACGCGACGCAGAAAGTACAACACTGATTACAGACATTCAGGCCGCAACGGCAATACTAGAACAAAATATCAATAAAACACCTTCCACGGTACAAGCAGCGCAAATTGACGGCAATTTATCCCTAGATAATATTGGGGAAACTGGGCCATTTGACCCACAGTACGCAATACAATCTACACCAATCGAACCAGGTACCTCTCAGGATAGGCGAACATATTTCACACCATCGGAAACCAACAATCTGCCACACACTTACGAAGGATCAAACGCTTCATCACACGACAATAGTCAAGGCAGCGTAAACGATCACGAGGCAACATACCAGGCGAATATGGCCGTGCATGCTAAATACCCCATGATTCACCCCACGAAGTATTCAGGGGACGGTCAGTATCCTGAGGAGTACCTTAAGACCTTCAATAGGACTTCAAAGATGAACGGGTGGTCTATCAAGGCTATGAAACGCCTCTTACCAGCATACCTTTCCGGAAAAGCACTCACATGGTTCGAGCTCCATGAGGCCACGTTAAATGACGCTACATGGGAGGACCTTTGATGTCACTCGTACACGAGTTAAAACTCACTCCAGACGAGGACGATTTACACAATCGAATCAGGGAGCGAACCCAAGGCCCCACAGAGAGTGCACAGGCGTATATTAACGCCAAAATTTTGCTGTGCGACAGATATGATAGGGCAATGCCAGAAAGGCAGACAGTTTGTCTCATCACGCAAGGCCTTAAGCCATCGCTGGTGGAAAAGTTGTGTACTATAGGATGCCAGACGGTACTGGATCTGCAGGCAAACATTAAATTCATAGAGGCAGGTAATAAAATCACTCAAAAAGCGGTCGACCACCACCTCCGGACAGATAACAAAGATTTGCAACAACAAACACAAGATCTTACGCAGAAAATGCAGGAGAGGCAAATCACTGCAATTCACACACAAGCAGGAGGAAGAATACAAAGGGATAATCAGGGTGACAGGTGGTGGCCACAATATAGTGTTAGGCAAGAAATCCATAGGGTAAATCACTACCGTAAAAAACAACAGAAAACCAACCCTCCAAGAGGCAACTCACCCCCACATCTACAAGCGTACTATCCTTCACGGAATCGTAACAACATCCCCCAGCGTGGTAGTCCAAACAGGCAGGGATACGGCCCTCCGCAATGTAGACAGGATGCGCCACGCAGGGAAAATCAACCACCAGTCAGACAGGCATGCAATTCCCCGCGATATAGACGGGATGAGCCACACCATGGCAATTCACTCCCACGGGGACAAGCATATACGCCTCCACATCGCAGATAGTATAACTCGCCTCAGTACGGCCTGAGCAACACTTCATACGATAGAGTAAACCCTCAGCGATTAAATAATGCCTCTACGCGGTACAGGCAGGAACCGGAACCATATGCGCAACCGGATAACTACACACAGGGCTCCCGACAATATGCACCCCAACAGGTTAGGAGGGTGTTACTCCCCACAACACCTCATAACCCCCAAACCGAAAATTTGCGAGGCAATGCGCCCAGGGGACAATCACGGTATATAGCAAGGCGGGGACTTACATATCCAAAAAACTACTAGGGAGGGAAGGGCAACCGACAGTAAAATCAGTACAAGCGCGGTATCTTCTAAACAAATAGGGGCAAACCGGTAGCTTGCCAAGACACCAAAACGGTTAACACAGTATTACACGAAAGGGAACACAAATCCAATGCATCAAGGAACACTAAGATAAACATTCCACTGTCACGGCATGCAAACCCCGCACCAGCGTTCCGCCAGGACAATAAAACGAATTTTAAAGCCATACGGGGGACAGGATGCGAACCAATGCCTTCCGGAAACAAAAGATCGATTGCCGTGCGAGCACAGATACAACAAGGCGAACTCACACAGGCCCGGAATAATAAAATAACTAGGACGCCAAGGCAAAGACTAGGATTCGAACCCACACAAACTCGAAATCATGAAGAAGGCATTTTAGGAGGACGAAAACTGAAAAGAAAGTACAGTGAAGACCGGATAGCCGTTGCGCAAGGCGAGAAAGAGGCACGTGTCAAAGTCCTGCCTGACGCAGCCAAGCGTATCAAATGCAGTGAGCAATAGGCCGCTCAGCGACGCATCAGCAAAAATACTAGGCAGCACACACGGCAGTTCATTCCGGCGTAAACATTGGCAAACACACTCTACAGCCCCAAGACCCAACAGCAAGTACAATAACATATACTCTCAACAATTCGCATGTGGCACACGCTGGGAACACTATTGCAGCACTAACAATACCCGTTCATATAAATGAACATAGAGTACACATGTTACTTGACACCGGAGCTGCCATATGCTGTGTAAGCAATAAATATATTACCGACGACAAAATATACAGGGTGGATAACAACACTCGGCTTATAGCGGCCAACTCACAAAGTCTCACATATTTAGGAATAGCAGACATACGGATTCAAGTGGGTGAGTTTGAAGTAGAGCACCCCTTGTTTGTGATAAAAGACTTATCAGTTCCGGGCATAATTGGTACCGATTTTCTCGCAAAATATGACGCGGACATAAGCTTTGCTAACAGTGAACTACACCTCGTCAACGGACATCGTGTAACTACACATTCGATAGCGTACACTAGAAACGCAGACAGTATGCGAGCGCAGCGAGACACACGCGGGCACCAGGTCCCCCCATTGGCCACAATACATCCACAAACCAGCACAGACACCACAATTAGGGCAGGTACAGATACATCTACACAACAGTTGACAACAGCACAGGATAAGAGGCTCACAGACCTACTAGAGATGTATAAAGACATATTTGCACATTCGCTAGCAGATTTAGAGGTCACGGATTTATTAGAGTATCGCGAGGACTGAACTAGCGGTAATCCAGTGCACCAGCCACCATACAAAGTCAGCGCAAGGGAAAGACAAGCTATTGACAGCCAGGTCCAGGAGATGTTAGACGCTAATATCATTACGCCCGCCATATCCAACTATAGTGCCCACGTAATCCTCACTAAGAAGGAGGATGGATTGCATCGATTTTGCACAGATTATCGGCGACTGAACAGATTAATTAAAAGCGATAATTTCCCGCTCCCACGCACAGACACATACCTCGAAACACTTAGCGGAGCTAAATATTTTAGTACTGTAGACTGTCACAGCGGGTTTTATACAATACCGATATATGAACCCGACAGACATAAGCTGGCATTCGCTATCGAAAACAGTTTGTACACTTATTGTGTGTTACCGATGGGTTAGGAAAATGCTAGCCAGACGTTTAAGAAGCTGGTAGATAAAGCATTCGCGGGACTTAAATACAGGCCAGTATTAACATATATTGACGACATAACAATATTTTCGCAAATGTTTGAGGATCACATAATACACTTAATACACTTAATACACTCTTGACGGAATTCGACACGCGAAATTAAAATTAAAGCCATCCAAATGCCAGTTCGCTCAACAGAAGGTCCATGTCTTAGAGCACATTGTAAGCAAGGAGGGCATTGTCCCCGACCCAACAAAAACCGCCGCCATAACTGATATTCCAATGCCGGAAAACATTAAGCAGCTTCGCAGTTTTCTGGGACTCGCAAGCTATTACCGTCTATATATCTATAGGTTTGCAAATATTGCCAACCCCGTAACCGGCCTAACACACGAGAAGACACCCTTTATAATCACGGAATTACATAGGGAAGCTTTTGAAACTCTCGAACATTTACTCACTACACCACCACTACTTCACCACTTTAGGGACGATAGACCTACACTTGTCCACATTGACGCAAGCCAATTCGGTATTGTAGCAGCATTATTACAGGAGGATGATAATAAACAAGAGCATCCCATCGCATACGCCAGCAGAAAACTAACACCGGCAGAAAGTAGATACTCTGCAACTGATCGTGAAATGTTGGCATTTTCTTGGCCCATAAATTATTTCAGAACATACTTATACGGCATACACTTCACGGTGGTCACAGACTACGCGAGTCACCTTTATTGGAAAAAATTAAGAAACCCAATTCACGGCTTAACCGATCTATTTTCAGTCTATACAATTACACATTTGATGTCGAACACAAGAAAGGTAGTACCCACCTCGACGCGGACGGGTTATCGAGAATCCTAGTACTCGAGCCACCAGATGAGAATGTCGAACACGATTGGGATGCACTGCCAACGTATACAATCTCACAAGTGGACATGAAACAAGAAGAAATAGACAACCCATATTTCGGGCAAATCAGGATAGCTTTGGAAAACCTAGATAAAGCGGATAATAAAACCTTCCAATTATCTAGGCGATTTTTATAGATAATACCAACATACTGCGATGAAAACTGACAGCCACACATGACGTCGCGCCGATTGCACTCCCAAAAACACTTAAAAATCATATTATGACGGAAAATCACAATCCACCACTTGGTGGTGCACACCTAGGCGTACATAAAACATATCAGAGGATAAGTACGAAATATTACTGGGTGAATATGAAGAAGGACATAAAGGAGTTTATAAAAACCTGTCACACTTTCCAACGTTACAGACATAGGCCCGGTAAACCACACGGACTACTCCACCCGGTACCGGTGGGAGAGTTATTTCATAGGGTCGGAATTGACGTTAAGGGACCAATTACCGTATCCGAAAAGGGGTAATAAATACTTACTTGTACAAACAGAGTATCCCACACGATACGTAATCACTAAAGCCGTGCCGAAAGCCAACGCTCAACAGACTGCAGAATTTCTTCATGAAATCATCACCCGGTATGGCACATTTCACACATTACTATCGGACAGGGGGACAGTTTTCACCTCTCGGGTCATAAAACAGCTACTCACATTGCTCAAAATACGGGCGTATACAACAACAAGTTTCATCCCTCAGACCAATGGCCTAACGGAAGCCATGAACAGAATTATTGGCGGTGCATTGGCCAAATTCACCAATAACAGTTACAATACGTCAGTATCGCCAGCCACAAAATACACTCCGCACTTCCTTCTACACGGATAGTCCCGTCGACAACATATACATTCCGCAAGACACCCTCCCCAGTAATGCTGAACGGTTACAATATTTACAGACAGCGAGGATCACAACGCGACAGAACATTCTGGCGGCACAAAAGAAAAACAAACACGCTTACGCTCGGAAGCACAAGCATCAAGAATATAGGGCCGGACAGTTGGTTATGATTTGGACACCTATGCGTATAAAGAACGTGTCGGAATTCCTTATTCCGAAATGGACTGCTCCAATCAATGTACACAGGAAGCTGTCAGATCTTAACTACATTGTAAATATCCGCCATAATCACAAAACCATAAAAGATACAGTTCACATGCGTCGAATGAAACCATACCATACCATACCATACACCCGGGCTCCCGAGGCGAAGAAGAGGGAACGCTACATAACATTACAACCATACGGTCTAGAAAGCACAGTTACATGAACAACAAACTCAGTACAGGCACACCATTAACACTAGTTAGCAAATACAGCCAAACACACACATACAATGACACTAGTTTGAATATACAGCTACGTACGAGCGCAGGACGACGGGTAGGAATATACGCGAAGGTCGCATACATCCCACATTTTTGCAGAGGCAGTAAGCCAAACAGAATACACTAGTATTAACGATCTAAATCACGTAGCGGTCAAACACAATGATATTTGTTTCAGGAGAATTATTCTCAGTGTGTATATGCTATTAATATGTACATAACTTAACTTGCCACGGTGGGTGAGTGGATATCGTGTCGGTCTACTAACCCCAAGATTGCAGGTTCGCTCCTGGCCGTGGTAAGTGATTTTTTGAAAGGTGGCAAAAATACGATACGCATGTCATACGGTGTTGGCATGTCAAAGAACACATTTGAATTCAGTAGGCCGAGTTCCTAATGGCAAAATTAATCTCGGGAGTTTCCGCCAACACAAAGTTCCTCATTTCTCTACTAGAAAGCGCTATAGTGTTCAAGGAGATTAGATATCTAACGTCTAACCTCCTTGACATTTATAGTTAAGGAACAACGAAATTCGACATGCAAGCTACCCTCTGGGTGTCAAAAAGCAAAGCTTGCACCAGGCACCCGAGGCCATACGATATTATTATTATTATGTACATAACTACTTGGTATATATATATATATATATATATATATATATATATATGTTTTTATATAAATGTAAATGTTCTTCGTATAATAGGGAACACGTTTGCAAATTCAAGCGTCAGGTCCACGGAGTAAAAGAGGACTTGGGAAAATGCACGATGAGAAACACAACTCAGAATAGTGCATACAATAACACAGGGTAAAAGACACAGTTCGCACACTACAATAACACGGGTTATCATACACTCGAGAGATAGGAGACACAAAAACACAGGTTAGCACACTCAACTACGGTATGTAAAATGGACAGGGAATACATACATGCGCAGAAAATCCACAGGAACTATGAATACAGTTTCCAACACATAATTACATACTTTTCACCGGCAAATACATACATACACTTGCATCGCTCACTAGCATTGAGACAAGCTACAGATGTATCATGGAAGTCAGGGCACTAACACTGCAAAATCTCCACAGCTCTGCGAGCACGCAACGAGTAGGGCCGCCAAACTAACATGCCACATTTGGCGCGCCTGACAGCAGAAACGACCCTTCACACAGTATTCACACTTTCGCTTCACACACACACTGGATCTATTTTCCTTTGTTTTGAAAGTCAACTTGACTATTATTATACGGCTTGGGACCACACATATAATTGGAAGTGACTGAAGCATTTTTCATTTAGCACACATAGGGCAATCATTATCCAATACAACTATCATTCATGCTTAGCCTACGACAGTGAGGTGTGTCGCGTGAGGCGGCAATTATCGGACAGGATCCGAAACTCGCCCTAGGGAAACCATTTTAATCATCCAATGCCGATGAGTTCGCCAATTTAATGCACAGGTCACAAGAAGCAAATGTAGAGGACTGTGACAAAGTTAAAGTGTTGTTGCTCCATGTTGGGACGAACGATTTGAAGAAGAGGGCTACAGCTGATTACATCATGGGGGAGCTCTACGAACTAGGCAGATAAGCTAAAAGCAGGTTTAGAAATGCAAAAATTATAATGAGTGGCATTGTTCGGAGGGGAGATGTTCCGTTAAGGCGAGTTAAGACTGTTAATGACCGCATGGACTGGGTTTGTGCACAGCTGGGATTAGTGTACGTAGATGCTGACTGCTGGATTGGTGGCCGTGACTTCGCCCGAGACGGGCTGCATTTAAATCGACGGGGCGCTTTCAACTTAGGGAGCCTGCATGACAGGGTCATCGGTTCGTGCCGGCCATTGTGAGGAGGAGCAGGTCCAGAGGTTGCCAGCCGACGGGAACAGAAAGAGCTACTTCGGGATATTTGCTGCGGAGGTAAGACTCTAAGATTACTGCAGGTCAATTGTCAGAGTTTAGGAAATAAATTAATTGAATTTTGAAATCTTGTAGAGACGTATTCTCCGGACATTGTCATTGCTACTGAATCTTGGTTATATGAGGATATAAATAGTAATGAAATAATTCAAGGGACCTACGAAATGTACAGAAGGGATCGGGGGAAGCGAGGTGGTGGGCTATTTATAAGTGTGCGCAAAAATATACCTAATTTCTTAAAGTGGGCTGATGCGGATCATGAAATGTTATGTGTACAAATTTCGGATAATGGGAATAAATTCCCTCTTCAGGTGATAGGAGCGTATAGAGCACCGAAAGATAACTTTTCGCTTCTCGACGCACTGTATGATAAAACTTGTACGGGTAATGCTATGAAAAAGAGCATAATAATTGCCGGAGATTTAAACCTCCCCAAAGTAGACTGGTCTGGTGAGTCAACTAGCTGTGGTCAAGCTCAGAGCGCTGCAAACAAATTCTTAAGGGAGGGGGGATTTTCCCAAGTAGTTGACTTCCCAACTAGAGGCAATAATACCTTAGGTGTTTATCTCGTAAGGCCTGTAGAGCTGTATATTAACTGTCTGAAAGTACCAGGAATTAGTGACCATTCTGGGGTTGAATTAAATATTAGATACGGTGACATTACAAAATTAGACTCTGATGTAGCAAATAAGATCATATTCCAGTATCGCAGGGCGGATCAGGGCAAATTTCAGGGGTATTTGAATGAGCTATTTGTAGGATGGGCATCGGAAGGAAATCACATTAATATCCTGTGGACTAACTTTTTGAAAATTTTAAATAGCGCTATTGATAAATTTGTTATATTTAAATTACTGAAACAAAACCCAGATCCTGAGTATTACACACGGGAAATCAGGAGTCTTAAACGGAAAATTAGGAAATTGTACAATAAAAGACATGATGGTGAGAAGTATATGTATATGTTATCAAGAGAGCTCGTCTTAAAAAAGAGGGCTGCTCATGACACTTATACGCAAGGTTTACTTGGTTCGGGAGGCGATGGGTGGAAAGAAATTTACAGTTATGTTAGGAGAAGAAAGGGAAATTCAAATAATTTGTCGATGATAATGTCCGGTGACGGTAAGTTAATTACTGAGAAGCAGGCCATTGCTAATGAATTAAATGTATTTTATGGTAGTGTGTTCAATAAATCCAATAGCTGTGTGTTGGACCTTAACGGTGAATCAGGGGCTCCACTTCTCCAAATAAACCAGTTGGCAATTGTAAAGCTAATACAAAAATTACGTTACAATATATCGAAGGGTCCTGATAATATTGTTAGTGAAGTACTTAAACTAGGAGGTAGGGCCGTGGCACGATACTTAGAGGTGATGTTTAATGTGTCCATAAACAATGCGCAAATCCCGGATGACTGGAAAAGAGCTACGGTAATCCCAATATTTAAGGGAGGGAGCAGACTTGAATTGGGCAACTACAGGCCGGTTAGTCTTACGTCCATCGTTTGTAAACAGATGGAGCATCTCATTTGCGACTACTTGAGGGAACAGTGGGAAACATTATCATGGTTTAATGATAGGCAACATGGATTTCGGAAAGGTTACTCATGCGAGAGTCAGATGCTATCACTTTTTCAAGATATTAGCGAATCGTTAGACGATGGAGTTTCAGTCGACGCCGTAGTTATAGATTTTGCGAAGGCATTTGATGTTGTGTCGCATGACATGCTACTCCATAAATTAGCTTCGACGAAGATTGATAGAAGAGTAATTTTATGGATCCAAGAATTTTTGACGGGTCGTTCCCAGAAAGTGAAAGTTGAAGGCCGATTCTTGGATGAAATTACCGTAACGTCGGGTATCCCTCAGGGCAGCGTAATCGGAACTTTGTTATTTTTGGCGTTTATAAATGACTTACCAAATGGGATTCGCAGTGACTGTCGATTGTTTGCGGATGATTGTGTAATATATCGAAAGATACATGACTCACAAGACAATGCAGTACATCAAGATGACCTGAACCTGGTCTATAAGTGGGCGATTGAAAATAAAATGAAAATAAACACAAGAAAATGTAGTCTGATAAAAATAGGGAAAGTGCGAAGGCATGATTTTCAATACAACATTGGCTCAGAAATACTTGTAGAAGAAGATTCTTGCAAATATTTGGGCGTTCACGTAAGAAATGATATGAAATGGAGTAGTCATATAGGATGTGAAGTTTCTAAAGCTTACAAATCCCTGCACTTTGTAATGAGGGTATTAAAAGGAAGTAGTACCTCTGCTAAAGAATTAGGTTATTTGTCACTTGTAAGACCTATTCTGGAATACGCCTCGGCGGTTTGGGATCCATATCAAGTAGGGCTCATAAATGAGTTGGAAATGGTACAAAGAAAGGCCGCTAGATTTGTGCTCAGTGACTTTAATCCCAGGAGCAGTGTGAGCCGTATGTTAAAGAAACTTGGGTGGGAATCACTTGAGGTTAGGAGGATGAAATCTAGACTCTGCGCTATGTACAACACGTATACAAATCAACCAGCATGGGGTGAGCTTAACAAACGTATGGAAAAGCCTACTTACATGGGTAGGAGCGATCATCCTTTCAAAGTTAAGGGCCGACCACAGCGAACAAATTATGGCAAATATTCTTTCGTAAACCGTGGCATTGATAATTGGAACTCTCTACCTGCCGCAGTCTTAGAGCCTTTCCCCAAACATATAGGTGTGTTTAAGAAAAGACTGACTATTTGTGTAAATACTCCAGTTTAATTGTTAGTGAATTGTTATGTACAATTATTTATTTGTTATGTATATCTAATTTGCCACCAGGGGACACACCCCCAATTGCAAATAAAAGAATGAATGAATGAAAAAAGATATTAAAAAAATTAAATAAGATTTAATGGTAATATATTTTAATGAAAACCTCAAGGTTATTCCCAAACATGATCCAGTCACACGCTGGGATTACATTAGAATAACAGAATCATTTATTGGCCTCCATAATAAAATAATAAATCAACATATATTAAACTAGATATTAATAATAACGATCGGGCAAAAATGTATTCTTTGTTTAAACAGGAATACCCGTGTTTTACACGTTAAGAATCACGCCTGTGAACACAGTAAAGAATAAAACAAAGCCATTTATATGGAATTTGGTTGACAATGCATGCGTCTGGTCAATGCCCTCGTGACTACACTGTAAGTGGCATCGTTTGATTCAATAAGTCGCAACATTGGCAGTCACATGTCAACAGTTTACTACAAGAGCAGCGATATTTTAGCAATAGCTGAAAGACAAAATGATTTAATAAAAATTATACGTCAGAAAAACACTTGCAAACGCAGACAAATAAACGATTAGAAACATGTTCCCTTCTCACAGAACACTTACAGTCACACGCTCTCACATTTGCCATTTAAACTATAGAAATCTTTCCTGTAGCAATAATCTACCTAACTAAATATAAGGGCATATCAATGCGAACAACCACTTTATTACACTAAGACGCGGACCGTTAATAGTACGTTCATAGATACACGGATACAGTATCATTGTTTACAGGGTGGAAAACACGATCACAATTTTTTCCGTCTTACACAGGTACAGACTCACACAAACATTATTTTCTGCCATACGCAGGAGCTAACACTGGACACTCCCATACACTTTAGGAAGAGAACGAAGTGTACACGTACACATTTTATATTATCAGCAGGTAGGACACCATCATATAGATTCCGTTATATACAGCGACGGAATACACCCCAAAAATGTATGCACTTTCGCGATAGATTTTCCACACAAAGATCAATATACCACAGCGGAAGGAGCAAACCGGCGGCTATCTTCGGCATTTTACCGACAAAATAACATATCACTACTATTGTTGCATCGTCGATTACCGCGAGTCAGCATTTAAATTCACTAACAAAACGGGATACAGGCATACGCGCAGCTACCTAGCCACACTTACACACTTAAAGACACACACTGACCCAATTCATCATCACAAACAATATACAAATAGGCGCACATCCCTTGTTGACACACATGTTTCATAAATAACGACAACTAAGATACGATATAAACATTCCGGCTTACACAGGGTATAAAAGGAACACAACACAACTACACGCATTCCCATAGATTACATAGACATATGGAACACCCAGAGACCCGACAGTGAATTTATACATTTCCCTGGAGTAGACATGGGAAACCACGGCAAGGATCACATACACAGAACAAGGAGAAATTAGACAATTCTATGCTTCCCCACGCGGACCAGGATTTATACAGCAAGAGAGAAGAACGCCACCCACTGACACTCCCACACATTTTCAACATTTCCATGGAGTAGCACCGTTAAACCACAGAACGCATGGGTTACACTGGAAAATACATAAGATTTACATGCATTACACGGGGAAAAACGATGGAGTCTTACACGTACACTACAGGCAACACCAAATACGGTACATGAATTGGAACACAGAAAACATATTTACACTAAGTGACATATTAGCACGCGCATTCACATAAACAAACCGCGGCCACATATATTTTCCACAAGTGCACTTTATGACTCAGGCAACCAGTCAGACGAGCTTATGAGAATACACAATGAACGTTGCTTGGTTACCACACGTACCGATGTGGAGCGACAAGCAAGTAGTACCTGACCACGCCCACGGGCTACGATTACAATCATTTACGTCACACTGGTTAACACGTGATCAGGGCCGGCAGCCATAATTAACACTCATACCAATCACAGAGCGGAGCGCCAATTTTAAACTCCGTACACAACCTTACAACTAATTATATTTTAAATAAGCTGGTAGGACCAGCGCGCAAACATTATTATTGTCATTATCCAATAGGGACAGAACAGGAAAAGTGAAAACAGTGATATTTCTACACGATAATAGCAACATTCTGACAATTAGAGTAAGAGCGCACATGACATATCACTCCGATATCTACATTTTTCTGTTTTTCCATTTCCTATTTTCCCTTTCTCAGATAACAAAATACAGTCGTATATAGTTCTAGGAATAGGACAGGAGCCCATAGTTAATGGATATTAGAGCTGTACCCCCCCCCCCATACCCTATACGATTATTTTCTATTTTAACGAGACAGGACCGATTATCGCAAATGGAGCACAGCCGTTAGGTTGACTACGAGAGGTCATAACTTATATACATATAATAAATTATAAATACCAAGCCACAATAGACGTATACCCCCTCCACACATTAGGCACTTTTAGAAAATACGTATGAACACATGTAAACAATAAAAGCATCGGAGATTTATGGTATTTCAGAAGCAAGATAGTCAGCGATGGAAGAATCAAAGATGACATCAGAAATAAAATTTAGTGAATAGATAGGATAACGGTATTCAAACTAGTTAAAGGGATGAAATGCGTCCCACCACTACTCATGAGATTGAAATGATAGGTTGGCAGGGCGTTACACATAACACTTACCCATACAGCGCTTCATTATGGAAAGACACCATCGGAGGCGACCACTATAGCGAGAGACCGTAATTAGAACACGTTACACAAATCGCGCTAGAGATAAGATACAAAAAATACGCAGCGATAGAACGATTGGCTCAGGGTAAGGAAATATGCAGACCCGTTTCCTACCAGCTAAAGGACTGAGGATTCACAAGGAGAATTTACCCGACAACGCAATTCTACGACATATGGAGAAACAGAGCTGCATTTAACACCCGGCACCAAACGGATTCCCCAGAGTGATACCTATTAACTACTACGTATACACCTCCATTCAACGACCCTTATAACCACACGATACCATCCCCCGTAACGGAGAAAAACGACATACTGATAAGCCCCATAAACCCATATCCAGATTCCCCTGAACCACTATTCGCACGGATATGAATATGACACACCCTTCACTACCTTCTTTTCTTACGTACACAGGGATAGCTGCGTCCCATTACCTAACGCACGGAGCCTACGTCTGAATATAAGGGACGTGCGGAAATTAATGAGAAACGCTTGTTCCATACGTACTGGCCACAAAACATACTAACTTAAAATCCTACTAAAACAAATAACATACCTATATTTTGAATAACACTCCCGCATGGAATAACCACACTAACACCCCTATATCCTCCGCAGAGCATAACTAACACGCTCGACCTCCATCTCCAAGCATGAAATCCACATAACGAAAATCCTATTAACAAAGAATAAAGCCGATGAATTAATAGCAAATGGCTTAATGAAATACCATCCTACCCTGCATGGCACTCCCACCCCTCAACCCCTGCATGCAGACGGGAATAATCACCTATTAACATACCACTATACCACATAACTTAACCCAGTGCATGCGCCCCAGAGCACCCACTAACATCTCTAGGCCTTACGTATAAGGTATCAGCGTGGAAGTCCGCCTCAGCTCAACGTGCAAATCAGCAGCGCGAGTTACACTATTCTTTACATTCTCCCCCCATTGGAAACACTACACAATACTCATAGCACTATTCACTATTGGAAACACTGTACACTATCCCTTACACTATCCACCATTGGAAACAATCTACACTACTCATTACACTATCCACCATTGGAAACAATATACATTACTTATTACACTATCCACTATTGAAAACAATATCCACTAGTCAATACATCAGCCAGGAAACTGCCTAATACCTATGTGTTTACACTCTAACCTATATGCACTAACACCCCTCGTAAGTGCACTGTAATTAGATGGTAAGTCCAACGTGAATAAATTCAAACTGTCACAGATATTAACTTAAAATCAGAGATTCTCCAGGAAAAAGGAAATCATTATACATTGTAATCACAAATTTTGACATGACGAATCACGAACTCGGACGGGTTAGGGAAGACTTACTTTCGGATAAGAAAATAGTTCTTCCGTTTCCGAAACAACATTGACTCTGACAAGGCCAGAACGCCCAACTCGCTGAGTTATGACGACGTCACTGTCCAGCCAGCAGCGTGGGAGGTTCACGATGCCTGCCATCGACTAATTAGTTTTAAGATAGTTAGATATAAGTTGAAGTAAATCACCCCCATTGTGAGGGCGGTAAGATCTGTTCAGGAACACAGGCGAAGAAAATAAGTCCTACAGCGGGTAGGTGAAGATTACGTCAAGAAAAGAAGATATCAACAAATAATTTTCCTGGCCCTAAGTAGACTTGATCCACGGCGGTAAGTCCAGATGATTAATACTGAATGTTACGCGATGAATTTGCCGCGATATATATAGGAAATGCGATTGTATGCGATTATAAACAGCACAAGCCGAGAGTGCGATTCGAATGCGATAACGATTGATAGATGATCGTACATGCGACATACCGATTGCAAGGTCACAATACGCTCACCAATGCGATGCGCAGACAACGATCAAGGGAGCAAAGGGCGCGCTCCTGACCAAAACGTATGTACTAACACTTATATGCTTTATTTCAGAATTGAGCTCCATCGAAGTGAACAGCATACACAATGGTGACAGATAATGTGAATCATTATCACACAATCTCACACATTTGTTTTCCTCTAACACAATATGACACGTTACATTTCACACATACTCACAGGGTAGATATAAGGACCTAGTATAACACTGCAGTGTGTAGTGACATAAGAATCGTATATTACAGAGTCTATGAATCACATGACGATTTAAATATGCATATATGAACGAATAGTGATTAATATTAACAATGCGTTCTTTTACAGATCAACCGCACACATTTCAGGATACCTGAATTGCACGCTTTTGATTTTTTACAGATGGTGCCAAACTGTACATAAGTTTCTGTATATATTTATCTACCTTTTGACGCCCGTACACAATCTCACATCTCTCTTCTCGAACACAGTAGCCACATTTATCTTTCCTGTACACAATCTACACTTACATCCGATATATTAGGGTGTTACATCCGCACCCAAGGCATATATATCTGTGGGATACCTGATGACCATGGGCGGATCCCAAAAAGAGATACCTGCCATGAGGTATCATCCTACGAGACCACGAGCTGGCATGATTTTGTGAATGCCAGGCCTTGTTGCCAAGATAGACGCTCGCCCGTAGGCTATTATAGACACTGACGACTAGTAATAAGACTAGGTTAGCATAGCACATAAGTCTACATTTTACGTAGCGCGCATAAGGATGATTATTGAATGAGATAAAAGAGCTCTACACCGAAGGGTACTAGACGTACGATTATTATCACTGCTATTATTATTGTTGTTAACGTAATTTGGTGTTATTATTATTATTATTATTATTATATTATTATTATTGCTATGTTTGCTGCATACGGTCCCCATTGTTTGTTTAATATGCACAATTATTGTTACATTTGCTCTTTACATATTAACCCATTTTATACCTGTCGACACTTTTTCATTTCATTTCTACTTAACGACCACATTGTAAAGATGTCCTATTTTTCCACACAATAAACATATTTTATTAATTACCTTAACTTACACCGCAAGCCTCCGTGGCTTAGGTGGCAGTACGCCGGCCTCTCACCGTTGGGTCCGTGGTTCAAATCCCGGTCATTCCATGAGAGTTCTGTGCTGGACAGAACGGAGGCAGTCAGGTTTTTCTCCAGGTACTCCGGTTTCCCCTGTCAAAATTTCATTCCAGCAACACTCTCCAGTATTATTTCATTTCATCTGTCATTCATTTAATCATTGCCCCAGAGGAGTGCGTCAGGCCTCGGCAGCCGGCACAGTCCATATCCCCGTCGCTAGATGGGGGCTTAATTCATTCCATTCCTGACCCGGTCGGAGACTGGAAGCAGGCTGTGGATTTTTCACCTTAACATACACCCTGGGGCATCTGTTTTCTCTGTCTCTTCCTTCTATTTTCTTTTTAAACACAATTTACATATCATATATTGTACCCTTTACATTGTGAACGCAGGGAGCAGTTTTTCATCGCGCTGTAATGACAGCTAAACAAGTATCCTACCCTCTCCGATGTATTTTTACTTCCTGCGTACACACTAGGTTATTGATCTATGTTTTTGATTTTATGTTATTGATTCATATTGAACTATATTATTGATTTTTAATTGATTATGTTTTCCAATTTTCACAATTGACATATTTGTATTGTAGATTTCTTACCCAACGTGATATATATATATGTGTGAAAAATTTTTCCACCCTCATACCCTTACCAACCTCGCAGCACACGACGCACAATGGCACATAATTCCAATTTACGTACCAGCAACATCTTCTACAACTCTGAGATCGAATCCACCAACACTATATATATCAATACATATCATTCTCCAACTCCACGACCCTTTATACACTATCACATCTACGACTCGCCTACCATGAGGCCACACACACCCCCATCGACGCTATATACCTTAAGAAGTAGAAGAAGAAGAAGAAAATAAGAGAGGCAAAGAAGAGACAAGATTTGAAGAAAGAAGCAGAAGGATGCATAAAATCCACCCCTACGACTACTCACATTCTACGAGGTCGTAGACTAAAGTAACAGAGGAAGTTGTTGTATCCCTATAGAGGGATACACTCCCGCAGTACACTTTCATCCCGTATTTCCACATCATTAAACACATTTCCAAATACACCACAATCTACAATTGAACACACCTCAGTCAACTCATATAA
Organism: Meconema thalassinum; assembly: GCA_946902985.2. NCBI lineage: Eukaryota > Metazoa > Arthropoda > Insecta > Orthoptera > Tettigoniidae > Meconema > Meconema thalassinum. The sequence continues at coordinate 725,391,716 of OX336389.2, forward strand.
CCCCACACATGACCCCTCTTGAACCTTCTTGAACCCACACGACCCTCAGACCGGTAGCTGTTAGCCCGGAATGTGCTGAGAATGCTTAGGTTGCAGCGCCAGAATTATAAAAGAGAGGAACTGAACTTACTGGAGTTCTGAGTCTAGGGGAACTGCTGAAAGTCAACACCACGACAGCCGCCATCTATGGGTAAGTGTGCCTGCGAGGGTTATTTCCTTTACATTCACACACATCTATAATCCATCCCCCTTTTACATTTTGTACTAGTACTTGTATTATTTGCACTGTAGAATCCACAGCACGGATTCTGCAACTTTGTTACAACTTCATCAAGAAGTATTTATTAAACCCTTTGGTTCTAGCTTCATTGAGGATCGAGTATTTTATTTAATTACACGACAAGCCCCTACCTACGACCCTCACCCAATAGGGCCCAGTATTGTTTAATAGTTCAGAAGCACCAAGTAAGCAGTCCGCTTGACGGCTCGCCACCGAGCACCCGTCAGCAAATCTATTGCATTCACTACTCACTCACGCGCGCAGTCCGTAAGCGCAATCAACAGCTCTTTACAAACAGTTTATTAATAACCAATTAACCCCTTTACACACACCCCATCCCCCAAGCTCTCCAGCTACACTGAACACCTGGGAGTTCTCCTTCGAGTCGTCCAAGCTACGTAGACGACTCTCCCGCATCCCCGCAGAGAGCACCTACTCTTACAGTCCCTATTATTACAATATTGTACACAACCCCTTACACATTGTAGAAGCCCTTCAAGGCCCATACAACATACATTCACAGTCAATGTTTTCCAGGTCACTTTTATACAAGGGTTGCTTTTTTAATTTGGGCAACCATGCTGCTGCTTTATGTTGGATCGGTGTTGGACTCTGCCATTTTTACCATAAGTTGCTAAGCTGTATCCCCTTCCTTACAGCACATGACCTCGTCCGTCCCCTCCCCCATTCGAAAGCAGTGGTGCCTGTTAGATAAGTAGTTGTGGGCAAGTGCTCGCGCAAGACGGTCGCAATGTTTTCGAAGCAGGAGCGAAGAAAGTGGATAAAAAAGTCAGTGTGCTAGGGGACTCACGGCTCGAGAGTGCCACCCAGGAATGCTAGAGGCGTGCGGTGCATCTGAGTTACCTTATAGAACGGTAGCAAGATGGGTTGCGGCCTTTCGAGATGGACGCGAACGTGTGGAGGACATGCCGCGATGTGGTCACCCACCAGTAAGTGATGAAAATGTACAGAAGGTGTCGGCGGTAGTGGAGGCGGATCGAAACGTAACGCTTCGTGAATTAGCACAAGATACAGGACTGGCGAATTCGACTGTCCTCCACATCCTGAAGGACTGCCTGAAAATGAGGAAAATTGCGTCAAAATTTGTTCCGCATGACTTAACCGACATGCAGAAATGGCTGCGATATGACGCTTCTTGTACGCACTTGCAGCGTTATGAGCTCAAAGGAGAGGACTTCTTACGGCGTATCATAACCATTGACGATTCGTGGGCCAAAACTTACGAGCCAAAGTTGAAACGCCAATCAAATGAGTGGCGGCACAACGGATCACCACGAAAACAAACAGTTTGACAAACTCCCACCAATGTGAATGAAACGTTGATTCATGCCTATGATTGGGATGCTGTGATCATAAAACATACCGTTCCCCCAGGGCAAGCCGTTAATGTGGTGTACTATTTTTCGTTTCTGCAAGACCATCTCCTAGCAGCTCTGAGCTGGAAACGGCGACACCACATCGATACTCCGCCCATCGTTCTGAATGACAATGCTAGGGCACACACAGCAGGAGTTGTGTCTTCATTGTTGAATCGCTGGAACTGGGAGGTTCTCTATAATCCCCACTACTCTCCCGACTTAAGTCCCTGCCACTTTGATCTCATCCCGAAGATGAAGGAACCACTGCGCGGGAACCGCTACCCTACAATTGGAGATGTTGTGCAGGCTGCTGTGCCCTCTCTTCACACCATCGAGAGATTGGGCAGTGTCAACGGAAACCAGCGGCTTCCACGCCGCTGGGAATTCGTTGAACACAGTGCTGGAGACTACATCGAGGGTCTATGAAACTTGGAACCATGTAGGTGTGTTATATATCAATTTATAACATAGTTGCCAAAACTAAAAAAAAACGCGTCACCGTTACTATTACGAAACTCACTCGCCTTCGCTGTCCATAGTGCTCTGAGCTGGACACGAAACATGCTGTTCACGACTGAGATAATCACCTTCAACAAACTGTCTTATCGCTGCTTCACTGTTATACAATTTCGTTGATATATCGTCGAAGTGAATGTATACTATTGTATACTGAAATGTTGAAACAATTCTTTACATTTATCTCGCACTGAAGCTGATTCTAAATAACTCAAGAACTTTCAATTCCACTTCACTGAGCGCGGCTCTATACAAGATCGCTTGTACTGTCGCGGCATCGTCCGTCAACTACCTTCAGTCCCGCACTACGATGATAATCTCGCTCTAGGTTAGCATCAACCGACAGGTCTTGTCAACTCGGCATCTGAAAACGAAAGAACCGAGATTCTTGCTCGAATCTCCCCTCCTTTGTTTCCAGGATTGTACGCTATTGCAAATGAGCGGCAAATCTTAACAATGCACTATATATTTACTTCAATCTTAGTAGTTCAATTAATTCTTCATTTCAACCACTATAGAAATATTCTTCATCGAATTTTACGTATTTCCATGTTTAAAGATGTCGAATAGGTTCATTGTTAGTAATTATTTTGCGAAAACACATTTCCATTTAATGGTGTTAATTTTCCCACTCTCACGTCCATTCCTTCAAAATGCATGAACCTATCACATCAATTCTCCCTGTTGCTACCCTATTTTCGCGGTAAAATTCGACACGAGGCAAGGTCATTCTTGGCAAAACTATCCCTTCGCTTCTTTCTGCTGCAATGGAAAATCTTCTACCCCAATGTCTTGAAATACATGCTGTTCCGCAACTTCCATTGTTCGCACGTTCTGAAGTAAAACTAATCATGTGATTTAAAATAATGATATCTCATTCAATGCAGCATTAAAACTCGGGTTCAGTACCCATCGCCAATTTATTGATGGACCAATAAATCCTGAAAAGGTTTTTGTGTGTTGCATAAAGTGAAGCAAACATTTGACTTGTAATCATTATTGAATCTGACTCAATTGAAGACTTCACTCGTGGATTAACGCAATTCTAATCAAATCGCTCAATTCATAAGTCGTTAGGAGTCGATAATGTTCTTCAAATTAACTTACACCTGCATCTATAGCAATTATAAGAAGAGTAGGAATGTTGGATTATGAACCATAATTTCTACCAGTTTATACTGGTTGATTACCAACATCATTCGTCATGTTACCATTCCTACGACTGAATAAAGGAGGAGCGTTGTCGGGTGATACCTACCCCGCCTAAAAATAACGCCGGTAGTAATTCTATAACGGAGCCTCGGAATAGACTGGTTATGAAGAAGACAAAGAATACGGAACGATTAGGTATATGACTTGATAATGGAACCTGGAGCTGCTCTGGTTGTTGTTTCGAAATTGGAAAGATACAATTTCATCACTGTCCTACAACAAAGGAAATGGGATGGGGAAATAGTAATACGAGAAAAGGAATGTGCACGTGTTCATGATATTTGTGCCGAAAACGATAAATATGAACATAGTACAGGATTCACAACTAAAGACCGGTGGTGAATCAAGAGATGAATATCAATGCAGTCAACAAGAGGATCTTGTGTATATCCTCAGGCACAGCTTAATGCTTATGCGTCGATGGATATCCGTCATAAGGAGGGCAATAACGCCTTCCATGAGGCCTAACAATGAACCATGGACAGCATCAGCAGTAGAAACGTGAAGATGGTGCAATAAGAATTCAACACTTAGCTGTGGTAGGAAGAGATCTACAGATGGATAATATTGAAAGAGATCTTACAGACAGAGATGAAGGACAATGGGCTGTAGATTATCAGATTTTCTGCTTGTCAAACCCTCATAATTAGCTGGACGACATTCCCCCTTAATAGGATTCAAAAATGATCCGGGAAATTCACAGATGGCAAAATGGGCAGATGGAGAGCTCGCCTTATATACACGATGTTGGGGAAAAGGGTGCAAAAATTTTGCTGATAAGTAAAAGAAAACTACATCTCACAACATACCATATGTACGGTTTGTTTAGTTTTATTATTGACCCTACAAATAAGCCACATACCCCATGACCAAATGAGTTTTCAATGGGCGTAGTCACAAACACATGTTATGTCAAACTAACCATGTGTTATGATGTTCCGTGTAAAATTAGTGAAATACGGACAGTGGTCAACCTGTTTACAATCGCAAGCCAACGAATGTGCGGCTTTGTTGTTCCCCTGAAGCATAGAAAGCAAGGGGATGGAGATCTTACGTTGAGTGAGACGACCTGCTCTACTGCAGAACTGGCCTATTGTACTCTGTGACGAGTATGTGTAATTCTTTTGACGACCCAAACTGAAGGCTATTCCTAAATAAGACTATGCCAGGAGTTTGCAGGACTTGTTCAGTCGTTCTCAGAAGTGCATAACCATCCACGGGGATTACTTCGAAGGATAGTAACGGCTATTTCAGGTAAGCCCACAATCCGTTCGTAATATAGACCCACCCATTCACCGAACTCTTCAGACAGAGGGTGTACTTTTATATCCAAGTCGATTCTTTGTTAAACCTGGAGGAAGTCAGAATGCCATCGAATTCAAAAGACTTTGTGAATGATTATGATAGTTACAAATATTATGAACACAATCAATAAAACAAATTAGAGCTCCAACACGACTACACACATTTTACTGTAAATGATACACCAAAATCGGTAAATTAGAAACATATATAAAAATAATAATAGTAATAATAATAATAATACTGTTACCAATTTTACGACCCTTATAACTACTTCTGTTTTAGAGACCCCGGGTTACCGGAAAAGTGCCAGTAAATCTTCTGACACGGGTCCCCTCACCTTTAAGCACCTTAAAGGGTCCACTGACTGCACCGGGATCCGATCCTGCAGTCTTGAACAAAACAGGCGAAAATGATACCGTTGCGCAACTCAATCAGTCAAAAATGAAAAATTAATATAACGTACTGTAGGTTCAAGCATTACATTTCAACTTCTAGAACAGAAAATTAAATACCGGCTATACTAAAATGAAGTAATTGTGCGAGGGTGAAAATACTATATCAATATAAATTATTTATCTTAAAGTTGACTAAATGGTGGTGATTGTAGTTCAAGACGAGAAACCTCCAGGTCAACTGTCTAAAAATGTCAAGTAGGCCTAACGTAGATACTTGTAATTCCTAATTTTCGGAAGAAACCAAGTAACCCCTGTGTCCATAACAAACAGATGGTAAGTATGTGATCCGAATAATAAGGAACTAAATGATTCCAGTTGTTGCAAGTAATATGGTCTTGTGGTTTAAAAGTTATCAATGTTAGTCCAATGCTTTCATAAACCATTGATATTAGGCAAGGTCTCTGATTCATTATGAATTGCAAAGTACATTCTTGTCGTATTTCAAACATAATTTCAGTAGCATTATTCCTCATAGTTTGCTGTGTTCCAAGATAGAGAATTGAATTTGAGAACTGCAAATATAATTGTTATTAATATTATTATTAGTAGTGGTAATAGTAATAATAATAATAATAATGTTACTTCACTCTCAGAAGAATATCTGGCACATATATGTCAATTATACAGATTATAAGAAATCAGAGCATAATCACCACCTTTAAAAAAACAATTTTCACTAGTCGATGAATTTTCGAAGTAATCTGGTTGTCGCAATGATGACTGCTTTTGCATTGACGTTTACAAAATTGTGTCTACATCAAGTACTTTAAACCCATGCAGCAAATTCCTTGGTACAACACAAGTGCTTGATATGACAATAGGTATGATATTCACCTCTCCAATCAGCCATTGATTCGTGATAGGCACTATTTGGTCTTTATATTAAGCTATATTTTTCTCGTGCTTCGTCTTTAAGTTGCTGCTATTGGGAACTGACATATCAATCAAGATGGCTCCTAAACCTTCTTATTGATGACTACAATATCTGGCCTGTTATGGCAGACTGTCCGCTCGATCAATATAGTACCATCCCAATAGAGACGATAGGTTACATTTACCGCGATGATACTGATAGTATGGAACTTTACGACGTCCCTGAAATTAATATTATTATTATTATTATTATTATTATTATTATTATTATTATTATTATTATTATTATTATTATTATTATTATTTGCATTGGTGTATGTGTCAATTGTCCATGTTAATCATTGACGATTAATCACAACATTTTGTCACTTCGTCTCATGCATTCATTCATTCACCGTCCAACTACCAGCCTTTAGAGATGCCAAACTCAGTCTAATCGCTCGCATCTCTGGAAGCACTGATGACGACCTCATGACTTCCAACACACCAATCAAACTAATATTGGTTTGGTTCTCTACAGTACTCCTCCCAATCTGTGGGATTAACAGATGAGAACGTGCGTACATATTGCCTGAGTCATAGCCCCTGTTACATTGGGTTCTCTGAAAATTCTCCTCACCTTGTATTTTAAATCGTAATTATACTGAGGTACGGTACACGAATGAGAATGATGGTGTGGCCGTGACCTGCAACCGCCATCTCATCCACAGCATATACTTTATACGGAGGTCGGTTATGCCTGCTGTGCGTTGTTTTGGCAGTACCGGGAGATCAAAGAGAGCTGCAGATGAATTGTTTATTTATCAGTGACAATTGCACGTATGGTAATGAACGACGCCATGCCACTAATGATACAGACACCAATTTCCAATTACTCTTAGATCATAAACAGGGAATACTCAATGTACATGGTACTGTTATACCGTTTTCAAATTCAAGGGATCTTGAACGTTTTTGCCCAACTAATCTACTAATTTCACTCAATATGGAGTAGGCGAACAGACGATTGCTTCTGATTGATCATAATCCTAGTTATACATTTCGAAAACGACGCTGTATTTCAATATTTCTAAAAATACAAATATTTCATATGCTCTCTAAATTAATGAGCAACAGAACAAGTAGGCTTCAGTTTTTCTGCAATCCTTCTCCAACCTTGGATTATGACGAGTACCGAGCTTGCTCGGGCACATTCACGGGTAGAGTACTATTCTGGCATTTGCTGTTGGGAGTGTGGGAAAACCCGGGGGAAAACCTCACTCAGGATAGCCACTGTCAGCACCGGGATTCAAACCAGCGAAATTCTGACTTTCTGTAGCTGCCCGAGCGGTCGTGGTATGCGATTTAACGAAGCCACGGGGTGCAACATAGACTGATCGTGTGTTCACACACTCGGTGTTTCAAAATAGTTCCGGTGATTCTGTTTTTGTACCAATCGAAAACATTATGACCTCCTGTTACTGTCATTGTGTTTACATGAACGTAAAATAACACTAAAATGTGTTAATAGAATGCAGTAGGGCGGTAACCCAATATATTTTAAGAATGAAATATTCACGTGTCAATACAGTTTTCATTGATGTATTACAGGAGAAAGCATCTGTCTTAATAAGAATCTTAATGTTTGATATTTTGTGTAAAGCCATACGCAACACAGAGTTAAGTCAAGCTTGGCCACAGCCCTTAGCACAAATACATTTGGGAATGTTGAGGTTTCATCGTGGCTGACAGTAAATGTGTTTTCATTCCAAGCATCTATGAAAAGATGAGAAAGCGCTCAAGAAATAATAATGGCGTGCGGCCTGCTGGGAGGCCTAGTGCAGGACTTTCTAGTTGATGCCCGTGGGCGACCTGAGCGTCATAATGAGGATTACATGAGTGGTGGAGTTGTCACAAACACACAGTTGCCAATCGAGAGGAATCAATCTCTGGAAATTAGGATACCCACGGTCTGACTGTGATTTGAACTGACAACCTTACCGGTAGGAACTACCATGCTGACACCCTTAGCCAAGAATTGGATGTTCAATAAAAGAAGAACATGGGATTTTTAAAAGAGAAATTTACTCAATCCTCCTGTCCTAAATAACCAACTGTTTGCCGACAAAGCAGCATTCCTTATTTCAGTTTATAACTTGATATTCAATATCGCGCTTTTCCTCTTGAATCAGTCATTTGAAAGTGGGTCCACATTTCCTCACATAGTACAAAATTATGGGTGGATGCGAGGAGCGTAGCCATAAGATAACTTAATTTTATTTTACTTGCATATTTTCAAGCAACACATTCTCGCTTGCCTCGGAAGCTGATCCAAAAATCTATTCAGAAGACGCTATTAATAAGATAGGCCTAGCTAGCAAATGGAAACGTGCACACAAGTCTGATAAATATTGAGCAAAAAGAGCAAACACTTATGAATACATATCGTAGTTTCGAGTTTCTTCGCCTTACCTCCCTGTTGCAATCTCTTTATCAATGGAAATATACTTCCTTAAATGTCACGTCATCCCGAAACGGTTGACTACATTTATATTTAATTTAATTTATGTCCTGTTCCAATAATGTTCATTTTAATTATCATTTAATAACAGGCCATAACTCGTAGCACAGCATATGAGGAGATAGATTAGAGGAAGTACTTCCCGGCATGGATCACGTTCCAGGTCACCAACTTGTATAGGAGTCAAATACTGTCAACTGTTGTTGCTAGTGAGACAAGTGGAGTGGAGAATGTCCTCATAAGGGCATAGAGCAGATTGTTACAATCTAACAGCTGAGATTAGTAGGTCAGAGCTAACAACTGCGTATAGCCCAGATATTCCAACGTGGGGAATGCAACAAACTCCAAATAACATACAAGTGTTAATGCGCAATGCGCGCTTCAAACTTTCTGCAATTCCACTGGGGAGATCCTGACACCCGTGCAACTGACCTTAAATATGCTACCTACATCAATGTCTTGTAAATGCTTTAGCATTTGTTCCTAAGTGAAAGTTCTTAATTGATGCAACGTCTTAATAAATGATTGCAAATATTTAATCTGAATGTTAATAAGGGTCCATCGAATACTAAGGTTGTACAGGGTCTTTCATATAAAGTAAGAACGCCAAGTGGCGGGTTTGTTATCAGCTACTGTGGTGGCCTTGGCCGAGCTTGTGGCGAGCTGTGGCCCCCTGCTTTATGCGTGTGTACAATCCTATATGAAATATTACCATATAAACTATGCTGGATATGTCGTCCTTCCTGGGCATTGTATCTGGTAACCAGATTCTGGCTGACGTGAGTGAGTTCTGCCACTGCAAATGTTTCTGATCTTTTATTTTATGTATTTTATTGAGCTTCGAGCCAGTAGTGTCAAACTTATTTTCAATTACGTGAATCTGTGCTGAACAAACGCATCACGTACCCGCCGAGTCGACTCGTACTAAAAATAAGGTTTACTTACAAAAAATACGATGTTGTAATGATAACTGACTCACCATGTTAGCATCTGAGATTCAGACTGGTGACTGAACAACTGTACGCTTGTTGCAAGGTCAAATATGTACTATGCGCGCGCTTTCAATACTACAGCAGGGGGCCGTGGCGCGCCACAAGCTCAGCCAAGGCCACTGCAGCAACGCATAACAAATCCGCCGCTCGCCGTTCTTACTTTATATGAAAGACCCTGTATATCCTTTGGAGGTAGTGGTGGTGATTGTGGCTTGTTTTCATGCAACCCATAGTGTTGGCAACTCTGGCACTGTACATACTCTAATGACAGTTGGTCCCCCTGCTGGAGGGTTGTTGACCCATTAAGAGGAAGGGTCGTTTTCTTACCTGCGTCAAGCAGGACTCACTTGCTAGTAGGTAGCAGTGGCTACCGGACATGGTGTCATAGCACGCATGTAATATCTACTGTACTTGTTCAGTGTTTAATCATGTACATACAGTGTAAAATATATTTCTTTATACAGTCCACCACATCGTATTCTATGTATTCGACATAAGTTTTGGTCCTCCGGGCATGATTATATGGCAAGAAAAACAGTGAAAATTGAACTCGTGTGATCCAAAGACAGCATGGTTTCTCACAAATGGCGTGGGTGGTTACCAGCATGGCGACTACTGGACAACAGAATTCATCATCCTGGTAAGTCACCGATCATCCTTAATTATTCCTTGTGACTCATATGCATTCCTTTGTTTCCCCATTCAAAACTGTTCGTTTGTACTTGCAATGTATTGGTATTGCTAGTGATCACACATGATTTCGCCCGTAAAACTGTATGTTATTTGTACGCAGTTTTCCCGCAACTCTTTGAAACAAAACCAGGAGTTCATCTTTGTATTATGTAAATATGTTAGGTATTTGTCTTTTCGTTTTGTCATTCTTTTACGTATATGCATTTGGTCTATTGTGATTTTATATCATTCAGCAGTTTATTGGGAATTGCTAGTGAAAAATGGAACAAAAGATAAAATCACTGTGTAGCAAAAGGGGTAGGTTAAAGGCTAGCTTATCTCGCATACAAGGCTTCGTAGAGAAATTAGATTCTCAATCTAAGGACGTAGATCAGTTGGAAGATCGACGGGCTCACTTATCAAAAATCTGGGAAGAATATGAAACAGTTCAATCACAAATAGAGGATTTGAAAGAGGATGAATCATTTCAAGCAGAACAAGAATCTTATCGCTCCGACTTTGAGGAGCAATACTTCAAAACATCTGGTCTTATAAGATCCATAAACAGTGCAATTTCCAAGTCAGCAACTTCGCTAAGTGATTCTATTGGTGAATCAACTTCCAGTTCGCAAACACGTTCAGTTAAACTGCCTCAAATAAGTTTACCTACATTCGCAGGTGATTATTTAGAATGGCCCAATTTTGCCGATACCTTTAAGAATCTCATTCATGAAGATGCAAATTTGTCAAAAATACAGAAATTTCATTACCTAAAATCAGTGGTATCAGGCAGGGCGGCAGACGTGTTACAGTCTCTAGAAATATCTGCAGCGAATTACGACATAGCGTGGAACCTGTTAAATGAAAGGTTCAATAACCGGCGAGCAATTGTTTCCTCCCACATTAATTCGGTCCTTCAGATTAACAAAATAGAAGTAGAATCTTCCAAGGCATTAAGAGACTTGTATGACGGCTTCAGAAGGCACATACAGTCGCTATCAGCGCTTGGTCTGTCTTGTGAAGAACAATTAGATGCCATTTTGATACATTTAATAACAAACAGATTTGACGCTGAAACATTAAAAAAATGGGAGACCTCGTTACCAACCTTTGATCTTCCATCGTATCAGACACTGGACAAATTTCTACTCGAAACATGTAATGCATTGGAATCGATCGAAACTAAGAATTGTGATCGCACAAAACAGCTGAAGCAGGTAGGCGTTTCATCTAAACCGAATGCATCTGGTTTCAAACCGAGGCCATTCACGAACCCAGGAAAAAATTGTTTCCTTTCACAGAAAAATCAGAAATGCCCGCTTTGCACAGAGGAACATCCCATATTTAGATGCAGAACCTTCACTTCTATGGGTGTTTATGACAGATGGCGGGAGATCAAGAAGCATAAGCTCTGTGTTAATTGCCTGTCTGGAAATCACTTCGCTAACGAGTGCACTCGTTCATGTTGTAAGCTGTGCAAGGATAAACACAACACCTTGCTTCACAGGGACCAAGGGTCACCGAACCACAATAATAGTCAAACTTCAAACAAGAGTATTGTGTCCAATAATACTTCATTGTCTCCCCTTAATGAGCAACATAGTAGTAATGCTGTTTCATTGCACAATCACAACATTGATGTTTCCTCTCATGTATTGTTGTCGACAGCAGTAGTGAATGTCAACAATTCAGAGGGAAAAACCCGTCATGCTCGGGTTGTGTTAGACAGCGGCTCGCAACTCAACTTCATAACCAGGGAATTAGCTCATCAATTACGATTGTTAAAGACAATGACTAATATTCCGATACATGGGTTGCATAACACTACCATCAAGGTGGGGTCGGTGGTAAGAACAAAGATTTCTTCGCGGTTCGGTTCCTTTGAACGAATCATGACATTTCACGTAATACCTTCAATTACTGGTCAGTGCTTACCCACTAAAAATATCAACATCACAGATTGGAGTATTCCAGAGTTTATATTAGAAAACCTTGCGGATCCTCAATTTAATGTGTCATCATCCATAGACATTCTCATTGGAGCAGAATTCTTTTACGATCTTATCGGCGCAGAACAATTTCAGCTCGACAGTTTCTCAAACAAACTACCGTTGTTTCGCAACACGGCTCTTGGCTGGGTAGCAGCAGGTAGTGTTGGTTTGTCTGAAAAGCACGCAGATAACAGTTCTTCCTGCCTCTTTGTGTCAGGTAAGATATTCAATGAGCCGGGGAAAGCACTGCTTGGCAAAGGACATTCTGAGCAAGAGATTAGTGAGAGGCTATTTACTGACGGTCACAGAAGGAATCCACAGGGTAGGTTCATAGTCCCACTACTCCTTAAAGAGGACCCGAGTCAGCTAGGTAGCAATGTTAATGAGGCAATTAGATGGTTTCACAGCCTAGAGAAGCGTTTTGAAAGGCAGCCCCAAGTCAAGTCGGAGTACGTACAGTTTATGAGAGAGTACACTGACCTGGATCATATGGAGGAAATTCCCAGAAATGAGATAAACAAACCATTACAGTACTACCTTCCGCATCATTGTGTATTTAAGGGTAATTCATTGACAACGCGCACTCGCGTGGTATTTGATGGCAGCTCGAAGGGCGATTCTGTATTATCCCTCAATGATTTGTTATTAGTAGGACCGATCGTTCAAGATGATTTATTTTCAATATTGGCTAGATTTCGCATGCATCGCTATGTATTGACCGCTGACATAGAAAAAATGTATCGGCAGGTCCTCATAGAACCTGCACATACTGACTTTCAGCGTATCGTGTGGAGGGAGTCCCCTAAGGACGAGCTTAAACATTATCGTCTCAAAACAGTCACATATGGCACGTCATGTGCACCCTTCCTGGCCACAAGATGCCTCTCTCAATTGGCGAATGACACTAAGGAGGAATTTCCTGAAGCTTCGAATGTAATACGGCGGGATTTTTATGTTGACGATTTAATGACAGGTTGTGAATCAACTGACGGCTTAAGAACCACTCACAAGTGTGTTTCAGATATTTTATCCAGTGCGGGTTTTACCTTAAGAAAATGGTGTTCGAATGAGCCCAATGTACTATCGAGCATTTCTAACCACGAAACAGATCCCAAGTACATTATTAAGGTAGATGAGGGTGAAGACTTGAAGTTGTTGGGGCTATCTTGGAAACCCATCACAGACACTTTTCAGTTTGAGTTGAGAAGTGATTTCAGTTCGACACAGATAAACAAAAGAATAATTCTATCAGACCTGGCTAAAATATTTGACCCCTTAGGGCTTTTGGCCCCAGTATTGATTAAGGGTAAGATTTTCGTCCAGCAACTGTGGCAAATGAACTTAAATTGGGACGACGTTCTCACAATAGAACTTCAAATTAAATGGATTCGTTATATGCAGGATATTGCTAAATTGAAGGAGTTCAAAGTGCCTCGTCATGTTAGGGCAGTAGAATTTGTGGAGTATGAAATTCATGGATTTTGTGACGCGTCTCAGATTGCTTACGGCGCTTGTGTTTATGTAAGATCTCAGACAGGAGATGGTAAAATAACAGTTCACTTATTGTGTTCCAAGTCTCGCGTTGCGTCATTAGGCTCAGTAACTTTACCAAGATTAGAACTATGCAGTGCTGTATTACTTGCTCAGTTGGTCGAAAGAGTCATGAGATCCATAAACGTAACTAAAGACAAGTGTTTTTGTTGGACTGACTCCACAATAGCATTAGCATGGATTTCGGGCCATCCACACCAGTGGAAAACATACGTCGCTAATCGAGTGTCGCAGATTCAACAGTTGACAAATATTGATTGTTGGCAGCACGTCTCTACTCATCACAACCCAGCAGATATGATCTCGAGAGGAGTTACCGCGGAGAAGCTGTTAAATTCATCATTTTGGTTATCGGGACCATCTTGGCTTTCAGATAATAAAGACGAATGGCCTTCACAGCAGAGGCATAGCTCTCAAGAATTACCTGAAATTAGGAAAACTAAAATCGTTCTAGTGTCATCTACAGAATCCCTTGGATCGAATTTGATTAACAGATACTCTTCCTGGAGCAAGCTGATTAGAATAACAGCTCTCGTGCTCAGATTTATCAAAAATCTTAAAACTAAAACAGACAGACAAACAGGTGCTCTTAATCCGGTAGAACTAGAGCAGGCTAAGTATTTATGGTGTAAAATTGCGCAAGGTTCTGAATTTTCACAAGACATAAAGGCTCTCAAACAAAATTTGCCACTACCCAAGGGAAGCAAATTACATGGATTAGCACCGTATTTGGATGAGCAGGGTCTGTTACGGGTAGGAGGCCGTCTGCAAAATACTAAACTATCGGTCAACAGAAGACATCCTATTTTATTACCTGGCAATCATCGCATTACAATAATGTTATTTGATCATTTTCATTTTGTTTTTCTTCATGCTGGACCTCAGACTTTATTGACAATGATGCGACAGCAATACTGGCCTCTATGTGGGAGGAACGGTGCTCGAAAGGCAGTGTATCGATGTAAGACGTGTTTTCAATTCTCGTCTCGGCCGTATCAACCGATAATGGGATCGCTACCTGAAAGGAGAGTAGTTCCCAGTCGACCATTTGCATCTTCAGGAATAGATTTCTGTGGCCCAGTATATTTACGGCCTTCCTCCAGGAAGGGCGCTCGGATTAAGGCATATATAGCTATGTTTGTTTGTTTTGCCACAAAGGCTGTACATATTGAACTTGTAAGCGATCTGTCTACAGCTGCTTTTTTAGCATCACTGAAAAGATTCATGGCTAGACGAGGAACTTGCACCCACATATTCACTGATAACGCAACTAATTTCGTAGGTGCATCACGTGAGCTAAAGAAATTCTTTAATGATATGAATACCAAGCAGTCACTCATAAGCTTTGCTACTGAGAAGGGGATTCAGTGGCATTTTAGTCCTCCTGGTTCACCTCACTTCGGAGGGTTGTGGGAGGCTGCAGTTAAATCAGCTAAGTATCACCTTAAGAGAATAGTAGGAAATGCTGCATTGTCGTTTGAAGAAATGACTACAGTGCTTGTACAGATAGAGGCAGTTTTGAATTCGCGCCCCCTCTGCCCACTATCCTCTGATCCCAATGATCCGGAAGTATTAACCCCATCCCACTTCCTGATCGGTGGCTCATTTCATCTTCCTGTGGAAGAAGATGTGTCTCAGACTCCCTTGAATAGACTGAAGCGCTGGCAACTGCTTCAGGCTATGTTCCAGCAATTTTGGCGTCGATGGTCCAAGGAATATCTCGGACAACTCCAACAGCGTTCTAAATGGCGGTCGCCCGGACAATCCCCACAAATCGACACTCTGGTTGTTCTGAAGGAAGAGGGCGTGCCTCCACTTCATTGGAAACTGGGCCGTGTCGCAGCAGTGCATCCAGGAACCGACGGAGTTACGAGGGTTGTTACCATCAAAACACCCAGCGGAGCTCTTTTGAAAAGAGCAGTGTCGAGACTTTGCCCATTGTTGAGTGAAGAGAAGTGAATTGTTTAAATGTTTGTGTACATAGTGTTTATTTCAACTCTTATTCCAGTTAATAGAACAAAGTGACGGTATTTAATTGTTGTTTGAAATATTTGCTATTTCAAGGGGGGGAGTATGTTGGCAACTCTGGCACTGTACATACTCTAATGACAGTTGGTCCCCCTGCTGGAGGGTTGTTGACCCATTAAGAGGAAGGGTCGTTTTCTTACCTGCGTCAAGCAGGACTCACTTGCTAGTAGGTAGCAGTGGCTACCGGACATGGTGTCATAGCACGCATGTAATATCTACTGTACTTGTTCAGTGTTTAATCATGTACATACAGTGTAAAATATATTTCTTTATACAGTCCACCACATCGTATTCTATGTATTCGACACATAGCTTAAGGGAAACTAATGATAAGTATTACGATGCATTGCATTATCGTGCAAGGTAGTGTGAATCTCTAAGTGGATGTAAAGATTAAAAGGTCCATTACCAGCTTACTTTCATTATTTTAAGAGCTGATTTATTAGATCGTGCTTCATTAGAATGTACGTATCTTTCCTTCAGATAGCTGCTTATAAGGTGGGCAGCTTTAAACGAGCCTTGAGAGTAAATAGCCCGCATTTCGGTTGAACCGGTGAGCCTTATTAGCCTACTTTCGATTTTTCAAAAAAATTAAAGTAAACTTATGAGATCTACGCAGGGCCAAATATTGTGTATCTGCTTGTGTGTATGTGTGTGGGATTTGGTATGTCTGCCCCCCCCCCCCGCCCCACCCTCCTCCCCATCAATTCAAACACGGTGAAACCGAATTGAACAAAATTTGGTACAGAAAGTATTCGGGCAGAAGGTAGTTCAAGCGATTTAATTATATTTTTAGTTTGTTTGCAGTATTTTGGATATTTAGATCTGACCAATGTTTTGTGGAGCTTTTTGACTTTATTTTCATGTTTTAGTATTTGATAGTCCATATTAGATATTCTATTTCGTCAATTTCATGTTAGTTTTTTAAACGTTATCGTTCGTCGATTTTGACGTAGTGTAGTTATTTTTATTCTTCGTCGCACGTTTGATAATGATTAGTTGTTCGTTTTTTATCTGAATTCGAATTTATAGATAGTGGAGTGCTTCATCATAGTCCAGAATGCTTCATAATACTTCAAAAGGTTTCCAAATGTTTCATAGTATTTTATAATACTTCAGAATTCTTCGAAATACTTCAGCATATTAATGATTCCGATCATATTAGCACATATTTAAATATGTGGATTTAATATAAACAATTGACTTGGTTCAATATCGAAAGTCATTGTATTTGACTAGAGGGAACCAACGTATTGTTGACAGTAATGTAAATGTTGGATGAGAATTGATAGCTCATATGCAGAGCAGAGTTTTGAATGCAGGATCGCAATGGAATGCATCGACTTATAATATAACAAGTCTTAGTTGAAGTCGAAATGAATGAATATTCGTCAAACGTAACAAAGTTATGGAAAGGAAATGAAACATTGTTTTATTAATTTGATGTTTATATACAGACAAGTATCTTAAAGTGTAATTGTTCAACTTATGTGGTTTATTTTTTATATAGAAAACGATGAAATGGTAACGTCGCAATGAATCGCTAATGAATGTATTATGGTGAAATGTTATACAGATATTATGAGAGTTGGTAATCGAACAGGTTGATAGTAATACGTGCACGAGGAAATGTAAGGATTTGTATAATCGATAGAAGATTACTGTATTTTGTGGAAATAATTTACGCAATCGTGCGTGATAAATGGTGGATATTTGAATTCCGTGCAATGATAAGTTGAAGTGTAGAGAAATGTTTGTAAAGGTATTTATGCGTATAATGTAACACAACAGGAGAAACTTGTTTAATGGAAATATGCGTATTTCAGCGATATATGATTAGAAATAGCGATCTGTAATGGTATTAACGACCGTGATGTCAGTGAAAGCGATGTATATAAATATGGAATTGAGTACCGAAAACCACTATATTCTAGTAATGTGAAAGCCACAAAGATAGTCTGTTATATATATATTCATCCTTTATCGGATTTTATTAATGATTTTGACGCATTGGAACTGTAATTAGCTTAATCGTTTGTTACTTATGTTCACTTATAATTGACAAACTTTAAGTGATGGTGAGAAAGATAGTTTGATCTGGAAATGATAGTAGCGTGTAGAAGTAATATTGTGATTTAGAATGATCGTAGATGCGAAGGAATATCGTGCTGGTAACGATAGAATTGAGCAACATTGTAAATATTTTTAATAATAATAATAATAATTTGAGTTTTAAATATTGTTATTAAAAAGTGGTACTTTTGGAACGTTGTATTAAGGAGACCTATTTTTAATCTAGGGTGAAAATGTAAATAGGAAACGTTGATTTACGAGTATTATTTGATATGAGTAGTACGGTATGATCAGAGCCTCCGTGGCCTAGGCGGCAGCACGCCGGCCTCTCAACGCTGGGTGCGTGGTTCAAATCCCGGTCACTCCATGTGAGATCTGTGCTGGACAAAACGGACGCAGACAGGTTTTTCTCCGGGTACACCGGTTTTCCCTGTCACAATTTCATTCCAGCAACACTCTCCACTATCATTTCATTTCATCTGTCATTCATTTAATCATTGCCCCAGAGGAGTACGTCAGGCCTCGGCAGCCAGCACAGTTCTATCCTCGCCGCTAGATAGGGGCTTCATTCATCCCATTCCTGACCCGGTCGGAGACTGGAAGCAGGCTGTGGATTTTCATTTTCAGTACAGTATGATCAACAAGAATTCTATAGACGAGGTGTCTATCAGAATATTTGTCATTTACTCCTTAATGAGGACACAGTGAAGTCCCAATACCGAAATCCATGGTATATTTTGCTTCTAGGAGAAGATATTATTTTTAATTTGAGCTACGAGTTTTATTTTCGTAATATGTGAGTTGATTAATTGTTTGTTGGACATTGGAATATGTGTTGTCCTTTTGAATAAACGTTAGCAGGTACTTGTTAGTTTGCCTGTTCCCTTATTATAGAACACAACGACTCTTCATTTAATAATCATTTACGGTGGTACTACTAGTTAGATAGTGGCTCCCACTTTTAAACCGTTCACCCTCGAGATTCCAAGAATCTCGTCCACCAATGCTTTGTTGTAGGATTTGTATGCAACTAGGTGGTAGTACTAGAGTATTTTTTATAAATATCGTTGTATTGAGAGGTTACTAGCTATCTAGCTGGGTATCAACGTCCCTTGCGATCCTTTCCATCCTTCGGATAATAGGTGGTGGTTATGTGAATTTCAGCTACAGGACCTACCGTAAGGCCACGGCCACCTCCTTCCCGCTTCCTTGCCTATCCCTCCCAATCTTCCCTTCTCTTCCCATCTCTCATGTGGCCCCTGTTCGCTTTGCAGATGCGCCACCTGGCCGAGGTGCTGGTCCCACCTCCCCAGTTGTGTCCCCCGTCCCCATGGTTCAAGCTCCAGGACACTGCCCTGGAGGCGGTAAAGGTGGAATCCCTCGCTGATTCCGAATGAAAAACCAACCCTGGAGGGTAAACCGACAAAAAAATAAATAAAAAAATAAATACATAATAAGTACACATTGAACCCCACATAAACACCGCAAGATATTTGTCAAATGTGGCACTAATGCCTTTGTATTTGATCCCCATATCTTAAAAACTGCATACAAATATTCGTTGGTGGAAGGACTTGAACCCACCACCCTTACACAGGTCCGCTATCTTCAACGCACATGTACCATTGCTCCATGGCAACTCGTCCCTTTACCTTGTCTGAAAGCGTATGAAATGTGATACTGCTTTCCACTTCGAAGGTTCATTCACGTATTTTATCAGTAAGCCACCGTACCAAGCGTTAATTCCTTATCCAACTGAAACCGTATAATCGGCAAGTACTTTGTACATGCCCGTATGACAGTTTGAAGCATGGTATAATCACTTGTCGCACACATGCTTTTGTAAAAGTCTTGCTTCCATGTCGTCATAAATCTTGTAAAGTCATTTAGGGTCATTGTGGCTTGGCTAAATACGGGGAAATGTCAAACTTTGGAAGCGTGGCCGAAAACTAAAAAATAAGGGGCGGAAGACTCACCCGGTATATAATCAGTGTTGATTTGCTTTAGGCATACGATTTATAGCGATCTATTTATTACTAATTTTTTTACAGCTCATTGCTACGGAAATATATTAATTTATTCTAAAATTTCAAGGCGGCCACCTTGCGCTGTATACAGTGTGATAATCTTTTGACTAACGCAAGTGAGAACTCATCTTTGATACTCACCTCGTAGAAAAATGTGCCTCAATTACCGAATTGTCGATATCAATGTTCTAATATTTCGCACAGCCGCCATCATGAAAATATAGAAAGTCTGTTCTCTTGTTTTAGCCAAACAAGGCAACATTTACGGTTCTAATTTCTCATTTGTTTCGGTACTGTAGCTCTTTAGTGTTGTGAGTCATTTATTTCTATATTGTATACTTTCAAGATGGCATGTACTGTTCACTTTCATATACCTCTAACATTGGTAACAGAGGGTTCTTATTAAAAACTATCTGAATGGTAAGTACTGTGAATATTGATTCATTTTATCAGAAGGTATGGAATATACTGTAATGCTAGCATGATTCGCACGGCCGCTATTTAGAAATTATTTGGCTGAATGCCCTGTAGTATGGATGGCAGACACTTCCAACATGAAGGTATATACAAGGGCAGATCAAAAAATAAGTTGCACTTCCCAGTTATGGCCATTCATTACACCACCTATACAACATCAACACGCCTATAACGACATACAATGTAACGTCACTTTTCCTCATAAATTCCAAGCGACTCAAAATATTTCTGCGAACGCACAACCAACTAGTCGATGCCGGATACATAGAAAGTTCCTCCAGCGTTCTGCAATCACACGGAGACAGCGGCCTTCACCTCCTCATCGGTCTGGAAACGTCGACCACAGTTCTGTCTAATGATCGCATTCACACTGTTGACATTTGCACGGGTCCTGGACGTTGCGGGCTTGCCCTCGTGATATTCGTCGGTGTTATCCGTGCGTCCGGCTTCAAATTGCTGACACCACTTTACGATCCCTTGCCGGGAAATGGCCCGCTCCCCATACACAGCACTAATTTCACGATGAATGTCAGTGCAATTCTTCCTTTTGGCCCATAGGAATCGGATTGCCGCACGCAATTCATATTTGGAGTGAACGTCCAGTCGACGCGCCATTACATTTGGCCGCTATTCTCACCATACAAGACTAGACCCACAGCGACCTACCTAACAGATGTATGGGCAGTGTCTGTCCCTTTCTACGCTGTGCCCACGTTTGCGACACACAGAGCACGTTAGTGCAACTAACTTTTTGATCCACCTTCGTATTTCCAAAAAATGGTACAGATCCGATGATTATTTTAGTCTTGATCTGTTTTAAGCTTTAATCATTTGAGTGGCCGCGTTTTAGTTTTTCTTAATATGACGGTGATATAATACATGGCACTGAGGTTCCGTTTGCTTGTGCTACCTCTGAACAATATTTGCTTCAATTCAGTTTCGTAGTGTTTCAATTAATATGGTAGAGGCAGATAAACACACACACATACAGTGCATTTATATATACATACAATATATACTTACATATACATAGATACGTAAATACATACATAAATTATATTCAGACAGACACAAGTATATTTGGCCCGTGTAGACCTTATAAGACTACTTTCATTCTCCTAAAATTCGAATGTAGACTAAAACTAAATAATAATAATAATATACTCAATGTCCTTAGAGGGGCAAAAGCCTCCTACATAGTTGGTAGCTGTCATTTCACCAATGCGGTGAGCTATTCGCATTAGGTTTGTACATGGTAACTTAAGAGTTTTCTTTCTTGGATTTACTAACGTTTCATTTGACTTAAATTATTTTGACGCGTCCAGTAGTCTGTCTTCCATGGTCCTCCACGTGTTCCTGCTTCTTGCTGCTCTGGTCCATTGTGGGCCTGCCCACGCAGAATAGAAATCGGACCATCTCCGCCTCGGTCTCCCTCTGTGACGCTTTCCCATTCTTGTGTCCCACAAGGTATTCTTCTGTGTCCATATCTGTCGACTCGCATACTCGCGTTGTGATCTCCCCATTTCCATTTATGCCTGGTGACTTTTACTGCAATATCTGGTATTGCTGACAGTTTTGTCAGTTGTTCATTTGATATTCAATTTTTTGGCGTTATTCCCAATATCTTACGTTCCATCTTTCTTTGTCACACTTGTAGAGAATTCATCTGTCTTCTCGATGCTGAACACGTTTGACTACCGCATATTAATGATGAGAAAACGCAGAATTCTAGAATCTCAAATTCTAATCTTCTGTTCAATATTTTGTCAAGAAGTATAAATTGCAGGGACCAGAATTTCTTCCACGCCAGAGCAATCCTTCTGTTTATTTCTTTGTCTGTCTTGCCCTTGAAAGAGATTTGTTGTCCTAGTTACATGTACTCTGTTACATATGGAAGTGTTCTTCCTTCCACTGATAGTGGAGTTTCAGCTCTGTTTGCCATTAATTGTTTTGTATTTGTTCATTAATAGGCCAACTTCTTTACCTTGTGTGTTGAGTTGTTGTGGCATTGTTTGAAGTTTTTCTGGCGTTTTAGCGAAAAGTACTACATCGTCCGCGAATATCAGATTTTTTGGACGATTTCTATGTATGTTTATGTCATATCCATTGTTCCATTTCAGCGTCCTAAATATGTCCTTCAAAACACATATAAAGAGTTTGGGAGAGATTGGATGTCCCTGGCGTACTTCTCGTTCCGGACAAAATGGATGACCTTCTGTTTCTGTTTTCACCTTGGCAAAGCTCTAGTTGTAGATTTTACTTAGTATGCGAATGTACTGAGACCGCTTGATCTCATGCTGGTGATAATTTTATTGGTAACATAAGAATACTCCAACTGAGAAACACTGAACGCACTCCGGAAGCATGTATCATCTTCAGGAGATCTTTTGACTTCGTTTGGAAGAGTAAAAAGAATTAATCGTGATCGCAGATTTTTATATCTACGATGTGCATCTTAGAAATATTATAATTGGTAATTCTGGATTATTAACCACATCTATATGATACTATAATGGGTAATTTAAGGTATTTGCATCGCAGAAACGCGAGGAAGTAGGAAGTAAAGGCTAAATGACTTCGGCGGTATTCGAAGCCGGAACACGCCAAGCAGAGAGGAAGGACAATCCCATGTGCGTTTGAGCCGCACGGATGTGTGCATTACTAAGCCCGGTCGAGTGACCGATGAACATTTTGTTGGAGAAAAGTCTAAGGAAGTCGTAGCTAAGGATTGATCAACCATCCTACATTGTACCAGCACCGCAGTGCTTGTGAAATTGTTTTCTACAGAATTATAATCACGATAAAGTGATATTGTCAAAGTACGAGTGATTTAGTGATATTTCTGTACGCCTTGTACATTGTGCAATCACCTCATGGTGGAATGTGGGTCGCACAAATTTCCAGCAAAGTGAAAATTATAATGCTATTTAACAGCGTTGAGTGCTGTGGAAATTGTTAATGCTAAAGAAATACGCCGTGCCTAGGCGAATCTCATCTAAATGTTTAAAGTGTTTGTGCTAATAACGTGCTATTAGAATCTGTGAAAGATAGCTTCAGTGAATCAGGCACGTGGCCATTTTTATTCTATAAAGCCTGCACCATTCAAAGCCAGTGTCGCTAAAATTAAACATCAGCAGTGATAAAACAGTGTTCTTCAACCTACTATTTCGTTACTTCAACGAGAACGTCAAAATGTTTGACGGTGACGACATTCTGATTTACGCCTGTACCACGAGGAACTAGATGATGCCGTAAATATCCCAATGGAGGAGCCATTGACCATCTAACATCAGCAATATGGAAGCCAATACTAGAATTGCGAAAGCCATGGCCGAGGAAATATCATTACCACCGGGGAATACAAGGATTGATCCATGAATTTGAAGCCTTGGAGAGAAACATGACGCCGTGAGTTTACGTTAAATTTTTATTTGTATTTGGTTCTGGTCTCGGGGGTGGATTAGTTGTAGTCAACCGTTATAACAGTCATTTAGGTAGGTCTTGTATTTTTGTAGATGCCGCTGACGGCATACTAACATTTCCATAAACTTCCGCATTTTGGCAGATAGCTTATGCTCTATGAGTTAGACACCTCAGAGGGGTGCGATTATGGGTCATAATTTAGTACAGTCCTTAGAATGGACATCAGCTAAGAAGAAATAATGTTTTGTCTGATTTAACCAGCTCAAAGTAAGGTCATTTTATTTTTGTAAAATACATTTTTTAAGGTCTCAGAACCTTGGTTCGAGGTGAATCTCTTGAGAGAGTGGGAGTAACTTTTGTTCAAGCACTTGTAACCGACCTTTCAACATTAAATAGTATCATTTGAAATAGTAAGCCATGAGGATAGCGTTTGTAAGACCATTTTAATTATTTAGGAGTGCATTGCGCACGTTCTTTTGTGAACAATTCATTTCTTTAAGACAGTGGAGTATTTTTTCAAATCTCTTTGAAAAGTAACATATCTTTCTTTTAGTATGTTTTGCAAACCTACGGTGCAGCTTATGTTTGGACCTCATTTTTTCAAGGCAAGTTTCGAAGCCTTGTTGTCCCCATGATAAAGATATTGTATTATAGTAAGCACAGAGTGAAATAATGGACATTTTTGAGTGCATTACACCAGTTTGTTCTACATGTTGATAGACATTGACACGCAGTGAAGCGTGCAAGTAACACTTGGGTTTCGTTAGGATGACAGCTCTCGATGCTCAAGGTTAACTCTTTCAACCTGCAGAGCAGCACACTTGATTTTTCATACCTTGTTTATGCTAGAAAGATTTTCTTTATCGAGCAGTTCATAGAGCTCAGTCATACATGTACACTTGCATCATTGTTATTTGAGTATAGGGTGTTTAAGAAGTTGTATTTCCCATTATTTAATTAAATTCGCAGATGTTGTAAGCGGATGGACATGATATTTATATACTATCAGAGTATTTCTTTAATGAATGGAGCCACACTTTTGCTATTTTTGTTAGGCTTATTTTCTCACTTAAGGTGATTGATTGTTTCCGTGTTTTGACACGTTGATTCATTGGGGTGGTTTCCCGTTCAGATTTTTATGCCAGCAGACTCATGGAGATGACTGCTAAGGTGAAATCTTGCGTGATCCCGTGGAGGACACGTTTAGATATTTGAGAATGGTATTTAGATGGAACTTTGCTTGTCCATCTGGAGACGTGTTGTTATGGACTAAAGCTTATTTTTATGATATTGGAGCCGTTTAGTGCTCAATGTTGCCATGATTATTTGAATCATGCATCTTGTAAGGAACTGTCAAAGACTTACGATTAGGAGTTATAACTTTTGTTATTGTTGACAAACAGGTGCCACGTGCATTCTATTGTGTTTAGTTTTCAGTCCATTAGCCTTGCATTGTTGGTCATTCAATAATACTCTTAAATAACGATAGTAATAATCCGAAACCTAAATCATGAAATATAAATTTTTATTAAATCGACGTGGGTTAAAACTTTAATTAAATATTAATCAACTGATTAACTTTGATCATGATTGTTTACTTTTTGGACCAATGCAACGTGCTTGAGATAAACTATCCCTAGGAGGGAAATTATAGACAAATACATGGTTTAACTTGATAGGAATCAGTTGCTGACCTAAGGGTAGTCAACTAGTGGATCGTGTACCACATGTTTGTTTTGACATGCTTCCAAAGCATGCCTTGTTTGAATTTGCTTACACTATAGATGACGAATGGAACAAACAATCTCCATTTCGAAGCAGGCAGGGAAATAAGAAGCATTATTATTGTGTTCTGAATTTATTTCAGTGTATTTTCCTTATGTGAACCCTACTGTTGTTTTTTAATGTAGTGTTGTGGTATCACTATTTTGTTATGTGTATGATTGTATTGAAATGACTGTTATACTAGTTTTGTTTAATTTATACACGGTCAATTGGATACGATGTTACTGTAATTCACATTTAGCTCAGATTTACATTAAATGTAAATGCGGGATGGTCTTTAGAATCATTTAGATTTTTGCAGTCATTTGTGACTAGTTATTCATGGCACGATGATTCTTTCTAGAACATCGTTACCTTTTCTATTGTAATTTCAGTTAGGGTTTGGAACCATTTTCCTCAGTTTTGCCCGACTTTGTTTGTAATTAGAGCTGATCGCGAGGGTTTAACTTTATAGGTTAAGGGTTGGTTTTCTTTGTTTGTTTCAAATTTGATAGCGGATTAGCCGATTTTATGCCCTCGGATCCTAGGTTAGGGGTTGGATTGTATAAATAAACAATTCCAACGATCTTTTCCTAAGACTGGACTACTTTCTTTCGTAACTTTTTTTTTGTGGGAGTGTATTACCAGGGTGTCTATGACTTTGCAAATCATGATGGGAACCTGATCCTTGGGACAGGGGAGTCTCACAGCCGGCGAGCCCCTTAGGTTTGCACTCCAATCCTCTTCGTCGGTATGTGTTCGGAGGAAGAGGTCATCTGGGATGCCATACACGGTTGGTGGTGACCAGATGATCTCCTCAAACGGGCACAGCACTTGGACTCCATGCCTTGTATTTATAGAGCCTGAAATATGTTTTGATGCCCGACAGTGTTGAAAGCTTTGCTTAAATCGACAAAACCTAAGTAGAGTGGAAGATTGAATTCTTCGGCCTATTCCATAATTTGGTTTATGGTTTGCAGGTGATCTGTTTTACTGAAACCGGATCAAAATCCCGTTTGTTCTCGTAATTGATTTTCGTCCAGTGTTTTTTTCATTCTTCTTACTAGTATCTAGGTGAAAGCTAATGGTCTTGCAGTTGTATATGTAAATTTGTGTGCCCTTATTATGGAGGATTATTATTGTACTCAACTTACATTATCCGGGTATTTCTTCTGTTTCTAGAATTCCATTGAATATTTTAGTTAGGATGGGTATCAGTTGGTCCGCTTCCATCTTTAAATGTTCACTGCATATTTCGTCTTTCCCAGGTGTTTTCCTGTTCTTCAATTCTACTATCGCCGTTCTATCCTCGCATTGTATGATTACAGGGACCTCCTGGGTGTTTATTTTGTCGTAGTTGGTTGTGTGGTCATTGTAGGATAGACCTGGAGGAGATATTTTTGAAGTCTTTTACAGTTCTTTATAGATCTCAGTTTCTGTTTGAATTATGTATCTTCTTAGTGTTAACTTGTCTTCTTATTCGTTTGTTGAACCTAGTACCCATTCTCTGTCACATTTTAGTTCCCTCTTTGTTTTCATGACTGATCTGGAGTTTTCCAAAATTTGTTTCGACCTATTCTTGCGGTAAGCACGTATGTCTTTCCTGATCTCTCATTTTGTTATTTTGTCAACTTCTGTGTATTCTATATTGTTTTGTTCGGATTTTTCTTGGTTTTCCAATAGGGCTCCTATTCTTTCTATCAGTTATTTTGTGTCTGTACTTAGATTGCCGCTATGTTTCCTTGACCTGTTAACATTTGCCGCTTCTTTGCCGCGTTTTGAATGGATATTTCAAATTTGTTGTACTGATATTGGACCGACTCTCCTTGGTTGTGGTTTTCTTGTGAAATTTGTTTGTTTATCTCACTATTGAATTTGATCTTATCCATCATTTCAATATTTAGACTTTGCGTTTTTATTTGGTAATTCCTTCTTCGCAAAGTCTTAATTTTTGCCGTTATCATTCTGTGAACTGTGCTAAATCTCAAGGTCTTGCTTTACCTGTATGTCCCTTATTTCGCCCATTTCATTACATAGGATGTAGTCTTTTTCTTTTTTTGTTTTCCCGTTTAATGAACACCATGTCCATTTCATGTGTTTTTTTAAGATAGTGTTGGCTATCTTAAGTTTGTGCTCCTGTGTAAACTGAAGTAGATGCTGTCCTCTCCCGTTTCTGATTCCGTAGCTGTTTTCCCTACTAGTTCCTCGTCACTGCACTGCAGTAGCGTAGCCAGGATCGACCAATGAAGGGTTATAGTTACTCAAGCCAAATTCTAAAAGCATTTCGTCCCGCGTCGTAGCCGCGCTAATCAAACGTGCACCATGGTCCCGAGGGCAGCTGCGATAAGTATGGATATCGTAGGTTTGAATCTTGGTGCTGCCCGCAGTTATCCTGAGTGCTGTTTTTCCCCGGGTCTTGCCACACTCCCTACAGCAAATTGCCTGGATAGTGCCTTACTTCAAGTCCCGGAGCGACTACCCCATCCCTGACCCAGATGCATTTACACACAACTACAATCATCACAGCAATATAGTTTGCCTGACAGCTTCAACACACTCCCAACTTCACGGGGCTGATGACCAAAATGTCTCAATCCCCTCAAATGAATTAACAATAACTCTACTAATATTTCCATTTCTCAATGAGATATTATTACACAAGAGAAGTTGCATGTATTTTGATCCCGAAATTTTCGAGTAATGCAACATGCACAAAAGACAATGAAAAAAAAAGTTATTTTAAAAATGGAGTTAATTTTTGACTAAATGTCTCGGCTCAATGGCAAATAAAGGACATTCCTATTCTCCTGACAGGAACAAAATAATCGCAAATCAATCAGTGCTACCAACATGAAGACTGCATAACGCTCAACAAGAGAAAATATATACAGTGGTATCAGCAAAAGTTGGCATGTCCTCTCACGATGTATCATGTTGATTTATGAGTTATTCAATACTCATTTTTATGTTCATTCAGTTTTCCCGACAAGTTCCTGTGCATTATATTGCAATTGGCCCTGAATGCCCCAAATGTCATTTTCGAAGATTTTGTCACCTACCAAAATCCTTCTTAACTGCCACAATGTTGATATACTGTAAACTTTTAATTCATGGGAACATACAAAAAATGCTATATGCAGCCGGAAAAAAGTTTAGTTGCTTACACTACAAATGCGACAAATTTCACTCATTCGTAACTGGGAGATAACCGTAATTCGGGGAATTGCTGGACATATGTTTGCGTAATATGAAGCAACTCGTCTGACGGTTATCTCATACTCAAGAAGTTAAAAACGATCCCAAAATTAGTGTTTATGTAACCATAGAATTTTCTAAGTCCTTATTAAAGGCGTTATTTTTAGTAAAAAGTAGATTAATTTACACATAACTTCTCTCCCGCCAAGAAAAGAAGGAAAAGGGTAATATTATCCCGCTATGTGGTGTAATAAATTATAATATGAAACTTCTGTCCCTACTATTAAGGTTATCTCTATAACCTACAACAACAACAACATGGCCCACAGTTGGGCGATATTCTAATAACTATAATGCTTGCCACCTCAGGTTCGTGGGGCAATATACTTGCTAATATGATATCACAAATAACAGGACGCCTGAATTCCAGCTCACCAAAGCTCATTCCCATGGCAACCTCACCATGCCAAGGAAACTTTTGCCAATCTGCCAAGGCCACCTGGTTATTTTGCACAGCCACCTACCAGCAATAGCCAGACCACCACCAAGAATCTCTTTGGCCGAAACACATAAGACATCCCTTGGTGGTCTACCATTGTGGCCCCGGCTGGCAACCAAATAAAATAAAAAAATAAATAAATAAATTGAAAGAACGACAGGAACATCAGTATAGCAGCTCTCCAAGAGACTAGGTTTCCGGACGAAGAAGCCATAGAGTCTCAAGGATATAGAATATATAAAGGGAAACCTGGTAATAGAGTAATGGAAAATATACCATTCCTTGGGACTGGGTTTGCAGTACACCGTCGACTGGTTACAAGCATTCTTAACTTTTCCTCACCAAACGATAGAACATCGGTGCTTTCCTTCAGATGTAAGAATAGAGGATACTCTATGATTAACTTCCACGCTCCTACCAGTGACTGTAACAGGAAAAACCCAGAAATGACAAACCATTACTGGGATGCCCTTTAGGAAACCCTAGACAAGGTCCCAGATCACCATACGACTATATTGTTAGGAGATTTCAATGCCCTGATCGGTAGAGAACAGAAACACCGGAAGATTGTAGGAAGATATCCTGCCCATAAGAGAACCAACACCAATGGGGAACGATTAATCAGTGTCTACACCAAGTATGGATTACGTTTGATGTCTACAGCTTTCAAACACCTTCCCAGGAAGGCCATGACATGGCGATGCCCAAATAGCATGTTGGGTGAATTCCAAATCGACCACGTAGCAATAGACAGGCTGCACCATAGGGATATCATGAATGTCAAGGTGCTACGAGGAGCCAACATTGACTCTGATCAATACCTGTCTCTGATTAAGACGAACCTGAAACCACTAATAAAGACCACTGGTATGCTAGCAAAGAACACGAAGATCCCTAGGTTTGATATCACCAAACTTAAAGAAGACAGCACTAGTTACCAAGAGAGGCTGATTCATAATACCAACATGATTAACACATCTACAAAATGGGATCCGCTTAGGGATGCCATAACAGTAGCGGCTCAGGAAACAATCCCCAATAGACCTAAAGGGAACAAGCATCCGTGGTGGTCCAGCGAATGTGATAAAGCTATAGAAGCCAGGCGACTAGCGTGGATCAAATGGAATGTACATAAGAACGAAGCTAATTTACAAGACTTTATTGCACAAAGGAAAACTACGTCGAGAATCATAAGAGGGGCCAAGAGGAAGCACAACCAGGAACTGATTAAGCAGGCAGAGGAGGATTTTGTAAGGAACAACTCTAGAGATCTATACAAAAGCCTCAAGCAACAAACAACCCAATTCGCGTCCCCTACCTTACACCTCCAGAGACCAGATGGATCCCTGTGTCTTAATGACAGCGATTGTACCAAGACCCTAGCTAACTACTTCAAAGGACTCTTAAATGCAGAAGAACCTATTGAGAGTCTCCAAGTTACAGAACCAGCTAACCCTAATACTGAGTATATCGCTCCACCAACCTATGAAGAAGTCAGAGGTATAATTAAACTACTCAAGAATAATAAAGCTTCTGGGGAAGACGGGATAGTAGCAGAAATGCTAAAACATGCCGGAGAACACACCTTCAGGAGCAAACATAAAGTAATTCTGGACATATGGACTAGTGAGAGGCTCCCAGATGATTGGCCGTCAGCCATTATCCATCCAATCCACAAGAAGGGAAGCAAAACAGATCCCAGTAACTACAGAGGAATATCACTCATTGCTGTTACCTATAAGATATTTTCCAAGATTCTGGAACGCCATGTAACGAGACAGCTGGATAAAGAGTTAGGAGAATATCAAGCAGGGTTCAGAGCATCGAGGTCCTGTACCGAGCAGATACACAATCTGAAGACCATCCTTCAATACAGCAAGGCAAGAGCCAGACAATGGGTAGCTATATTTGTCGACTTCCAGAAAGCATACGACTCAGTGGACATAATTACTCTTTTTAACACCTTGAGAAAACTAGGACTCAACGACAAGATCAAAAGGCTGGTGCAAGCCACCCTGCACAACACCACAGCCAGAGTAAAGTTTAGAGGAGAGCTCTCGGAGAGTTTCACCATTAAAACAGGGGTGAGACAAGGATACGGCATCTCATGCATATTATTTAATTGTGTTCTGGAAAAGATCATTAGAGAGTGGACGAGAATCCTACCAGAGAATACTGGATTACGGATGGGGATTAAAGCTGACAACCTAAGGATTCCATGCCTAGCCTTTTCAGACGATCTGACTTTATTGGCAAATGACATACAGGAGGCTACAACTCAGCTCCAAACACTGCACTCAATAGCGGCTAAAACGGGTCTTTTGATTAACATATGAAAGACCGAGTTTGTTACTAACATCAAGGATGCTCCTAGAATGATGAGAGTCAGTGATAACATCTACATCAAGTGAGTCAGAAGTGTAAAATATCTTGGGGAATGGTTTTCAGAGGACCTCAGCGAAACAGTGGCTCTTGAACACAGGAGACTCAAACTAGATAAGGCTTACCATGCCTGTAGAAAACTATATGCTTCAAAAAATGTGTCGATGAATGTCAAACTAAGACACTACAATGCAGTAGTCAGACCTTCAGTCCTCTATGCAGCAGAGTGCCTATGTCTAACTAAGAAGACCCCATTAAGAGCCCTCGAGGTACAAGAAAGAAAGTTCCTGAGACGGATAGTAGGACCAAGAATTCTACCAGATGGAAGCCGATGGTATCAACCAAATCGTGAGCTATATAAACACCAAGAAAATCTCATAGATGCCATCAGAAGAAGGCGACTAGCTTTTTACGGACATCTATTCAGAATGGACTCAAACAGGTTATCCCATAGGATCTTCAAGGCTGCTAACAAGGGCAAAGCTACTGGATTCTTGTGGAAGAAGCAAGTGGAGAAGGATCTTTTGGAACTCCATATAAATGAAAATGACATAGCCGACCAGAGTAACTATCATACAGCTCTTAAAATGAAATCCTTCGTAACATCCCTCACAGAAGTTACCCACAGACCAAAAGACGAGACTAGGAAATGGTCTGAGGAACGTAAGATTCAATTTAGCCGGAAAATGAAGGACTACTGGGCCATCAGAAAAGCTCGAGGTACCAACATGAAAGCAGCTGCCAAACCCACCACTAAGAACACCAATCGTGGCAAGCCTGACGATGACATCAAGAAACAGCTAAAACACAAGCACCTTGGTCCATAGATGGCCCTAACGAAATTTTTAAAAAATTGAAAGAAACAAGAAGGAGTCTCTGTAGCCCAAAAATGTTAGGTTACGGAAACGCCCCCTTGAGAGAGACTTCCTAACTGAAGGTTAGAATTCCACCATTTCAACTTTCTCTTCTACAACACATATGACCTCCACTCTCTGTTCTTCAAAACTTGCCTTTCTCCTTCTCTTCCTGCTCCAACTTCTCTTTCTCCTACGCAGCCTTCTGCCGGTTGATCATCCTATCTTGCACCTCTAAGATCTTCTTCACTATGGCTATCATCTCAGCTTCAGCTTCAAAACTTAACTTGTTTTCCCCCATATTTCTTATTTCGTTATTCGTGCTACAGTCTTTGTGAAATTCATTAATTCTTGCTTACACATTGGGCTCCATTGTAATAAATTATAATATGAAACTTCTGTCCCTACTCTTGAGGTTATCTCTATAACCTACAACAACAACAACAATAACAACATACCCCACAGTTGGGCGATATTGTAATAATTATAATGCTTGCCACCTCAGGTTCGTGGGGCAATATACTTGCTAATATGATATCACAAATAACAGGACGCCTGAATTCCAGCTCACCAAAGCTCATTCCCATGGCAACCTCACCATGCCAAGGAACCTTTTGCCAATCTGCCAAGGCCACCTGGTTATTTTGCACAGCCACCTACCAGCAATAGCCAGACCACCACCAAGAATCTCTTTGGCCAAAACACATAAGACATTCCTTGGTGGTCTACCATTGTGGCCCCGGCTGGCAACCAGATAAAATAAAAAACTAAATAAATTAATTGATAGAAACAAGAAGGAGTCTCTGTAGCCCTAAAATGTTAGGTTACGGAAACGCCCCCTTGAGAGAGACTTTCTAACTGAAGGTTAGAAATTCACTCTCAACCCTTAAACAAAAACATACATTAAAAAGTAATACAAAAAAGCAGACACTAAGTCAAAAATTCAAACTGAAACAAATTATACATCAAAGTCAGAAAAACCATTGGCACTATCATCGCAGAAACAATGATTCTAAGTTCACCAGAATCACCAGCATAAATATATTCTTCTGACAGAGTAGCCAAAGTTATCCCATCGAGTCTATCAGTCATTTCTGCACCATCGGAAAAATCCAACAATAATATCGTAGTCAGAAGGAACGGCAGAATCATCATCAGACCTGTATGTGCCGTTTTCATAAACAACTTCGTCTTCATCATCATCATCATCAAGTCTTTCCCTTTCTTCTTCTTTCTCTTATGCTTTCTGTCTTCCTCATCTGCGTCACTGTCTTCTGGCTGTGTCTCGCCTGCTCCTTCAGTCTTCTTGGCTGCCTTCTTCTTCTGCTCCTCCCTTTCCTCCTTCTCTTTCTTCTTCTGCACCGCAGATTTCATGTTACTTCCTTCCTCTTCCTCACCCTTCTTGTGTTCCGTGCTGCCCTCTGACGGCAGGGGGACCTGGTGCACAATCTCCACCTCCACCTTCTGTTCTTCTTGGTCGGCAGTAGATTGCTGCTGCTTGGTCTTGTTGGGACGTATTCTGGTGCCGGGTCGAGAAGGCTTGCGGTCGTCCGACGCAGGCAGCTCCATGCCATGGGCCATGCGAGCCTGCAGCAGGGCCTGAGCACGCGCACGGTCTGCTTTGTGCGTGGGCGTCAGCCACTTGCCTTCCGCCTTCATTATCTCCTTCTTCTCCTTTCCCTTCTTTTTCTTCATCTGCCTTATCTTGCTCAGCAATTATTTTCTTCTCATCTTTTCTTTTCTCTTTGCCTTTATCCCTTTTATCTTCTCCTTTTCTTCTTCTCATCCTTCACTCTTTTATCTCGATCTGCCTGACATCTCTTCCTCTTCTTACTTCTTCTCTTTGCCTTCCATCTGGTGCATTTCTTCCTCCAACTTGTTCTCTTGCGTATCCTCATCTTTCTCCTCCTACGCTTCTTCACCTTATGTTCTGTCTCATCTTCCTCCTTGTGTTCAGTTTTATTCTCCTCCTCCATTTGACGTCCACTCCTTTTACGTCGGTGGCGACCTCTGTGTCTACCTCCACAACTGCTCTCTCTTCTTCAACTGCTATGGTCTCTCCACCATCTCTAAAACCTCGCCTTATCTTTTCCACTTCTTCAATTACTTCTGTACGCCCCCTAGCATCACGTACTTCAATTTTATCCTCCTCATCCTCTTCCTTTACAAACACACTCTCATATTTGACTATTTCAACTTTCTCTTTTACAACGCATATGCTAGCCACCTGCTCTTTGACCTTGTCAAGCTTCTCAGGCATATGCTCACTGACCTCATCAAGGACCTCACCAAGCTTCCTTGACCTTATCGTTTTCACTTCTTTACGCCCCCTAGCATCACGTACTTCACATTTCTTCTCCTCGTTCTTCTCCTTCACAGACACACTCACAAATTCCACCATTTCAACTTTCTCTTCTACAACACATATGACCTCCACTCTCTGTTCTTCCAACTTGCCTTTCTCCCTCTCCTCCTGCTCCAACTTCTCTTTCTCCTACGCAGCCTTCTGCCGGTTGATCATCCTATCTTGCACCTCTAAGATCTTCTTAACTATGGCTATCATCTCAGCTTCAGCTTCAAAACTTAACTTGTTTTCCCCCATATTTCTTATTTCGTTATTCGTGCTACTGTCTTTGTGAAATTCATTAATTCTTGCTTACACATTGGGCGCCATTGTAAGAAATTATAACATGAAACTTCTGTCCCTACTATTGAGGTTATCTCTATAACCTACAACAACAACAACAACAACAACATGCCCCACAGTTGGGCGATATTGTAATAATTATAATGCTTGCCACCTCAGGTTCGTGGGGCAATATACTTGCTAATATGATATCACAAATAACAGGACACCAACTTACAAAATTTACACACAATTTATTATTACAGGCAATCTTCCATTACCTGCATCTATTATCCTTGCCTGGCATCCCACACAAAATCAACACTTCACACTAAGAGTAATTCAATCCATCATAAAAAAACAGGTACCATACACTATTTTCTTTTATCTCCCTAGTCTCCATCTTGCCTGAATTCCAGCTCACCACAGCCCATTCCCATGGCAACCTCACGATGCCAAGGAACCTTTTGCAAATCTGCCAAGGCCACCTGGTTATTTTGCACAGCCACCTACCAGCAATAGCCAGACCACCACCAAGAATCTCTTTGGCCAAAACACATAAGACATTCCTTGGTGGTCTACCATTGTGGCCACGGCTAGCAATCAGATAAAAAATGATTAATTGAAAGAAACAAGAAGGAGACTCTGTAACCCACAAATTTTAGGTTACAGTGGGATTCAAAATTATTTGGCGCTAGCCTCAGTTTGAAATAAGCTATATTTCGCGGGGGGAAAGATTGGCAACCCTCTGAGGACGGAGTTGAATTACTAGTCTAAAACAGTCGCGAAGCTCGCTGCGTTACGGAATTGCTCATTTAGGTAGGTGAAGCGACACTAGCGCTCGCGGCGGCCTACAAGCTGGCAACTGCCTTGAGCACGTTATTCGCGGTACAGATGATTTCACATTGCAGGGGTTTTATGAATTTTAACTCACCTGAGTGATTATTTCCATTGTAAACATAAGACACGTTAAATCACCTACTACAACACAATAGAAAAGCCACAATGTCGTTATATTGTACACTTTTAATTCATGGGAACATACAAAAAGTGCTCTGTTTTTATTAGTTCAGTCCTCTACAAGTATCCCTAGGTACAGTTGTATGACGTATTTAATGAGTCTTACGTACAATTAACAGCTCATACTAGTTATAAATTCATGTATTTGTTTCAATGATAGTCGCGGGCATCTCTACAGAGTATGAAACAAAGACCCGATCCCTTGATGTAACGGGTAATCTCGAAATCCACTAAATGGATTTTGATGTGGTACTCACCATTCAGTAAAGGTTTTCTCGAGGAAGGTTTCTGTAGGAAAACCTTCATTTATGACCAAAGCAAGCTGAGCAATAACGATTTTAGTGAATCGAGTCGAAGATAAACCTGTCGTCTGTGCGCCTTTTAAGCTTACGCTGGATAAACCATTAATAACATCTGTATACTATCAGTGTAAGAACTAGTCAGCATGAACTGCTCTACAAAAGAGTCAGTGATGGCATATCTCTATCATTAATACATTGTCCACTATAAGTGATTTTACGTTTTCATTTCTTCCAACAATCTCCATTCAGGGAAAATTTAAATTACAAGCTTCGGAGTGAGTTAACAAGCTAGCGAACGAGCCTATCACCCCAGCTTTGGCCAGCATCAATTGTCGAGTTGTGAGGAGTTGAGACTTCAGAGTAGATTAGACAATATGTGTTTGGAGATTCGCTGTTTACCTCGGCTTTTCTGAATTGCGTCTGGGAGCTGCCGTCCATGGGCCCTTTAAGCTTACGCTAGGTAAACCCTTTAAGATACCGGGCGAAGCCGGGGAGGGTTGCTAGTATGGGTATAATATGATATCAAATTCTCAACCATATCAAAAGCTAGTTATTCCGTAAAATTGAGCAACATTGTAGTTAATTTGTAAAAATACCAGTGCGATTTGTGAAACGAAAAGTATTAAAAGATCTTAAGATCATAAAGGGCTCAATTATAGGTACTTCCGATTCTTTCTATGGGTTTGAATCCTTTCATTCCTGAATTTGACAAAATAATACAATGTCAATTTTACAAATGATTTCGGCAATAACAATTGTATACCGTACCTTTACAGCCGCCATGTGGGAGACCGGTTATTTCATAAAAGAATTATCAAACCGTGTACCACATCTGTGTTTGTGAGCATTATCCTGACGACATAAATTGGATTGCTTCAAGATGACTCGAGAATAAGTTTATACTGTATTATTGTACAAAATAATCTACAACTTTATTCATTAAATCTGCTCTCTGACTAATAAAGAGCCATTTTATACATCTGAAAATTAATATATCGGCACGTGTTTGAGATGATATCATTTACGTTTACTTACGTCTTAATTTTCAAAATGCATAGATATTTATATTAGATATGCAGCCAATGGCCATAGCAGGGCATTTTAAATGAACGAGCGTAGGTTCCCTAATTTCAATGTCAAGCAGTTTCAACTTTAGCTACCAGACGCCATTGTCACTGACACCCAGCAGCGAACGTTGGAACTTGATAGAGCGTTTCTAACTCAATAGCCTACAAATTTTGGCTATACACTACCAATTGTAGTTGTAGTTACGTTTACATGCCATAAATCGATGAGATGGGTCCGACGACTTCGACTGGGTTTGAACCCGCAATCTTGGACATTGCAGTTCAGCATGCTACAGACTACGCCATCGATGCCATGCATAGATATCCAACCGAGACATGCTTCTGGATTATAACCGACTGGCTGCGTGGCTCAGCGGTAACGTTCTCGCCTGCTGTTCTCAAGATAAGCAGGATCTAACCCTGGCTCAGTCAGCTGGCATTTAAGAGTGCGTAAATGCGAGGGAGCGCTGTCTGTAGATTTACTAGCAGGTTAAAGATCCCCTTCAGGGCGAAATTCCAGCACCCTGCCGTCTGTAAAAGCCACAGTAGTTAAAAGGGAACTAAAACCAATAACATTATTAT
The DNA here is from genome assembly GCA_946902985.2 of Meconema thalassinum. Classification (NCBI taxonomy): domain Eukaryota; kingdom Metazoa; phylum Arthropoda; class Insecta; order Orthoptera; family Tettigoniidae; genus Meconema; species Meconema thalassinum. The sequence continues at coordinate 725,429,761 of OX336389.2, forward strand.
TGATTTAAAATCGGAGACCTAGTTCCGTTGTTTGATTGAAAATATTTATAATACTTTCTACTGCTTATCCCAATTAATTGGAGTCGCCAGAGCCAACCAGGGATTTAAGACCGGATGCCCAGATGCCCTTCCTGTCCCCAAGTAATTTTTCAGGTGAAAATTCCACCCCGCTGTCACCGGGATTGGAACTCCGGCCGTCCGGGTGATTGACGAGTAGCTAAGCCACTGCGCCATCACGCTCTCTTTGATAAGCTTTATAATACTAGCCTAAAATTCATAGCTCAAATCATACCGTTTAGGGTTCTTTGGATACTCGGGTGTCGTCTTGTTATTTGTACAGTCTACAATAATAGAATGACTTCTCAGTTGGTCATCACCAATACACCCAATTAGATTGGGCGAGGAGTAACAATTAATTTCCCTGTGTAATTGTGTAATTCATAATACAATAATCATTTATATACAGTACTTTATAAAACGCTTCTCATAACCCCCCTTTATGTGAGAAGTTTTTTATTAAATGTGTAAACGATTTATGTATTTTTCATTTCAGGCACTAGGAGATAAATTGTCACTCCACGCCCAATAAATCTGGGTACCGTACACGCGTGTTGACCGACTGAAAAGCGATCATATAAGTTACTTAGCAACACTGCAATATTACCTCTAATATTTGATCTGTTTATTGAACTGCACAGCTCCCCTTGTAAAACACATGTTAAATTAAACATATAACGGTTACACAATGCCAACATACAGTATATCCAGCAACAATAACATACACCAACACAGCGCAGTCGGTACATGCTTGTTGGCTGCGTGAGTGCATTATTGTCGCGCGGTAGAAAAATATGTGCCAAGCTTCACGATCTGTAGGTAGACTGTGGTTATACGTTGTCATAAAGACGTGTGTAGCCTCAAATGGTCCGCGCATAGACTTGAATGATTGTGGTCATAGAGTCTTATGTTGCTAATTTTAGGACCGCTATCCTCTACTTCAGCGCAAACTTTGGGAAAATTTACTGTCTGAGTAGAGAATTGTGCAAAATTGTTCAGCACCATATGAATGAAGCAATGCCTCCTTTATCTTGTTTCTACGAAACCTGAGCATACATAGGCCGTTCAGCCTCGCATCTTCCTTCGTAGACCAATTCCAAGTCTTGACACGTTGCATCGTAAAGTACTAAATGAAAGATCAATGCTACATGTTGTCGCTGTAATAGCCAGGTCAATCTTGAATGCCCCGTATACAGCTGGGTAGAGCCGGGTGGCTTGAGCAATCAAATATGCGTATTCAACAAGGCATGCATTTAAGGCCGCATAATTCTCATCAATTGTCTTAAATATTTAGCACCATCCATTGCCTCGGCAATCAAATTCTGTGAAAAGAATAACTCCGTGTAAGTTCAGTATATCTTCTGCAATGGCTAAAAATTAAGATTTGTCCTATATTCTGATATTTTCTGCTCCAGCTGCCGAAGAGATTTTGTGTGTGTGTGTAGAAGAAAATCAATCCCTCGGAAAACAAACGTATGAAAAGGAAAGGAAGGAAGATTGTAGGTTTACGTGACCGTGAATCTTGTGATTATGAGCCACGGGGGTACAAACGTATGAGTCTAAGCATGGGATGAAGACTAATATTCTGAAGAATTCTTCAACATTTTCAGGTGGTTGACCTCTCAAGGACGTTTAAATTTAACATCCAGTTCATCGCAATTTTGTGAAGCTTTCTTCAAGTTCACTCTGAACTCCTTCGAGGCGTTATCGTGGTGAGATTGAACTACGTCGATTTATATCATCGTGTACTGCCTTAATGATCATATTTACTTGTCTAGTTTGTTGTACACAGGTTCGAGTTTCGCGGAATAGGCAGTTATCTCTAAGAGCGTCACAATGTACGTTGGAGTTGTTGCAGAGTTGATATGTTTGGTTTTCGTTTTGGAGTTTGTTGCGTTGTGGGAATGTTCTTCTAAAAATGGCACACATGCAATACAGTTCTCAGAAAATTTTCTGATTCTCATGTACTTAGCTGCTCAACGTGATTCACAGATTAGAGGGATATTGTGGGATTTTATTTCGGCGCAAAGCACTCTCTCTAAATGAAATATGATGACCTTTGTTATCCCAGCAGCATTTCTCACTTCACTGACATCGTCCAGGTCATTGATACCAAGATATAATATTTTAATCAATTAATTTGGAATTTGATGATATATGTAAAAAGTTTCTATTCTGACTCTAATTGATTTTCTAAAAGCAGGTCCTCAGAGTTTACTCAAAAATGTAGGACATTAGTGAAAACATATCCGCATTCGACCTTCCTGAGAAGTGGAAAATGCAAAATAAAATTGATGATACAATTGATCAAAGTTTTATACAGTTTTCTTTAACTTCCTTGTTGTACAAGTGGCGTAGTTAAACACTCTTTGGAGAGCGTGGTGGTGCAGTGGTCAAGCAGTTGGCCTCTCACCACGGCGGACTGGGTTTGTTTCCCGGTAAATGCATGTCAGTTTTTCAAATTGAAATGCCATGTGTCTTGTGGTTCGGATTCCACGTAAAAATGAGGTCCCGTGGCTCATGATCGCGAGATTAACGGTCACGTAAAACTACAAATTTATTTTCCTTAAGCATTCATTCTTGCCCCACGAAACCGATTGTAACTGAGGAGCTTCCTTACGGGCTCTGATATACACACCCACAAGTACACGTGGCTAAATGACCACGATGTCACATAGCACTGAAATGAATCAACAGCTAATCACATAAGATGAGATCTTCTGATCCGTTGCCGTTCAGAAAAAGGTTTTCGTGGTTTCACATTTTCATCACCACGCAAATGCCAGGACGATTCCTTTCAATAGGTCCACGGCCGTATTCCTTCCAAAATCCCTTCCCTGACCCGTCCTGAAAATAAAATAAATGGCCATTGGCTGCATTAATAAAATTATCATATCCACCGTGCATGCTGTTTTCACATTTATGACTGATAATAAAGGATCCGTAATAGAATGATATCAACTTTAGTATTTTTAAGGAACTATTCAGATTTCAAATTACATAATTAGCTAGACCTAGGGCACAAATATTTCGAAAACCAGACCAGTACTTTTGGAAAAAGGGAGGATACGAACTTGCCATTTTAGACGTGGTTGCATCCATAGCGTGCAATTTCATGTCATTTCGCCTTCACTTGCCACCTCCTCAACATATGTCACATTAATAGCCTTTTTTTAAGTACTCGTATAATTTTCAAAATAAATTATAGTTAAAATTGTGAGGTTTAAATCTACTGTACTGGAGACAGAATTTTATTGAGTTATGTCTTCATAAAAAAATACGGGATATCACTTTTATGAGCATCTTGATACGATTCCTAAAAACATAAGCGGAATGTTGACACATATTTGCAACGTATCAGAAATTATTTGAGTTAGATATCTTATTTTCCTAACTTTCTATTAACTATTTTTCGCCTGCCCAAGAGCTATTGAGTTGACTGAAGCAACCATCTGCAAAATGAATCAGCATAACGAACTTAATATCTGACATACTATAGTTTTAGTAGTGTACATAAATAATAGTTGACATTCTTGGGAATTGTATAGTTAGGAATTGCTGTCGTTCGGGATGTAATAAAATCCCTCTTGCAGAATACATTAGATCCAACTGAGAACTCACTGCATTGGCTTTTCTGTTCCTTGCCTCTATATTTACCACTATACTACCATACAGTTCCCAGGTATCTAAAATGGTCTATCTTCTTAAATATAGTTCCACCAACTTGGCATCTTATCTTCTTTAGCTCTTTTCATTTCTGTTCAAGTTCTAACATGTTGGCATATAAGCTTTCCAGGAAATCAGCATAGGTAAGATTGCTTCCTTGGTGTCCAACTAATTAAATCCCATACAGCCAGTTGATGCCCTTCACCAAATGGTCCATATATAAAATAAACAGCAGCCTTGCCTGACTCGTATAACAACCTTTAACCAAGAACTCATCCTACCATTACCTCTCAATGTAGCCTGATTACCAATAAAAATACATTTCATTGCCTGTAGCAGCCTTCCCTCCATACCGCAATATTTCAGGATGGTCAGGATTTTTCTCCTTAGCACGGTATTGCGCATTTCCTCTGGATCTAGTAAACACAAACACAACTGTATATTCTTTTCTCGTAGCATTTGTCAAAAATTTAGCTCGTAGTAAAAATGTGATACTTATATCCACATTGTGGTCTAAAGCCACACTGATTTTCATCCATTTTACTCACGGCCATCGCTCCAACTCTCCTTTATACAATGCCTGAGTACACCTTTCCCGGGACACTTATCAAATAAATACCAATATAAATGTCACAACCGTTCTTGTTCCCTTACTTATAAATTGGGTCGATTACTGCTTTTGTCCAGTCAGAGGGTACCTTTCCTAAATCCTATGTTATTTCAATTCTCCCGTGCAACAATTTCATCCGACCTCTCTAAACATACTTTAACATGTCTTGCCAAATTGCCAATTTATGTACCACCTTCTCCACTTCCTTAATTGCGACCTTGTTCCCGTCCTCATTTTCCCCCTTCAGACTCTTAATCTACCACATTGACAGATACGTTTCCAGTTGTATTTAGCAACATTTTGAAGTATTCTTTCTATCTCTTAGTTGCTTCCATCTACAATAATATTCCGAGAATTATCCTAAACACTGCTAATTTCTATTTTTCCTATATCAGTCCAACTAAATTTTTACCGAAGTAGACGAGTAACTTAAATGAACACACAAGGAGAAAAACTGACATTCTCCGGGAAACATTCTGGGGAAATGCTTTCCATAAGAAACAAATTCATGAGGCATTCCATTGAACCAACAGCGGGAGCGACCTTACACTACTGGTGTACTGAATTACGCACAATGTATTGCAAATAAGAGTGCACGAATCTTTAAATGGATTGTGAGTGAATTACGAGCACCTACACAAATTGGACGACTAATGTAGAATGCAGACCAAGTTATTGCTGCTAAATGGCCTAGATTTTACAGCATTCCAAGCACCATAAGAAATCTGGTTTCCATAGGACATACACTTGTGAGATGATAATGAATGAATCTACAGTATAATTTTAGAATCGTTTCTGTCCGTCAACAGGAGTGTGTCCAAATTAGATTGGGTAAGTTCAATCTAAGTGATTTTCCCTTGACCAAAGAAACTAGTAATCCAATTTAGCCCCCATTTATGTCAGAAGTGTTTTATTGTATATAACTATATATTGTCATTTATTACGGTTACGAGGAAATTAATTGAAATCCCTCTCCCAATCTAATTCGGGCACATTCGTGTTCACTAACAGAAATGCTTCTAATAACAGATTATTTAAACAACACTGAAAAATTAATTCTAATATTTAAATAAAGAACGAATGTGGTAATTTGTTAATTAATTAATTTACAGTATGTGAACTCCGAAAAAGCCTGGAGCAGGACTTAAAATTTGAGACATTTGGCTGAACTGCGCGTAGTGATGAGGATAAAAGGAATGATGACAACGACAGACAAACCCAGTCTGCTAGCCACGGGAATTATCCGTCCGAAGTAAAAGCCCCAAAATTAAGCAGAGCATTGAACCTGGGGATTTTCAGACCAAATACTGGCGTTCGGTCCTCTTCGCTTCTAAACCGGGCGGAGTGATGGTAAAATACAGATTGAAGGAACATAAGAGTTATGCAATGGATGAAAAACCTTAGGGACTACCTCCTGCTGTTGCGCCTAGTATTCTTGGTTCTGATCTGAGGGATGGACGGGCCACACTCAACTTAGGGAGGCAAAACTGAGTAGAAGCGGGTTCTACTCCCACCTCAGCCATCTTGCAAGGGGGTTTCCGTTGATTCCCACTTCTACTCCGGGCAAATGTCAGGATGTTTCCTAATTTATCCCACGGCCACATTATCCCCAATCCTCTCTCGAATTACAACTATGCACACTACAACATACACCACAATAACGCAAATTATAAGACAAATTCTACACGCACTAGGCAGTAATAATCGAGCGGTCACCCTAGAGTGAAACTAGATGTTCAACTTATTGTGTAACCATAAAAGTGTTACGTGGTTTACCGTATAAGCTACACAAGTGTTCAGAAAATTAAATCATGTTTGAATGTGTACATTAATATTTCTATAGCCTGAAACCTTCTTGAGGCAATTTACATTTCTTGAGTTATATCATTTTATAAACCCAAGCCCCGTGGCAGTAAAGCCCATGAAGGGCCTAGGCCCACCAAGCGACCACTGCCCAGCCATTTGACTGGCAGATTACGGGGTGAAGCGTGGTCAGCGCGTCGGGTCCCCTCAGCCGTTCATCATATTCACCGTGATTGGGGCGCTGCCTCACTGTCAGACAGCTACAGAATTGTCCTCACGAAGCTGAGTGCACCCCGTTCCAGACCTCGCGTCATTTCTTAAAATCCCTGACGAAGCCCGAAATCAAACACTGGGCCTCCGAGTGCGAGGCAGGTGCGCTATCACACTAAACCATGGGGCCGGCTTATTTTATAAATACGCAATTTGAATTATTTTTTCATTAGAATCTTTTGATATGGTACAATTTGATATCAACATTAGTCGCACATATTTAGGAACACCTGCGCAGTCATTGCTAGCCACTGATGCAGTGAAGATCAAACTAAGTAATCGAATGCGTCTTGTGAAAGAATCTGTAGTAATACATCACAATCCATGTAACGTAAGCAGGGTTGGTGAGTTATTCCGGTATTATTTTATCAAGGAAATTTGTCAAAGAAATTTTATAATTACTTTATAAAACTGAACTTTCATAAAAGTTATACATAGCAATCATCACACCATTACAGAAAATATTTTATCATATTTCAGCCAAACGGATGAAGGACAGTTCCTTGTTCACTTAATTGCATTCCGGTAGTTGAAATTCTGTAGTGGCAACACCGGCATGTAAAAGAAACGGAAATATAAAGTAAAGGTAAGAATGAGACCTAACTAACGTATAGGCGTACCATATCAAAACTAACGAATCATGACTATGAGGCAGAGGAGATGAGAGCCAGCTCATCGCAGAGCTCAGTCGTCCCTCTTGCCCTGCTGACACTGCTGCTCAGCTTACTTACTGGGGACAAATGAAAGTGTACATATTGTACGAGCGTTCACGTTTCAATTTGTTTAGTAATACTAAAGCAGCGTGAAACCTACTGAATGCTTACACTATTTAATGTACTGTATGTAAGCATTTAATTTGTCCTAGAAAGACTCATGTCCATGAGTACCTTAATCCGCATCGTTTCGTAGTGGCTAGCATTCTCGGCTGTCACTGCGGAGGTACGGATTCGGTCCCGTCTCCGCCAAGAAATGTAATTCTGGTCTGATGGCTGGAACGCGGTACATTCAGCCTCGTGAAGCAGAACGGAGAAGAGGTGGGTTCGATTCTTACTACCTCAGCCATCTTGGAAGTGGTTTTCTGTGGTTTCCCACTTCTACTCCAGGCAATTGTTGAGGTGGTTCCTAACTTAAGGCCACGGCCGCTTCCCTCCCAATCCTCACCTGAATGACAAATACGCACAATACCACAGCCATCACAATGACACAGGTTATCAGGCAAATTCCACACACAGCCAGGCACATGGGGCTACATGACCACGGTGTAGCAAAGACCTTAACGAAACAACAACAACAACAACAACAACAACAACAACAACAACAACAACAACAACAACGAAGTACCTTACCGAACCTTACCGTGCTCAGAGTCAGTTATCTGTTTCCACTATATCGTAGTTATACAGAATATGTGCCAACAATTTAAGTTCAATCCACTAATTAAAAGTTACCTTCGGCAGACAATTTTCAGTTGTAGAGGTAAGTCACTGTAAAAATAATTATATTATTTTAGTTCTTAACATACTCATCTCCCACACATATGAAGGACACAAGAGTTATTGCATGAGCCCCAGAGCAGTTATTGATAGGCTATTGTGTAATGCCATATTTATATAATAAACTTAGATAAACAAAACAAATATAATGCATATAACCTGATATTTAGTTCCATATTAAACCTTGAAAATGATACAGTATATCATACGCTGCAGACAAACAAAAATTAAAATGTATCGCAGAATGTAAACTCGATCGCCCTTTGTGTGTGTTCCCGTAGCGTGATTATTATCTGGCTCTACTGCCGATAGAGAGGTAATTGACTGAGTTTATTACACATAACATGAACACATATGGTGTCCTATGCACACAAAATTAATTCTGAATGGAGCAATAAAGCGAACATATAATCACAGAGTACTGCTCTGTGGCTCCAGCGCACAACATCAAAAAGAGAACCCTATCATGCAGTCATAACATTCAATCCTCTTGTGAAACTTAAATAAGTACTAAGTTAAATATTTTACAGAACCTAGTGCTTTACCACACCACGATGTAAACTCTGCATTTTACTGGGACCGAATTTGGTGCCTTCTCCCGCCACTCCGTGATCCAGAACAACGTCCACAATATCTGAGAATGGATTTTAGGGACAGTATTCCAAGCGTTCATTTACACATCAATGGCAGGTGGAGGAGATGGAAGCAGCAAATTAAAGCATTGGATGTCAGTAACTGCCTGACGATTATTATAACTAGTACATCAGTTTCCTTTTTAGTTCACTTCCAGTGAGATAGAGTACTCATTGAGAGGCCTGTGGAATACCGGACCACTCCATTTCTTCCCGGATGGGTTAAGAGAGTTGTGCTAGTTTCTACGTCCGTAATGTAGTAAAACAAATTTCCTGACATTGCTATTGCTGTACCTTAGTTCACCTGAACTGAACATGGAAACACATGACGAACGTATCCATTTATAGCCACCTCCCTTCTCCAATTCTGAGAACTCATGATAATAAGATGCGATTCTTCAAAAGGAAATTACATGAAATATAACGGAGATTATTATTCTTGTGCACTGGAAAGGAAGAAATATGAATTTAGGTCACTCATGAGTTTGATTATAACATATTATTTTGCTTGGTACTGCTAAATGACCCAATTGTTAATGTATTTGAAATATTCACATGAGGTAAACGAGTGTATACAATATTTATTGGTTATTAAGTCATACAATTAAAATTTTGATATCCCCTTGTGAACCTTAAATAAGTAGCCTACTAAGTTAAATATTTTACGGAACCTAGTGCTTTAACACACCACGATGGAAACTCTGCATTTTACTGGGAAAGATATTGGTGCCTTCTGATACCAGAAATTTCATGAAGAGTCGTTGAGTGAGTATATATATATATATATATATACACTATTTGGAGAAACAGGAAGATTTCCAATTCTAAACCTAAATGATTGCTCATTTTGTAATTCATTTCTAACTTTTTGTACATTAGTTTCTTGATAAAAACTATGCATTCATGCAGTGGACGATTCCCTTCTTTCTTCCCGTGACTATGCTCATAACACTTCCTGAGTATGCAATGTGTCACTCATAACAAATTTGTAATGGACTTCATTAAATATTGGGTTACCTTGGGGAACAATTATCGAGTTCGATAAAATTCACCGTGTCAGAATATTATACAATCACAGCTAGGCCTCCTCATCCACACATGTCAAGTAAAGTTTCGGGCTGTTTGGTTGTCTGTGTGTTTGTTTAATAATTTGCCTGGGATTGACGCCTAAACAGCCGCACGGATCTCAATGAATGTATCTTTGCAAACTTATCAATACCTTGTGACCGAGAAAGACTAAGTTTTCTCCAAACATATCAGGATGTAGGAGAGTTATACTTCAATGCCTGCTAGCCTATATAAATGATTATGAGTGGGGACATTAGCACGTCATCACACGCCCCCTCATTTTTACACGAGAGCACGCCCTACGGCAATTTGCTCACATACGTAATAAATTGTAGCAATACTTTTAAAGTGAAAAATACAATCCTAAAAATTTAAAATTATCTTTAGAAACAACATTTACTTACCATAAAATGCTATTTAGAAGTTTATATCATTATAAGTACTATGAAGTATTTTACAAACGCGAGAGCACGCTATGTTAGCAAACTGCCGCAATTCCAAGGTTGTGATGTGACATCAAAGCACGCCCCGTTAGCAAATTGCCGCAAAGTATATAATTGGTTATTTTCAAATAAATTCCATTATTTTAACACAAGACCATTGTCATTACACGATAAGTACCGGTATTACAAGTAACAAATGACTTACTGCAGGATATAGAGTAATGGAATGCAAATTCAAGCGAACGACACTGAAGGTGAGGTTCTTGCTGAGGGCCTACTGAGAGGTTCATTGCCTCTTCATTGGATGGTGGGGGGTGTTGATCAACACCATCTTCACACGGCTGCAATATTACTTCTGAAACATTCTCCTCTGAGTCACTATCAACGTGCTCTTAAATGTCTCATTCATCAACGTCACTGTAATCAGAATAATTGTCTTCACCTAATTCACGTGAATGATATTCTGGAACACTGTCCACTAAATCTCTCACTGTAGCTTGTTATACTTCGTACGGATCCATTTCCAGTTATAACACAAACAAGAAAACACAACTCTTTCATATTAAATATACGCGAGAACACGCCCGTTAGCAATATTACTGTACGTGATCGCACGCGCGTTAGCAAATTGCTTACACAATGTGACACCACCAACATAGGTGCGAACTGACATCGACAGCACTCAGTGACAACCCGGTTTAGGCCACTGTCGTTATACATACATGTGTGGTGAGGAATACCTGACTGCCCTCTACTTCCTGGAAACAAATAGGGAAAATATTTGCATTATTGTTCAAACGCGGCAAAGTGCCGCGGGGGCGTGTGATGACGTGCTAAGATACACCTGATATTCCGTTATCATAGCAACAGAGATTGAATGTTCAGGCTTTTGAATTTCCCGCAGTAGGCTCTATCATTTTCTTCCATAAAACTAGGCTTCATGGGAAGGAATCTGCTTCTGAATACTTTGCTCCAGGATAAAGCAATGGCAGGCAAATTTTTCAGACGTTCTTGAGATAATACTGGGACAGGGAGCCTTAGGAAGGGAGTGTTGCTTTCGCTATTTGCAAGGACAGAAGGGATGATAAAAACTGGCCTTATTTCTGAACACCTTTCCAAGGCGGAAAGTGTCACATCCATGACAGTACAATATATCTTCCAAATGCGTTATAATAACTTTCGCGCTACGGTAAGCAGTTTTAGTGAACAGAACATAGCCCTTTGCACGTAATTTCAAGTAGCATGCCATACCAAACATCATCGCGGTGAAGTATACGTCAATAAGTATAGGCTGTTGATATTTTAGCGGAAGCCGGCAGTTGTTTCATTCCCAGCAATACAAACAGACGTGCTTCTGATATTAGACAACTTCATACCGCTCATTTCATTAAACTTTATTCGACATGTCTGGTATCCAAAGTACCGGGTCATCAATTTAAGTCTCCCCTCCGATACCAAACAAAGCCCGGCGAGTTCTAGCACTGACATCCGCTCGCTTCCTCAACTAGCACTTCACAATCTTACACCACCGGAGATACTGACAGCTTATTGCGACATTGCCAGTCTCGGCGCGTGTTCATTGGGGAGATACGGCTGCGGCTGTCAAGGTCACTTTTACTAACCGAGCGGCGCGTAGACTACATGGGGATATAAAAGGATAAACCTGTATAAATAAGAGTACATCATACACAAGTAAATACTTCAGTGTTCGTTCCTTGATCTGATCGTGTAGGTACCGGAGTATTAGAATACATGTGGAGACTGCACTAACTTCAGTATACATGGTATACATAGTTGCTCTCTTATTCAAATTACTTACTCGAACAACGCTGGGTGTAAATACTAGTAGACTATTCCATAAGATAATCCTGACTTAAACCACTGAACCACAATATAAAGAAAATTTAGAATCCATTATTTCAGTGTTGCCTTGTTAGATTATATGTAACTAGCAGCCCACCCCGGCTTCGCCCGGGAACAGTTGTGAATGCATTACGTGAAAAACGTAGGAACACTTATAGTGGGCGATGTGATATGCTGTCGCGGACTTCTTTGTAGAACTCTTCATGCTGAACAATTCTTAAACACATAGTAGCCTATATTGACATTTTTAACGGTTTGCCCTGCGTAAGCTTAAAAAGTGCACAGATGCCAGGTTTGTTTTGGACTCTTTCACTGAAATCTTTACTGCTTGGCTTCCTTTGATCATGCATACATTATTTTCTACAGAAATCTTCCTCGAGAAATCCTTTACAGAATGGTAAAAACCGCATCAAAATTCATCCAGTGGTTCTCGAGATCACTCGTAACATCCAAGAATCGGGGACTTCGTTTTATACTGAGTAGAGATATTGTTCTTCAGCCGTCAACACGTAGCTGTGAGCCCGTTTTACTCAGCTCAAATTGCTGAAATGAAAGACACATTTCACTACGTAAAAACAGCATGACTGCAAGATATGTGGGTAATTCCGCATTCAAATTTTAATACCATGAAAACAGAATCTCACAGATTGCTTCATATCATTCACATACAAACAGATAATGCCAACACTGTTAAATATTATACAACACATCTATTTCCGTATGTATCAGTCCACTATATGGCTAACTTAACTCATTTTACCAATGAATCGACGCCGCTCTTTTAATAGTAAACACGTATATTTATTTACAATCATCCTAGTACGAGTTATTAAATTCATAATTTATTTCATCGCAAAACTTCAACTTAATACTAAAATGTGGGCTTATTGAGACCCAAAGTATCATTAGGGAATGGAAAGTTTTGTCGTTTCATTTACTGATGTAATTGGGTGCAATTGGGTGTAAGTAAAAGTTGTCTGGTAATCTGTATTATTGTTGTACCTCTGCCAGGGTGTGTATTTGAAACGGAGAATTGGATTGAGAAGAATGCGGACGTGTCCTCATGTTAGCAACCATCCCGACATTTACCTGGAGTAGGAGTGGGAAACTACGGAAAACTGCATCTGGGCTGGCTGAGGTGGGAATCAAACTCGTCTCTTCCCAGTTCTAGAATACGATACTGAGTGTACCCAATTCCAGTCCTCAGACCTGAAGTAAATTTCGTGGTAGAGTCGGGAATCACACCCGGACCTCAACGGTGACAGCCACTATGTGGAAGTAAAGACTTTACCTAAGGTTATTATGTCAGTACACTGTAATTCTGCTGTCAGTAAGTAATTGAGACATAGGCCTACAGATAATGTACAGTCACGATTACGATAACATCATTTTCCGTAGTAGACAATTACTGGACGTTCCAAGTTATGCAATTGCAGTGTCAAGCCAATTCAAATGCAAATGTAATTGCATATACTAGAATGATATAAGTACCATTTTGATATTGTCCTTTTTATAGCACAATTATTGCCGGTTATTATTAGTGTGAGTTAATTGAAACTAGGATTCACATTTTCATTAATATCATTGAAAGGCGTACAACTAACCACATTTGCAAACATTTTTGTACAAATGAATGGCATTTCCATACATTTGTGAACAGAGGATTCTAACAACGAAATGGTGCTTCGTGTGTGTTATACGGTGGTCATGATATATTTCTTCTGGATAAAATTGGTTCAAATATACATACTGTATATCCATACGATGCCTGTGATAGTGCGATTATCACAATGAACTGCAGGAAGCGCTCTTAGTGTGCACTGGAGAATCCTGAAAACTTTGCATGTTATCATATAAAGTCTTGCTTACATACAGTAGTTTCCTGAGTCAACAGAATACGCTAAAATAATGATACCTTCCCACTAAACAACAACGCATAATTCTAAGAACATTAATGAACAGTCCCCGAACTACCTAGGTGTAATTCAGGAATAAAGACATTTCTACAAAAAGCTGAATGTTCTCGTAACGTCAGAAAGCTCTGCTCTATAGGACGAACAGTGTGTTTAATTGTCACAAGTTACCTTTGAGTCTATCTGTGACTGGTATACTCGCAGAGCTCCTAACAGTTATCGTCCTCATCGGAGTTACGTGATCCAGATATATTCTTGAAATATTGTCAATCAGAACCTAGTAAACGCTAAGTGCATGTACATGTTAAATGTTAAATTGAGAGTTATTCATCACTCAGCGACGAGTGATTCTCAAAATTAATTGGTTAATGAAATATACTTCCATCAACGTCTGATGTCCATATCAATCCACCCCATGCTGTGATTTTCTGAAGCGACTGTGCAGAGACATTTCTCACATCTGAAGAAGGAACATATAGCCTATTTCTCCTATGTGTACGGGTATAAACATAACCCTTGTCCTTTTCAAGGAGTGTAATTGAATGTTCTTGTGATGTACGGTAAGTGTTGTACCCTATATAAAAATCCCCGTTAATTAAGTTTCCTCATAAATCTGCTCTTACATCCAGAAGAATTGATTGGAACACAAGAAGAACACGTATGGCATTGTTTGCCTAGCGCCTTCTGCAGCGAAAGGCTTTTATTCGAGACTATATATTTTCTGCGTTTCATCATTGTAACTGCATTAAATACCTGATTGACGATATAAATGACTTTAATATTCAAGATAGAGGCTGCATGCCATAAGAATTGTAGTAATTTTATGACTAATGTAAGCGAGGTATCATCTCCCCTCTTATAAAGTTTCGTGGTAATTGCGCAATTTTGTATCCTGAGTTATTGTTTTTAAAGTTATAAATGCGTGCTCAGTCAACATCTTGAATATAAGGAGAGAGTGTTATTCAGTATTTGGCATACAGGGCCAATATAGCTTATGGTTCTGTATTATTGGTAGTTTGAGATATGGTGTCTCTAAAATATATAATAAACTAGCAACCGGTTCTGCATTAATGGTAGTTTGAGATATTGTGTCTCTAAAATATATTATATACTAGCAACCCGCCCCGGCATCGCCCAAGAACAGTTATGAATGCAAGGTGATAGGCTACTTTTAACCGAGGTCTAATAAGATTTCCTTGAATAAGACATTAGTCGTATTCCCTCACGCAGTGAACACGAAACGACTTCGGTTTGATGTAACACGTGATAGAGCCACGTAATGCTGTCCATGAGAAAAACATTCTCCACTGAGATCAACTCCAGTCACACTAAGTGTCTGACCCTGTGCTTTGTTTATAGTCATGCCAAAGCAGACTCTTACTGGGAATTGTACTCGTTTGAAATGATAAGGCAAATCTGAAGGAAACATCGGGATTCTGGGTACTAAAATCGTTTCTCGTGTACCACAGCTAGTTATGATAGTTGTTTCATTGAAATAGTTTTTCAAAGTTTTCACTACCAATCGCGTCCCATTGCATAACTTTGGTGGGAATAAATTACGTAGCAATATAATAGGCACTCCCACTTTTAAAATAAGCTTGTGTGGTGGCAAGCCAGAAGGAAGTAAAGAATTTAGGAATTCTGTATAGTAATGTACAGCTTCTTCACTATCGACTGCTGCGTCTACTGAGTAATATACTTGGGCCTGGACAGTGAATTTGGAGAACACCAAGTCATTAATTTTCACAACTTGTTCGTTTGTCGGCGATGATATTGCTCTTTCTTTAAACCATGAATGAGACTTGTTAGATAGGTCGTGAATTTGAGGATAAACGCTATCAATCAATTCTTGAATGCGGCTTACTAAAACACAGAAATCGTGACTGAGGGTAATTTTCCCGTCAATGACCGGTAAATCTCAATTTCCGACTCTAAGTTACAAATTAGCAAACAGACTATCTTCTTCTGAAGATAACAGTAGGCCTACTCTCATGTTAGTTTTGAGTGCCAATTTTGTTATATCCGGCCAGATGTAAGATCTTTTTAATGAAGCGTTCACTTCGTCGGCTCTCGTTCCTCTGGTAAAAACTGGTAAGGTTTGACGAAAATCTTCGGCGAACAAAACCGTGCAGCCACCCATACGTGTGTTCCGATTCCTTAGATTACGCAAGATCCTACCGGGTGAGTTAGCCGTGGTCGTTACGGCGTGGCTGCAGGCATTCGCTCTTATCCGGGAGGCGAGAAGGTTCGAATCCCCCGCCGCCGGCAACCTTGAAGATGGTTTTCTATGGTTTCCCATCTTCCTCCCAGGCAAAGGCCGGGGTTGGTCCCTTACTATAGGCCACAGCCGCTACCTTCCAATTTCTCGTCCTTACATTAACACTTTCCTCCCCAGACAACAATCCACACGTGACGATATTTGTAGCTCACCCAATGGGTGTCCGTATTGAGCCCGCTGAGCTCATGCTCAGTGATATTTTTTCATTGCAACGCATTTTGTTAATGGGATGCTTCATCCTAGAACGCACCCACAGACCAGCCACGCTGCTGTCATGCCTGGAGATGGTTATGGTTGCACTTTTGACTTTGAAGAAATCCACAATATTTTTATCTGAGTCCTCATTAACATGTCTCAACTTTCTACAAGGCTCAGATCATCGCATTTCGTCATTCTGTATAATCTAAACATTCTGGTGAATGCATTTCTATTTTTAGGGTAAGGTAATATCATCGCAGACACGCGAACCGGAAGGAATTAGTCGCTGAACGACTCAAGTATTTGCTAGATCCCGAAACGAGGAACAACGCTCTAGGCACTCGAGTATGCTTTACCGTCCGCATAGGACGTGTGGTATAGTCCGTCTTGTTAATACGAGGGAACAGTCCGCCAGTAGGCGAGGAATATAATCAACGTGCATCGAGTATCAATGATCACTTATTTGTGTGCCAACCGAGTGAAATCTAAAGCCTGTATGTGCTTCAGTGATAATTTCAGGAAATTTATTGAAAACAGTGAATATTTTTGTGCCGTGAAACACCACATTTTTACCACGTGCTTGATGAAAATTCTATGTCCAGGAGGGACACGAAATATGTTATTAACTGTGAATTAATAATTGTTCAAGTCCATTATTTCAACGCTACGAGTTGTGAAAATTGTTATGGCCGCAAATGCGAGCAAATTCAACCGTGGATTATTTAGATGCCACGAGATTCAGTGATTGTAAAATCTGTGATGTGAAAAGCAGATAGTGCATGGGCAATTTTGATAACATCTGCGCTGTGTAGAAGTTGTGAATTAATTTCTACAAATAATATTAGCTTCAGTGGAATGCTGTGTCATAATCACATATTTTTCAAGTGATATTTATATTCAACTATACATCATTCTACTGACCACGTGTTCGACATGTTTAACTAGTTATCTTCGATGGGGATGATGATGTAAAGGACTCCCATGATGTGAAGGAGCCGTTCTAAGGAACTACAACATGACGGAAGATCCAGGATTAGCGCACGAGATGGAGATGAACGTGCCGGACCAAGAAGAATGACTACTACCACGATGGAAGAGAAGCAGACGACATCACTACGTCAACGATGGGGTCGCATCGAGATCCTGGTCATGGGTAAGACCTATGATGGAGGCCTAGTTTGGACAACCCTTGTCCGGAAGCCAGAGGATAGTTTGTACCCCTCAGTTCGTTGGAAAGAACGAGGTGTAGATGCCCTAATCTTGTGAGTCAGTCAACACTCTTCTTGTACGATTCTTTTTGAGGTAGAATAGAGTAGTTTTAGTAGAACCAACCGAACTATCGTGACATCCATTAGGTAGGATTTAGTATTTTTAGCACTCATTTTTGTCTTTCACTTACAGTGATTGTGAGACACCCTGTGATTGAACTCAGTTCAATCAGGTGCATTCTATTGGTCGTCAAAAGATGTCAAATCTTTTCGATTACTAAAAGTGACTGTAGTCTTCGTACTACTTTGTTCAACCCTGGTATGGGGGACTTTTGTGTATAGTGTTCTTGGACATGATGATTGGCCGTCATTGTCAGTGTTATTTTCATGACACCCCTTTATTTTAACTGTATGTCACGCCACTGATTTCTTTAGATTAGATCGTATCAGTAGATGGTCGACTGTAACCATCAATTTTGAAACTAAGCTGTAATATTTCATTCAGATGAGCTTTGAGGCCATCCAGTTCTCAGTGAAGAACACAGTCAAGGAATATTAAATTGTATGCAGTAGAGCATCGAACCCTGTACTCAACGTATCATTAGCAAACTCAGCGGATGTGAGATTTTGCGCCTTCTCCTATGTTTATTTGTGTCAAGTGATCAGACACATGTTTTTGTTGGTTATTAAATACTAGTCATTAATGAAGCGACATATCTGTGAATGTCAATGACATTCAGATTGAGTAACATTGCTATCATTTACTTGTCTTTGTTTGAAAAGATATGCTACGTCTTATTGTGTATATTTATATGGCGTGCTTTTAAGCATTACTATTGTGTGATTTAAATGTTATACTGGGATAATTTACAAGGCCAGTTTCTCATAGGACATTCGTTAAGGAGGGCTGCTGCCTTCACTTGAATCTAGTGTGTTTGTTATAGCCGTCCGATGTGACAGCAAGTTACGAGCCTAGCTCAATGTCACGGACAGGTGATGAGATCTCCCAGCATTCGCCGTGCGCACTCAGATGTGAGACAGATTTACTGAGACTTATGACAAATGCTTATAGCATTATTTATTGTTAGTTTTGTATTTCATTTATAGCTCAAGGTCTAGGCAGCCATTTTGTGTTGATCAGATGTTTTAGGTTATGATGAATTATTGGCAAACACCACACGCTTGATCGCTACTACAGTGAGTACTATTTGACACTTTTAGAGAGTGTATATTTATATTCTGTTAAGGTTTATTTATTACTAGCAGTAGTTCCCGGCTTCGCCCGGTGGATTTATTTGTTTTATGGATGATAATGAATACTACTAGAGAACTGGCACATGATACTTAAACTAACAGAAAACAATATTTTAAAAATATTTCTTTTTGTGGTAGCGGTGGTGGTGGTGGAATGGGTGGTGGTGGTGGTTTTAATGGGGATGATAAGTAGTACAGTATAATGGACGTAACATTCAAAAAAAAGGAAGGAAGATTGTAGTTTTACGTGACCGTGAATCTTGTGATTATAAGCCACGGGATCTCCTTTTTACGTGGAGTCCGAACCACAGGACATGGCATTTCATTTCGGGACGTAACATTCAGGACAATTTCCCGTAATGATAATTATGAATAGGGAAACAGCTATTTACTAACTACAGCACTGACACATGTAATTTACAAACAAATTTACAAAAAAAAAAAAAATAGAAAGAACAGTAAGTGAAACAATAGACACTGCCTAGGGCCTATATCTCATTGGCTGTTAGAAATGTAGAGACCAATAGTGTCGTCTTTTATCGCATAGCGCCGCAGGAAAATAATTAAAACTCTTTGGCAAACTTCGGCTGTCCCGAGCTACTGAGGTAGCAATAGTATCATTTATCGCCACAAAGCGCTTAACGATAAGTTTCAGAATAAATTAAGGTACATTTGAAAGCACCGACGCTTATTGCAGCTGATTACCTGAATGTACTGCACCAACACCATTGCACTTATAAGAGGCATAATATTTTCATGATGATAACTGTTTAAAGGGGCCTAAGAAATCTTTTTGCACTAATTACCCCCGTGACTGCAATTTATAAACTGCGCAAGATGCAACTATTTTCGCAATTCTGCACCAGAACATTGGAAGGGGTGACGTGATGCAGCCCGAACTGCCCGTCAACAACAGATTTATTAAAATACTCCTACAGTTACACTACTACGGACATGAATAGTTCTAGGGCCTTAATACGTGGTTTTCAAGTGCATTTTGTCTGTTATTCTAAATGTAGGGAATGGGGAGCGTTGTCCAAAATATCAAGAGAACAGTGTTACCAGCAGGGTTTCAAAGTGTATGTAAAATTTGGCGAAATTAAGAGAAACAGTGTAGATTTGTGATGAAGGGCCTAAATGCATGGAATGGAGGGGTCTGTTCAAAATTTCAGGCAGTCGGCGTTACTCGCAGGGTTCCAAAGGGTAAGTATACAAATTGCCGTTCAGATCGGTGAAACGGTATAGATGTGTGCCAAAGGGACTAAATGCAGGGAATGGAGGGGTCTGTCCAGAATTTCATGCAGTCAGTGTTACTCGCAGGGTTCCAAATGCTAAGTATACAAATTGCCGTTCCGATCGGTGAAACGGTATAGATGTGTGTCAAAGGGCCTAAATTCAGGGAATGGAGTAGTCTGTCCGAAATTTCATGTAAACAGTGTTACTCGTAGGGTTCCAAAGGGTAAGTATACAACTTTTGGTTCAGATTGGTGAAAGGGTGTAGATTTGTGGCAAAGGGCCTAAATGCAGGGAATGGACTGGTCTGTCATAAATTTCATGTAGGCAGTGTTACTCGCAGGGTTCCAAAAGATAAGTATACAAATTTTGGTTCAGATCGGTGAAACGGTGTAGATTTGTGTCAAAGGGCCTAAATGCAGGGAATGCAGTGTTGTGTCGAAATTTCATGCAGACTGTGTTACTCGCAGGGTTCCAAAGGTTAAGTATACCAATTTTGGTTCAGATCGGTGAAACGGTGTAGATTTGTGTCGAAGGGCCTACATGCAGCGAATGGAGTGTTCTGTTCGAAATTTCATTCAGACTGTGTTACTCACAGGGTTCCAAATGGTAAGTATACAAATTTTGGTTCTGATCGGTGAAACGGTGTAGATTTGTGTCAAAGAGCCTAAATGCAAGGAATGGAGTGGTCTGTCCGAAAATTCATGTAAACAGTGTTACTCGCAGGGTTCCAAAGGGTAAGTATACAAATTTTGGTTCAGATCGGGGAAAAGGTGTAGATTTGAACCAAAGGGCCTAAATGCAGGGAATGGACTGGTCTGTCATAAATTTCACGTAGCCAGTGTTACCATCAAAGTTCCAAAGGGTAAGTATGCACATTTTGCTTCAGATAGGTGAAACGGTGTACGTATCACTAACCATAACGCCAGCGCATGCGGATAGAGCTGTCCGGGAGCACTTGTTCTACCGACTTAGTGAACAAAAATCAATCTTAAAGGTCACTTGAGAGGGGTAACCTATTGCTACATAGCCTAAAATATTCCTCTTGAATCGGGCTATCAGATAAGAATTTTTCGAATCGGACTGGTAGTTCCGGAGATTAGCGCGTTTAAACACATAAACACACAAACACACAAACTCTTCAGCTTTATTATATTAGTAAAGATTATGAGGCTGGTGATAGACACCCTTGTTAGAGGCTATTCATGTATTCAGTGCTGGTAATGCACGTATGCCCAGACTCTGTTCTGTAGACTTGTTATTTACGAGGTTATCCAAGTGAGCTGCGCGCCACTGGTAACTTGTGTTATAGTTTGTCCGAACGATGGGAGCTCGATGAAGGTATTTCCGACTTTTATGTCGATGTGACAGCGGATAATTGATCTCGCACGAGACGCTACTGCTGAGCCCAGTTGTCTAGGAACGTCAGCAATATCGCCATAAACCGACAATGAATTAAACCTACGAAAATAATAATCAAGCGCATAATTATTTTAAACAACCTGATAACTAATTGTTTATTTCAATTAAACTTGAAACACATGCATTTTGGACCTGCTGACCGAAGCCTTGTCGATGTTTTACATTTCCTGATTGAAATAACCTAGGACAGATACACTATTTTTGATCGACGAAGTGTTGCTCAACCGTTAGTTCGTAGCTGGTGGAGCTTGACACTCATGCGATGTAAGTCGTAGTTATAACTACGAGTATTCCAAGGTGCAGGCAGGAATATAATATGAATTTGGTCTTGTGTTTTATTTATTATTACCGTGTGTGTAAATCCAAAAGTTTACCTTGTTTGTGATGATGAGCACATAGTTGATAAGATAGTATTTAACATTTTTTATGGCTTGTCATGTAGCTTTTGATGTAATTGTTTTTGCTTTACGGACGTCATCGCCGGAAATTTTGTATTAATTGTCTGGACTTAGCCAAGTTGATTAACGTTAAATGTACATCAGGAAATGGTATCGCCGTAACTTAGATTTGTTTTTGCCACCCTGTTAAATGTAAATTCTGCTCATAACTTAAACTTTGTAACTTGAATCAGGGTTTCTTTTCGTACCATTTTCCTAGCGTTGCTGTTGTTGCTTATCTTCGTAAATTAGATCTTTCGCGAGGGTTTACCTTAGTTTGCAGGTAGGGGCCTGTTCTTTATTTTTCTTTGTTTATTAGTTTGCGGATTAGCCGATATAAACCCTCCGAACTAGGATAGGTGCTTGCATATTTTAAAATAAATGTTTTCACAAGTTTTACATAAGTCTGAATGTTTCCTTTCTCAGACTAGTTCATTAAGGTGTACTTTCTTTGGCCGTCCTTGACCATAGCCACCATGTTATCACAGATCCCATGGATCATAGTTTCTCGTGCCGCTCTGGCCTACAAGCAATTCACCCGATCCTCTCGGCACATGGGTCCGGCAGGTGAGGTGACGGGGAAGGTATTTCGGTTGTTGGCAACCCTGATAGCTCCTCCGACGGGCACATATACTCTTTTCTCTTTCTTGGCACCCAACTGGTTGTGCTGATGTAAACATGGTGACCTTCAGCACTATGTTGGTTTTAAGAGGATCTTACATTGATTAAAGGTAAATTGACTGGACTAGGCGAACTTAGAAAGTCGTACTGCAGATCAATTGACCGCATGGCATTCGTGCTTGATTTAAGTCCATGTGGCGAGGTTTGTAGTGTAGATATTTGCAGGATAGGTTTTTCTTTGATGATGCCTCATGCTAAGTAAATTTAACACTTTGCTTTGCTTGTTGTTGTTGTTGTTGTTGTAAATGTAGAAGCACTTAGTTTGCATACTCCAGCAGTACTTGTGACGGTTATTTAAATGAAGGTAAGCTTTCTGCCACAAAAAGTATCTAGTCATAGTTGTAAGTTTCCTTATGAATTGCTCCTTTTATTTCTCATTGAAATTGTATTAATTTGTCATGGACGAGGAGACTATTCGTCGTGTGATGGGGGAGATGTTGGCTGGTGTCAATGCCAATCTCCAGCAATTAAGTACTGACTTAGGTGGAGTCCGCGCTGACTTAGGTGAAGTCAGGCAGGAAGTTGGAACTGTTAGTGGTAATGTAGAGCAAGTCAGAGGTGACTTAGGTGAAGTCCGGGGTGACTTGGGTGTGAACACAGAAACTGTAAATCAAGTTAGGGGTGATATAAACCAAGTTAGGGATGATGTAAATCAAGTCAGAGGTGACTTAAATAATGTTAGGGCTGATCTAACGCAGGTCAGGGTTGACATAGACGCACACTGAGAGGAGGCTAGGAATAGCCTTACAGCAGGTTTAGCCGCGGTTAGGGTTGATGTCTTGCGACACCAACAGCTTGCCAACCGTCGAATTGATAATATAACTGACCAAATGAAACGTGCTAAGGAGGATGTTCGGACCAAATTAGGCGATGATACCGCTAAACTTCAGGCAACCATGGAACGAGTCCACATTGGCATGAGGGCTGACTTGAACCTTACGAGGGAAGAGTTTGGCAACTGGTTAAAACACGCCGAGGGATTTATGGACACGGTTAAGAAGGACATTGCTAGTGTTAACGTAGGTTTGACACTGATGAGAGGGGCAGCCTACGCAGTCAACCGCAACGTTAAAGCCATCGCTGATGACATGGTAGTATTCAGGGAAGAGCTTGCGACCTACACGAAGAACGTTACTCAGTTAACGGACACCGTGGGAGAATTGCACGAAACTATGGATACTCATAGAGAGGAGAACAAAGTTGACATTATACTTTTGAGGGGTGACCTCACAGAGCACAAGAACATTGTGGAGGCACATGTAGCCAGCGTTCGCGACGAAGTTAGAGAGCTTAGAGGAGACGTCGCTGAAATGAAAGATGAGGTGTTTGAGGTCAAGGACAATGTGTCGAAATTCGAAGATGAGGTCGAATCGATGAGGGAATTATTAGAGGAAGTTGCCGTAACTGAACGTTTGCAATTCAGTTACAATTTTAGGACAGCTATCAGAGAAGTTGACACTAATCTTAAGGGGAAAATAGAGAGAATTGAACTGCAACTCAGCGAACTAGGTAGAAAAACTGACGCAAAAACTATTCCAGGTTTAGAATTGATAGAGAGACGTTTTGATAAGATAGAAGCCCAACCGAAAGAAACACACACTTCTATGCTTTCGGCTGATGCTCAGACTACACCAGGACCACAGTTCACTAATTCGACACCGTCTTGTACCCAACCAAGCCCGCCACCTGAAACACAACCATTTCAGTTTGCAAACACAACACCGAACCCAATGTCAACAGCACCATTTTCGAAACTACACTTTGGCGATACTACGAATCGAGCAGACGAGCCAACTTTGAATTACGCTGCAAATCCGTTCAGACCTGCACACGTACAACAGAACCAAGGAGCAGACGTGCCAACCTTAAATTACGCTGCAAATCCATTCAGACCATCACATGCACAACAGAACCATGGCAACGTTATGATTATACGTTCCAAAGAAGAGCAACCAGCTCGTTTCTCCGTCACTGGAAGTGTATAACAACAGTGGAGTTTCTGGCGAATGTTGAAAGCTATTTACGAGACACGATGGTAACGCCGGAGAGAGAGCTCAGAGACATAGAGCGTCTCCTCGAAGGGCAAGCCAGTACGTGATTTAGGGCCTTTCGATACTCCTTTACAGGCTACCACGACTTCAGAGAAGACTTGCTCCGAACGTATTCAGCAGAGTATCCGTGCTGAAATGTACACTCGACGATACAGCTCGAATACGCCTACACGCTATCCAAATTACTTTGCAACGCAATTGGCGAAACTTCGCTGTCTCCAACCCCCATTGTCAGAACAGGATCTTGTCAAAACCATAGTTTGGCGATACTCAGCTGATGTTCAGTGCGTGTTGATTGCTGCAGGAACAAAAACGTTCCAACAATGTGACCAAATACTGAGACGTTTGGATGAGAAAACCGAACAATTCGCAACCCACAGACTAGCAAGGGAGAGACACGCCACGTGAACTTGACAACCGTGGATAAAGTTAGTCAAACACCACAACAGACTCAGACGCAAAACAACCAATATCAACGTTGGAATTATAGTCGAAATCAGCGGAATTGGAATGGGACTCCATACGCCAGAGTCAGACAACAAGATAATCCTGAAATAAATTACATGAGATTAATAAAACACTAGGATGACCAGTTTCGATCGTCAAGCGATCATAATCAGATCCATTACACTTAGGCTACAAAATCTATGCTTGAAATACAGGTGAAAATATTTACAATATGTACAATTATTTAGTTGCAGTATTGGTACTGCAACAGTCAGTGTATGCTAAATGCAGTATATATGATGTTAGGTGAAATGCTAAATGGTGATAGCTATCCGTAGATTGTACTTTAGAGAGATTATATGGTTGTAAACTATGGTTAAACTATAACATTTTTGGCTAACTACTTATCTGATAGTCTTCCGTATTACAGCTACTCGCAGTGTTCGTGCTCACTGGAACTCGCTGTGCGGTCGAACAGTTCCAGTACCAATACTGCAACTAAATAATTGTACATATTGTAAATATTTTCACCTGTATTTCAAACATAGATTTTGTAGCCGAAGTGTAATAGATCTGATGATGATCGCTTGACGATCGAAACTGGTCATCCTAGTGTTTTATTAATCTCATGTAATTTATTTCAGGATTAGGGCATAACCCATCTATTTTGGGTACATTCGTGTTGACCGACTGAAAAGCACTAAACTCTTGTTTACTAAGGCAACACTGAAAATATGGCTTCAAACACCACAATGGAACCAGAGATTTGATCGAGGGACGAACGAGAACCGTCGTCAAGACAACGACCGCCGTGGGAACAGAGACAACCCACGAAGTGGAAACATACATCGAGTTTACCGCTACAACGGAGGATATCAACGAGATCGAGACCCCAGATATAGGGAAGATCGTGATTGGAGAGGACGTGCACGGGAGAGTCGTGAATACATTCGACAGCTACACGAACAGCGAGAAGAGGTTGAACAAAGCCAAACGCCGAGGGAAGCCGCAGAAGAATCGAGAGACTGTAGTGGCAGACGTCCACCAAATTGATTTTGTTCCGAAGACTAGATACCAGAGACCTGAGCAGAGGCAATAGGACTGGAACGCCACTGCCGAGTATTTTATCACACCAGAGATGAGTTCGAGAATATACGAACGAAGAGAAAGAGCGAGAATGATTCGAGAAGATCGCAGGAGAGAGAACCGCCGACGAGAGGACGAAGAAGACGGAATTGGAGATATCTTCGAGGGAGACTCAGAATGAAGAATTGAACCTCCGAGGGAATTAGTTTCCTGCTGACTAACGACGCTGACGAACGACGATAGTCAAGAAATGAACCACCGAGGGAATGAGGAAAAATATCACGAAGCTTGATTTGAACTTTGAGCCAAATAAAAATGCTTTCCTTCAATTTATTTTGAAACGACGGAGAGGCAGATGAGCCCGCTGAGCTCATGCTCAGTGAAATGTTTTCATTGCAAAGCATTTTGTTAATGGGATGCATCATCCTAGAATGCACCCAAAGACCAGCCACGCTGCTGTCATGCCTGGAGATGGTTATGGTTGCACTTTTGACTTTGAAGAAACCCCACAATATGTTTATCTCAGTCCTTATTAACATGTCTCAACTTTCTACAAGGCTCAGATCATCGCATTTCGTCATTCTGTATAGTCTAAACATTCTGGTTAATGTATTTCTATTTTTACGGTAAGGTATTATCATCGCAGACACACGAACCGGAAGGAATTAGTCGCTGAACGACTCAAGTATTTGCTAGACTCCGCAACGAGGAACAACGCTTTAGGCACTCTAGTATGCTTTTCCGTCCACATATGATGTGTGGTATAATCCGTCTTGCTAATACGAGGGAACAGTCCGCCAGTAGGCGAGGAATATAACCAACGTGCATCGAGTATCAATGATCACTTATTTGTGTGCCAACCGAGTGAAATCTAAAGCCTGTATGTGCTTCAGTGATAATTTCAGGAAATTTACTGAAAACAGTGAATATTTTTGCGCCGTGGAACACCACATTTTTACGACGTGCTTGATGAAAATTCTATGTCCACAAGGGACACGAAATATGTTATTAACTGTGAATTAATAATTGTTCAAGTCCATTATTTCAACGCTACGAGTTGTGAAAATTGTTATGGCCGCAAATGCGAGCAAATTCAACCGTGGATTATTTAGATGCCACGAGATTCAGTGATTGTAAAATCTGTGAAGTGAAAAGCAGATAGTGCATGGGCAATTTTGATAACATCTGCGCTGTGTAGAAGCTGTGAATTAATTTCTGCAAATAATATTAGCTTCAGTGGCAAGCTGTCTCATAATCACATATTTTTCAAGTGATATTTATATTCAAATATGCATCATTCTACTGACCACGTGTTCGACATGTTAAACTACTTATCATCGATGGGGATGATGATGTAAAGGACCCCCATGATGTGAAGGAGCCGTTCTAAGGAACTACAACATGACGGAAGATCCAGGATTAGCGCACGAGATGGAGATGAACGTGCCGGACCAAGAAGAATGACCACTACCACGATGGGAGAGAAGCAGACGACATCACTACGTCAACGACGGGGACGCATCAAGACCCTGGTCGTGGATATGGCCTATGATGGAGGCCTAGTTTGGACAACCCTTATATAAACCCTCCGAACTAGGATAGGTGCTTGCATATTTTAAACTAAATGTTTTCACAAGTTTTACATAAGTCTGGATGTTTCTCTCAGTCTAGTTCTTTAAGGTGTACTTTCTTGGGCCGTCTATAACCTTAGCCATCATGTTACCTCAGATCCCCTGGATCATAGTTTCTCGTGCCGCTCTGACCTATAAGCAATTCACCTGATCCTCTCGGCACATGGGTCCGGCATGTGAGGTGACGGGGAAGTCATTTCGGTCGTTGGCAACCCTGATAGCTCCTCTGACGGGCACAGTATAGAAGCAGCTACAAACCTCTGGCGATCTGAATATGTCCTCTGACACTCCGTGCACTAAAAGCCATACGCTAAGAAAACACAAAAAACGCAATGTCCTGTCTACAGATTCAACGGAATTTTGTGCGACATTGTATCCCCATCCCATACAACTAAATAACAATTTTGGATTAAGACTGTCAGAGTTACTTTGTTTTGAAATATTACATACGCTTCCATCATTACTGCTGACTTTCAAAGGAAGTTTAAATGTTGCATGTGTTGTTCTTCCCCCTTCCAAAAGAGTGGCTGCAATTCCAAATGAAGCGACGGCAAGAGCAATATTACCACCAGGCCACACTTTGACGAGCAACAAATTAATCAAGAACGTTTTGCCTGTGCCTCCAGGGGCATCGAGAAAAAATATCTTACCATCCTTCTTAGTGATGCCAGATATGATGACATAAGCTTCTTTCTGATCGTGGTTCAGACGGTGTTCTCCTTGAGCAACGGTTTGAAGGAGCCGAGGACGAAGTCTTTCTTTCTCTTGTGACAATCGAGAAATTATTTGTTGCTCAGTTTCATTGTTACGTGATAAGCCCTTTTTCTCGATGTCAATGAACTATGACCTATATCTGTTTTACATCTCGGCATGATGGCTTAAAACCACTGACTGGACTATTAATTATAACGAATTATTTTCAGGCGTAATTTAAGAATGACGAGGTGCATGAAACACAAATCCGCCTTCCGTTCAATCTAAAATTGACTGTGTATTTTGTGGAACGAAAAGTTCACAGGCGAAATGAAGAAAAGCCGAGTTGCACTTTCTGGGGAATGGCGAGTTGCATGAAACACAAATCCCCCTTCCGTCCAATCATAACTTGACTGTGTATTTTGCGGAACGGAAAGTTCACAGGCGAAATGAAGAAAAGCCAGGTTGCACTTCCAGTTTTGCTGCTGGCTGTATCTGGGGTAATAGGTTCGCCCGCTAGTTAGGCTGTAA
This sequence comes from Meconema thalassinum, assembly GCA_946902985.2. NCBI lineage: Eukaryota > Metazoa > Arthropoda > Insecta > Orthoptera > Tettigoniidae > Meconema > Meconema thalassinum. The sequence goes on from OX336389.2 coordinate 725,458,729, forward strand.
CTGTGGTGATAGACTCGCCCTTAGCTAGCTCGTGAACAGTCGCCTCGGTATTTTAATGGACATGGATGGAAGGATTGAAAACGTAAAAACACATAGGCCTACAGTGGGCGATGTATTGAAGATGGAGATATGCTCTCTCGGACTTTTTTGTAGAACTTTTCATGCTGAACAAATCTTACACTCATAGTATTTAGATATTTTGAACGGTTTGCCCAGCGTAAACTAACAAAGTGCTCGAACGCCAGGTTATTTTTTGACTTCGTCACGGAAATAGTTACTGCTTGGCTTCCTTTGATCATAAATAAATGTTTTTCTACCGAACTCATCCTCGACATATCCTTTACAGAAAGGTGAAAACTGCATCAAAATCCATCCAGAGGTTCTCAAGATTACACGTGACATCCTAGAATCGGGGACATTATTTTGTACTAAGTAGAGTATCGTTTGTATATTAGGTAATTTAAAGAGGGCCGCTGAGCCCTATTTTCAGTGTGATATATTTATGAATAATTGTAGTAAATTTTTTTGTAAGGCACTATTCTCTCACTAATTTTTGCGTTAATGTGCTATTATATGCTGAGCCAAATATATTGAAATCTTAAGAATACGCCCAACCATACGTGAACGTATGAAGTCGCTGATCGTTTGACTAGTCCATAAAAGCTGCTTTTAAGGTTCTATATTAAGGGTAAATTTCGTTGTTGTATCATAAAAATACTTTGGGTTATTCATTATCCTATTCTATGTCTTCAAGATGGTCGCTGCGCGTTGCAATCAGTCTGCTAAGGCCCGGATAGTTATGTGTTTAAATATTTTTAATTTAACAAAATATTTTCTATTTATTTACGTATTTTTGCTGTTTTTATAAATACCGGTACAGTAAATATTCTACCGTATTTATTCATAAGAAAATATTTCCTATATTTAGTGGTATGTTAAACTCCTTAGAACACTGCTGCCCACATTTTCGAGCCATGCCAATTCAAGTAATTTGCTTCTCTATTTCGTGAATGCACCCTTGTCTATGTATTGTAGTAGTAATTCAAGACAGGAATTCCCCGGTGATTAAGTACAGCAGGGGAGCTGAAGTCATCAGTCTACGCCTCCAGCGGTCCTCACCTTGACAGGAAATTTTACTTGACATTTCAGTTGTCTACGAATGTGGTGAGTATTGACGGAGTGCTATAAAAGTCTTTGAAGTGACCTTTTCTCCTGCTCTTTAGAATGAAATTCGAAAACAGCACGTATATGATTTCCGTATCGCGCATCTGCAGTAAGTATTTTAGGATTCGGAAACTGAGGCAAACCCCGGCTTATTATGCGGGAACATTTTGTACTCTAGACAGGATTATTGATTGTTCAAGCAGCTGGACGTTTCAACTATATTTCGAATAACTGGGGTACATAAGTATCATACACATTTAAGAACAAATTTTGGAAACTTAATCACATATTTTCACTTTTAAGCACATAAATAAATACATATTTCTGAAAAGTTATACCTACAATTATCCGGGCCCTGCTTATGACTTATTTCAGTGAAGTATTTTATATGGTACCGGTGTTTATTCCATTCTGAGTTGGTTTGTATTGCGCTATTTCATTCTTAATGATTCATTAATGCATTCTAAGAGAACGCTCAGTCACCATTTTAATTTTTGGAATCGCTGTTATTTGCTTTAAGAATACGGTACCACATATAATTTTCTACCTAATCAGTAATTTTCGTTATTGAATTTCTAAAATATTCTTTTTTTTATTTGTATTTTTTTATCGATTTTACCCTCCAGGTTGGTGTTTCTCATGGACTCAGCGAGGAAACTCACCACTACCGCCACTACAGGCAGTGTCCTAGAGTTAGGAACATCTGGTCGGAGTGGATACAACTGAAGAGGTGTGATCAGCACCTCGCCCAGACGGCCTCACCTGCAAAGCGAACAGGGACCTCATGAGGGAAGGGAGGGGAAGATTAGAATGGATAGTCAAGGAAGAAGGGAGGGAGGTGACCGTGGCCAAACAGTAGGTAGGGCCTACTGTACCCGAATCAACATGAGAAGCCGCTCCTCGTATCCGAAAGTCAGCTGGATTGTAGAATCTTGAGGTTCCCGGCTAGATAAACCTGCAAATCTTACCGAAAAGAGCTACATGTGGATACATATTATTTACGATTGTGTTATGGAGAGTAAAAACTGGGAAAACCAAATAATTAAGTGGAGAATACGAGTAACTTACGGTTCTCGGGGGAGCAAATGGGGCATAGCAAGGGGCTATACTAAAACCTTAAGCCACTCCACAACACAATTTCTCTCCTTAATTCAAATAAATCACTTAAGCAATGTTTATAAAAACCGAACGAAAACAGTTTATTCAAAAATAAACAAACTAATTAATTTTAATAAAATAATCTCCAAATATTTAAATAAGTTACGTAAAATGTCAATAAACACACTTGTTTAACAATAAAGCGAAATAATTTAAAATGCCCATCTGACATTAGAAGTCCACTACTTCTCAAACACTGATCATCTGTTTCAGAAATTCAAAAGAAATAATTCAATTAATAATTTTAAAATAAATTTCCAAATTAAAATCCGTTTAACATAGTCCTATGTTACTCTATACATGACCTCTGAATAAATATAATTGTAGTATATGACAGCGAAGTTGACTATCAACTTGTCAAACGATCAGCTGTTACTGACATCTCTCTTAACCTCACTTTAATTACGTCAAATTAAAAAAGAAAATAATTCCACCGGTCTGTTATCATAAATATCTCATTAATATGTTTTCCTTCCTCTAATTCTTCACATAAATTCACAATATTTACACAAATTGCCAAAGGTTGATCTGTCATAAGACCACCTATCTCCACATAGTTAAACATCCTCGATGTAATGAGCCCCTATGTGCTCATGCTGGCGATATTGTATTCCAAGACATTGTCCGTGAATTGCACAAGCATCGCATAGAGGACGCACCCGTAAGCATGTCTAAGCTTCGATCATTCTATTGACTGTGGAGAGCTACGTCGGAATTATTCCTGGATAAAATTTTACCATTTATCTACATTCTACACATCCCAGGAATTTATTACAAGTAACTCTGCATTATTTATCACATGCCTGTGATTTTAATTGAGATTTTTAACCAATTCGGTAAGGTGTTTTCATCGCAGATATGCAAGTGGATTTATTTAGTCGCTACACTACTCCGGAACGTCCTTGGAGCATGAACCAAGTTCCGTGAGGAAGTCACACCGTTTATTGAGTCCACTCAGATTCGACGTGTTTTTTCCAAGTCCGTCTATTTAGACGGAGACCACGTCTGTGCTAGAAAGCACATATCATAAGTGCTAAGTTTATCTTAGGCCATCGAGCCTGTGCATCGACAGTTTATTTAAAATACTACTGTAGATACGCCTATTAAGGCGAGTGAATCATTATTTATGCCGCAGCTTTTGAAAATTAATAATTCTGAATTTTTCATCGAGCACGTGGGTGATATCTTACTACACCACGCTGCCGAATATCATCTTCAGACCACGAGGTCGTGGAAAATTGTATAAATGTTAAATGATAACTACTGTGCCAGTGCATAAGGCGCCCCTGTAAATTGCAGCATTATTAACAGTTTGTGCGTGAATATCACCACACGATTGCACCGATATTTACGAGATTGTGTTTTATGAAAGTTATAGAATCTGTGTGCAAAGGTACCGCACATGTATCAATGTAAAGCCTGTGGCAGATGTGAATTGGGCAATTTTGAATGAATCGGCAATACTAGAAGCAGTGTTGAATTTTGTAACCACTGTGATAATCATCAAATCCGTGCCACGTTAATATTTCATCGTACAACATGCATTCAAACATCGACCAAGTGTACGCTATTTTCTACCCCGTCAATGATATGCATGTAATAACGAAAACACCCATGATGGAGGAGACGTCGAAGAAGAAATTCAGCCCATGATGATGAACCACTTGAACGAGGATCCATCAGTGATGGCTGATTGTTGGAGACCACTTTGGAACCAGGAGATACCAGGAGATACCAGGAGATGCCAGGAGAATAAGAGGAAAAAGTGCAAGGACCAGGATGTCCTGGATATTTGATATTCCCTCCGGCCATGAGGAGTCGAAATTACCCCTCATGTTATCTGGAAAATGAGGTGATGCAACGGTATTCCACAGTGAGTTTTCTGTATTGTCATTTTCGTAAAGAGCCTTGTTCGCAATGGATTACTATTCTTTAGTCATGTAGAAAACCGTACTCCGATAACAACCATACAGTTAGACATCTGTAGACTTAGTGGTACTACTCAGTCTTATTTCAGTTATTTGAATGGTCAACAGTGGGTTAGACATCTAGTTGGCAAGTGTAATGCCAGGTGCACCAACGATTGTATAGTTGAAATGCTTCAACATGAACCCATTAATATGACTGAGCTCCAGGGGCTATATTTTTACCAGCAATAGCTGTGATTTTGTAGGACGATTAACGTCTGAATGTTACTTAGGAGACACCCTGTTTTTATGAATATTTAGTTTTGTTATGCCACATGTGTCAGTCGTATCAGTTGGTAGTTTGGAAATATCGCTACCACCCTTATAAATGGATTAAGTTAAACTATTATTGTGGAGTTCTGAGACCACTACATTCCGAGTAGGAATTGAATTAATGTGTACGATGTAAAGTGTTAAGACCTTCATCGAACCCAGTACACATCTTTGTATCAGCTAGGACAGCCAGGAGTGTTAGTTGCTGTCACACGTTTCCTTTATTTTGTGCCGAGGAAGGACACACACCGGTATATATGTGAGGAGAAGAATGTAAATAGTCAGGAAGTGACATATCTTCGGAGCAAAGCAGTCAGGGAGAGTGGTATTCTCTGCGCTGCCCGCTTGTTTTACATTTTGTACATTTTATATTTTTGTAACCAGTGAAATACGTGTAGAAACACGGTAGTGGGATATGATAAATACTGTTTAATAATACCGGGACCGCAAGATAGGACTTGAGTAATTGGTAATCCTGTGTATTTGATTTCATTGTTTTGCTAACATGCAAGCCTCATTCTACACGCCGTGAATGTAACTTATTAGAGATGGTCAGTAGTGACATTCGCCAAGGTCGACGAGTATTACTAGTTTGGAACTACCTACATTTCTGTGCGAGACAGAGAGTTAGACTATTAATTAATTCTTTCGACGTGATCTGACGTCACATCTAAGTGGAAGGTCATTGAACTATGATAGGAATGCCGTACTTATGTGGGTCCCAGCTGATAGCTTACAGTTTGTTTACAAGTAATGCAACGTCACGAGAGTGAGATCGCCATTTGCGGGCGACTACTTATTGAATGTTTATGATTCCACAAACATGATTAAAGTTTTATACTATTTCTTTGTAATGTTGACTAAAGCTGACACTGAATAAATTATCCATTATCTATTTTAGTGCCGTGTTAGTGCACTTTTGCAGGATGGATGAATATCCGCGACCATTATTATGCCAGGCAGAACCGAGCCTTTGTTGCCAACTGTACTGATGAAGTTTGTGAGCTATGTAATGCCGCATAATGTGTGTTATTGTATTCTAGCCGATTATTAGCTCATGAGGTTATAGTGACTATTGGAGTCATGCATTGTAAGGATCTCTGAGGGGACCTACAGTCTCTATGATTAACCAGTGTAATTTGAGTCATGTGAGAATACCATTAAACCTTGTTAGGGATTTAAACCTACAATCTAACCTGGAATTAAATTATGAATCTAATTATTCTAAAACGACGTTTATACATGATTGACACATAACGTAATGCTGAGAAATGACTTAGACGAAGCTGTCACATTTTTTATGACCGACGAAAATTATGGGAGACCAATGAGTTAGTAACTGGTAGACCGCATCATTGAAGTGGTCTCAGACGTAGTTGTAACTACGCTTTCGCCAACATAATTACATGCTGTCGATGACAATTGAGGGAAAACGGCTCCTCGAGTTGTGTAAGGAGGTTTTGTTTTTGGATGATGACAATGAAATTGTAGTGTCTATAATTATTATTTATGTGTGATATCCCTGTGTGTTTCTATAACTTGTATTTTGATGCTGTATTAGTTAATGTTTTTATGATTAGACATGGTTGTTGTTATGTTTTCTTAAAATTTATTTTGCTCACGGACACCTCTCGCCGTACTTTTCATTAATGTCAGGATTTAGCTAGATGAGTAAATGTTACTGTAAATACGAAAGTGGTACCTTCATAACTTAGGCCTTGTGTTGCTTTTATATTAAATGTAAATTCTCTATTAGTCTTCTTTGTAGCTGCGTAGGAATCCGTTAGGTGCCACATTCCAAGCGTTGTTGTTGTTGTTGTTGTTGTTTTCTTCCTGTAATTAGGAGGATTTTCGCGATGGTTAACTTACTTTCAGTTAGGGCATATTATTCATTGATTATGTTTGTTTATTAGCTTTGCGGACTAGCCGATTTCGAACCCTCCGAAGTAAGATAGGGGTTTGATAATAGAATATAAATGTTTCCACGATTCATACATAAGTCTGGATTTTTCTTTTATTAGTTTTGTGTGTTTGGGGTGTACTTCTTTGGGCGTCTTTGGTATTTCTTCCCCGTGTTGGGACCTGATCCCTTGAGTGCTTGATTCTCGTGCCGGCGGCAGCCCTAAAGAAGTGCATCCGATCCTCTCAGGTTGTGGGTTCGAAGGTTGAGCTTGTCTGGAATGCCATCTACGGTTTGGTTGTACCCCTACAATCTCCTGTGACGGGCTCACTAAGCAATGACAATATCGCTATGTTCATTGAACATCCATCCTCAAAATTGTCATTAAATAATTTAAATGCACTCCAAATCTTTAAATAAATATTTAAATGTTACTAGAAATCCCTATAATTATTTCTAAATAATTATGTAACTATTAATTAAAGTTCAAATAATTTTAAATATTAATATCAAACAAATTCACTAATTATTTATTAATGCAAATCAAGATTTATTATAAATATTTATTTAAGCATAGTATCAAATAATATAAATAATATTATTATTATTTGTTATTTATATCTACCAGCTGTTTATCACTTTAATGGTTCAATTAACTAATTATTCTGTTAATTATTCCTAAGTATTATTTACTTTCATTTATATTGTTTAAACTTATTAATTGTTGCAAGTATTGTTTAATTTATGATAAGTATTGTTTACTTTTATTTACAGCCTCCTTATCATATTCATAACCATTTATTATTTGCGTTAACTTCACCACTTATTGTCATTGCATTTATCTAATTAATTAACTTCCACTTCTGTTTATTCATGACATTGCTTTCTTGTATTTCTTCGCTACCATTCATTGGGTTTTATGTCAAATCCATACTATTATGGCCGAACATGTAAGTTAACCTCATACGAAAATACTCAAAATACTCTCAATTTTGATAATAGTTTCAATAAAATTAACTAACCAATAACTTTAATCCTTTCACAAATATTTTCCCGCCAATTTCCCCTGTTAATTCTACTGTAAGTAATTTAAAATAAATTGATATACATCAATGCTCTTTCTTCGATCATCATTGCTTTATATCGCATTGTACGTTCCATTTATACGTCTACAATACGTATAAAAACTTCACTTAACATCACTGCTCTATAAGCGTCACCACTCTATTCCACATAATACGCGTAAAATACGTATTAGAGCTTCATACAACCTGTGACAACAAAGTTCGGTGAATAGTCCTATACTATCAACATAGATGAACAATGCACGACAGTGACCCTACTGTCCTTCGAAATAGTCCCCTCCCGTAACTATGCAATGCTGAGATCGGCAATACATGTCCTGAAATCATAGCAAGAAGGGGTCCTTTGGGTCCTTACGGACGCCTTACTCAGGTAAAGTGTGCTCACGAGTTACTCTTTACTCTAATTCCCACCTTCACCACTGATTATAATTTGTTATCGCCTTTGTCCAGTATTGGAATCTATACGCACTAGAACTGTTTAGCGAAGTCTTGGTACTTCACGCCTAGTAATTATTAAACTACTCAATCCTAGCACCATTGGTCTCATAGTTTATTTTATTTGCACGCTAACCTTCTACCCCCAAATCCCGACCTAGTTGTGTCACTAGTATTATTTAATTGCATGCTTGTAAACACTCGATAAGCAATTCGTCTTCCGACTTGAAGTAAAGCCGCTACTAAGCAGTTCCATTCTACTCTGCGAATGCGCGCACTTCCCTCACACTGTAAAAGCACGTTCGTATTCCGGCAAGCGGTCTGATGCCCCTTAACTGACTGAGAACACTCCTAACCCTGTGCTTACCAGACATCCTGAGCATCTGGATGCTTCCCCGGTGTTACATTTAATATAAGTAGCCGATCTTCCAGCACCCTTGTAGACGACTCCCCCCGTAATCAGCCCCCAGACATCCCAACACACTACACCCCCTTGTACACAGTTTCAGCCCTTAAAAGCTAAACAATTGGTGGAGGCGTCCGGGTAACTAAATTTTGAGGGGTTCATACAACGAATTCCGTAGTAAGAGCCCGAGACACCTTCTTTCAAGCAAAGCCAAGCGCCCCAAAGTTCGGATTTTTTTCTTTCTCACGAGTTAATTCTCCGCAAGCGAACAGGCAAGTCCCATATAATCGTCAGACACATTAACTAGATAATTAATTACCCACCCACCCTCCCTAAGATATAGAAGGAGACTTACAAGATACCATTGAGTACAAAAGCTCCAAGTCTAATAACAAACGCTGGCTCTAAAGCGAAATCAAACCGAAAAGGGTTCAAATGATTTTGCATACATATATATTTTCCCTCTGGCATTTAAGAGAAAAGCAAGGGAAATTATAGTCCCCCCTACTATTACACATTAACATACACTTACAACATATCTACAATGTCCCCAGCCGTTTGGAAGCTGACATGATGACATTATCACGCACTGCCATGCTCCAAAACAAATACGAAAACCTAACAACATGGCACGATAAGATACGTGCAGGCCATACACGCCTACGAACTGCGCACGAATCCCTGACCAAGCATTACACAAAAATAATACAGACTCTCACACATTTAAATAATAGCCACATACAAAACAGAACGACGGCCGTAGGAATTAACGAATTACAAGCACAATTAGTTATGAACCACAGAAGGTTAAACATGGAACACAGACGGCTACGTGCGAAGCACTACTACCTTAAAAAGGCCCACGAAAACATAAGAACAGCGGAAACACCAATAGGGAAAGATGCCAAACAGTTAACACGGGACCACGCGAAGTTACGGCAACAATACAAAGCAATACAGGTGATAAAGAAACGATTCATGCATATTACTAACCAGCAAAAGCAGAAAAGGTCCAGGTAAGCCAAACTAGGCACGAGCAGCAAGAGTCGAGCCGAGGACCGTGCAAGAGCACTCAAAACATATACACATAAAATACTCCCCGTTAAGCAAATACATACAAACACACATACTTAAAGAAGCACATTTACAGAGGAACATGCAACCCTGAGCAGGTAATACTGGCTACACATAGCCACATTGAATTAGATTTGAATTGAAAACCCTTTATCGCAGCAGAGAGAGTTAACTGATAAGCAATTCACAATGATATATGTGCGTGCCTAATAATACAAGTGATAGATGCATTTACACAATATACATAACTATATTTTATGTATTTTTAAGAACACAACCCCCCATCGGGAGAGCGTGACCGTTCTCACGGATAATACCACCCTCTTATACAAACCTTAAAGGCAAACAGATGCACCGTTTGAATAATCAAATACAAAACGCGGAAAGGCACATTTAGAGATACATAAAGGCAAATTAGGTAACAGCACACAAACCATGGGATCACATTTAGGGCATACAGGGCTCCCAGATAACCCAGGTAAGGCATCCCCCTACACTAGAAGAAATACACAAAGGGTATTTAACACCCCCGACGAGCCCATTAACAGGAGGGAAAGGAACAACCGCCCACCACTAGATAGAAACATTTTAACACAAACATATACGGCACTGGCCATCACTTACAACTCAACAGTTACACATATTTTGTAGAAAGATCTCCAACACCCAAACGCTGATCCACACCACATATGCATGCGTATTTAGAATAACTGCCAGGTAGAAAATCATTGCATCAAAGGGCAAACAGATTGATGCACGGTAGAGATTTATAATATGGTATTTTATGTGTTATGATGATCATGTATTTTCTAAATAAAAGAGTTCTAATTTGCCACATTCCATATTATAGGAGAACGATCTTTAACTGTAAAATTTAATGACCAGATATACCGTGCAGCAAACTTCACCATCGGTCACGGGTCAACATTTTGTACACATTAGGGAAAATAACGGCGAGCATACATTATTTATGAGGTACGTTACAGTAGGGCACACGGGAACAAATTTTCATACATCAACACTATTATACTCTTCCAAATGGAATAAAGCAAAGGTGGACATGAACATGATTTCCACAGACAGTTAGAGCATCGGCCTACAGTTACTACAATGACACGTGCGTGATCAGGATTATGAACCGTCAGCCTGACTCGGCAATATAGAGTACGGAGCTAATTCAGGACAGCGCATTGTTTCCTGGCGACTGCTAACATTCACCGTACGCGTACGCCGTACATATAGGTAGATACACAACCCCCGCATTGCACGTACAAACCATGGGACCACATGTACAAACAGCAGGGTTGCCAGACACTAACACAGCAACACGCACCTACATTCCAAACAACGGCCGACAATATATGCTAAATAAACTTTTAAAAAGTCAGCAATCGTGGATACGAAGGGTGCACGCACGAGTACATGCCGCACATACACGGATAAGGGTGAAACAAACTAAATTAAAGGACACGCGATCAGAGCACACAAACACGCTCTTAAGAATTGCACACAGGCAATTATAGGCTATACACGAACAATTACACAGAGAACACTTAAGGGCCAACAAAATACACGACAAATTAAATACTCCACATGACCAATCACACCCGAACCCCACTATGAAGAATGTCAACATAGAACACGACAAATTGCATCCTGTATACAAGCAGCTAATACGAGAACATGTGCAACTAAGCCTTAAAAATCATTCACGGATGTATCCAGCAACCGCAAACACCCGAAAGCAAACCCAAGACCTTATAGGCACGGATGGACACTAAACATGCCAATTACACAGACAATTACACAAGTGGGCACAGACACGACAAAATAACCTGGAAGTGCAAAAATTTAAAGACAGGGCTCAATGCTAAGCATTAGCCATACTAAAATGGGCAGGCGAGCATAGGATATATGTATTACATGTTCCACAGGACCATAAGGTGTATATTTTAATCACCATTGCCAGGAAATGTTACTTTAAAACACCCATAGGCGGTACTATTAAAACCAGCTACATCGTTAATAGAATTCACCAGGGAATAGCTTCAACGCCAATAGTTAGCAATAATCAAAAAGGGTCAAAATTTCCACCTGCAAGTCATTAAAAGGCATGCTTAAATAACACAGGTTGATATTTTAAAAGACACACTTAATTAACACATTTACAAGATAGATCCACACATAAACAATATTTTCAAACGACGCGTACAGCCTACATAGGCACAAAGACTATTTATTTGAAGGAGAGTGATTTTTTAGCGTATGGCTTTTAGTGCCGGGAGTGTCCGAGGACATGTTTGGCTTGCCAGTTTTGTAGCTGCTTCGAGATGGTCACCCAATGGGTGAGCTACAAGTACCGTTGGGAAGGAAAGTTGGAAGGTAAGGACGAGGAGTTGGAAGGTAGCGGCTGTGGCCTGTAGTTAGGGACCAACCCCGGCATTTGCCTGGAAGGAAGATGGGAAACGACAGAAGACCATCTTCAAGGTTGCCGGCGAGGATTCGAACCTCCTCGCCTCCCGGATGTGAGCGACTGCCATCAGTCATGCCGTAACGACCACGGCTAACTCATCCTGTAAGGAGAGTGATAATTATGGATTATAATGTATATAATATAGCTATGTGAATTAACAATTGATATATGTTATCATATAAGTATTGCGCCCGTTGATGCATGTTTACACAGCTAACAAAGACCATGATCCATGCTGAAAAGTAACTGAACATATCCTGCGAGCGGCGGGAAGAAGGTGAAGCAATATCGCTTATAATTACATTTTTATGCACTTTAGACATTCCATAAATCCACAATTATTTAATCAACGTACGGTAATTCTATTTATTTAAAATACGGTATACAACGCTTATGAGCGAAACCGTCAATTTACGCGGCTAACTCACGTCCAGAGTGGAAGCCATATTTTGTGCAGACAGTACTTACTCGTTGTCTGCTGAAGCAACATCTATGTGAATGTGAAGCACAAATAAGGACACGTTCCGTGAAGGGAATCCATGTGCTATGGATAAATCCGAGTATATTTGTCAAATGGACAGCCATCAAGGCATAAACTGATAATCAAAATTGTGTACAATTAGTAATATTTAATTAGAGAAATATTTTGATTCACGAAGTGAAAATTATGGAAGCATGCAACGCAAACTCTAAGACCACATGGTCGCATCCAAGTGCATTATAAACTGTGAATTGATAAACTGTGTAATTCTACAGGAATATTTTTATGTTTTGCCGGAAGGGCAGTGATTATGATTTTTATTTCGTGTAAATAATTTGTGAAAGTAACGAGTGAGCGTCCCACAAGCGATAACTTAACGCCAGTGGCGGAGTGAAAATGGGCAATTTATTACCGCACCTTAGCATCAGTGAGTGCAAGTTTTCTTTAAACATGTGTAATATTATCACCAACGGCAACATTATAATCCTACTGAAATACCAAATCTTGGAATATAACCCTTACCACGCAATGCAGATGGATAGTTAAATCATGTGTGGGGAATTGGCAGCGGAAGGTGACCGGAAACAATGAGGAAATGATTTAAAACCGTAGAGGAGACCGCTTACAACATCTCATGGCGGGTCTCGAACCGACGGCCGCTGAATCTGTAAGTCAGATCTTGTATCAATAGCGTTAATTGTAATGAGTTGGAAACAGTAGATTTAATTTTAGTTTGGTTTCATTTTTCGGTGCACAATGCAGGTAGCTATTATAAGAAAACGTGTGGAAAGTTAAAATTTTGTTAAAAATTTATAAACGCCAGGAAGGCTGTATTTTCAATGACCATTTAGTATCGTTTCAAAACAGTTATTAACAACTTTTATTTTGTCAAGCTGATGACAAAGAAACTAGTTTTGGCAGGTGTTATAACAAGGCCAAGGTTACATGTATAAGCCAAACCACTACACAGCACACTCGATTTTAGGCAGTGCATTATTCTTTATTTAGAAGATGTGAAATTCTTTGCATTATTAAAACCGGAATGCAGAGTTCCGTTAATCACATTTGTTGGCCAGATCAATACTTGAAAACAGTTTTATTTCATTACGAGAAGCCAGACACGCAATGAATACAACAGTATTTTGTAACTAGAGAACATAGGTTCGACTTCATTCAGGGGAGACGCAACTTAATAAATGCACAATCTCACACTTTAGTTAATATCACAAGCCTTCATGTTAATTCATAGCCTTGTTAGATTGTGTTTTTTGCACACATAATCTTGATGACTAGTATTTAAAACGTGTATAATTTAGGAACCCACACTTATTGTAATTAATATTATTGGAGTATTATAGTTATGAGTCTTGACGCTGGATCAATACCTCCGACATGTTCTTGTGGTTATATCGGTTGTAACGAACTACTGCAGTCGTACCTAACCGAAGGGCGCCAGGATTGATGAATCCGTCATTGTGAAAGTGAGACACAGGGTGTCTAATAATGATGAAGTATTGGTGGAGACACAGGGTGACTAATAATAATGATGAAGCATTTTTGAGGCACAGGGTTTCTATTAAGTTATTATGCATTAGTTGGATACACACGTCACCTGAGTACACTGAACGCTTTTTAAAGGTCCATAAACTGAACAACTATACTGTGAGGAATAAATATTTGTGTGAAGCTTTAATATTCAAAGATAAGATTTTGAAAACTAAACGAATATCATTATTCCCCCTGAGCCTAAATAAAGATAATAAATATTAAAAATAAAATATTTTCTGGACCAAATTTTGACACTTATTTATTGTTAAGTTATTGTAGATACATTTTGATACATTTTCACGTGAATAGTCGACAACCAATTGGTGATGTGAGAACTGTAGCACACACATCAGATTGGTAGCAATATGAGTCGATGTAATTGTTTAATTACCATCGCATTTGCAGGCTTTCCCATTTTTCTACTTCCTTAACACTTTGAAACTATGACCGTTTGTTACAAACAGTAACAAATCGAGTACGTAGGCAGTGCCAATTGCACAACCATAGGAGTGCTGAATTATTGTATGCCTTTGTGTTGTATTAGCATAGCTTTTTTAAATTCTGGAACATTGTGCACATAGCTTGATTTTCTTTGTAATAAATGCGTCTCGTTTATTAATAAATGATATTTAGGACTAGCTAAACACTTAAATCTAATGATAAATGTTAGAGATGGCACCGTCATAGCATAGGACAAATTTTCCCCTTGCTACTAAATGTAAAGGATTCTAGTATTTGTATACAAGAAAATGTCTTGCTTTGCTGTAGATTCTTTGATGTTTGATCCTCCCGTAGTCATTTCGATGTAATTGCTTAAGGCTGATCTCACGTGCCATTCTCTTAGATTGTTCGTTCAAAGTCAAATTTTGTGTTAGGACCATGAGAGTAATTTAGATCTTGATTAGGACTTTTTTATATTTTCTTTCAGGGCAGAATATTATTGGACTAGCCGTTTGCAACTCTCATGCTAGTATAGGGATCTATTCTGAATAAATTTTATTCGTGATTTTTACATAAGACTGACCACTCTTTTCTTGTTTAGTTTTGTTATCGATGCATTCCTCTGAGCTGGTTAAAGATCGAACCCCACTAATTCCCGATACCCCCGAGAGCAGACTTTGTGCTACACCAGCCTATGAATGTGTCGTCCCCTACACTTGTGTGTTAACTGGAAGAGGGTCTCGGAAGGGCCATTTGAAACCGGTGGCTCCCCGAAACCTACGGCCAGTGGGCAGAGTATTGATATTGTTTGTAATTTTGCGAACATCTTAGCTAACTATGTGACAGTATCACAGAGTAAAATACAAGATAGAAACGCTAGATTTTACAGACACACCTGAGTGCATGAGGCCACGTGGCACTCATTAGGAAAAACATTTTCAGGAGGCACCCATGGGACAGGAAGGGATAGACAACACTGCAACGCATAGACAACACAATAACACAGGTTTGAAAACACTTAAAAGGCAGAGAGCACAGGGCCTACATTACATCCACAACAAGTGAACAAAGCCTTATTGACTGTTTTGAGAATCGTAAATAAGGACGCCAGGTTATTGACTGACAAGACTTGTGGCCAGTTTTGATAATAGGCCACAACGATGGCAGGTCACAGGGAGTCTATTTAAAAACAATAATTAAATAATTACAGAGGCAATGATCTTGTTAACTGCATATAAGGGCACTATAATAAGCGTAGCTATTTAATCACACGGAGAAGTAGACGACCAATACTAAAATAAAAGACACACGGATATAGTTTTCGTTATATACCGGTAGAAAAACACGCAGATGCAATTTTCTGTTATACACAGATAGGAAGCGCATACCACTACACAAAAATGAACTTTTATGGCTTATATAGGGAAACAAAAACCCACAGCATAATTCTATACATTTTCCGGCTTAAAGAAGGAAGGAAAAGGCCACGGCATACTCACTCACATCTTACGGATTATATAGGGAAGGAAATGGCCACAGCCACTAAAAGGGGGGCCGCACGCAAGGGCCCACCCCAAGTAGTTAGTAACACTGCAACTGCAATTACGGACATCCCGTGAACATAAACCAATCCAGACTCTACCCATAATAGAAATCAGGATAACAAAAGCAATTGTGGGCACACTCCCTAAAACACAGACGGATACACAGCGAATACACTTGCCACCCCCAGTGCACGACAGTTAGGAAAGGGTAGCATAAAACTACCAACGCACATGGAACCATTTGCGTAACTAGGTATTAATAGCCACCACAGACGAACCCAGAACCGCTACATGCTGAGCCACATACAATACATTAACACAATCCACCCCTATGGTGAACACCCACCTACCAATACTTCGCTCCAGTAATCCAACCTGTAGACATACTAGCCTTAAGTCAGGAACATAGCTACTATCTTTAGGCGGATTATAATTAACGATAATAGAGGATTTTCTTTTATTATCCAGTGCCAAATAAATTATCCTTACTATTATTTATTATCACCGCGGAAACACAAAGAGAAGCGCCACGATGAACACTTTGCAACTCTGACCAGCACTAAATGTACACAAAACACAAACACATTCAGCCATGACCCGGGGATACTATCTAACACTCACCCCAATTAACTACTATTAATAAACGGAAGAAGCTATTTTGCATTAGCAGCTAAAAATACCAAAACTATTATGGCAATAGTTACGCTAATTTGCCCCAGGGATTTTGTACACCCATTACGAACACATTATCAGTGTTAAAGGAATAATCAATAGCCACAAAATATAGGCAAATAGTGAATAAACACAAGAACATTAAAACGGAAGACACATATGGACAAATAATGACTACAATTAGCCCAATCAAGATAAAGCGCATTGGAATAACAGACTTTCAGTACTTATTACAGGCAGCCATTTTATTTCGGTCTAGGCTAGGACACAGAATGAATCATAACTTATCATAATTCTCCGCCCAGGCGTGACGCGGAACAAGGTTAATCATAAGCCAAAACCACACAGGTTGCCTAGGATACGTCGGGCGCGAGCGGTACACGTCATTGATAACGACACTAAGACCGGACGGCAGCCATGTTTTTCTCCACACATCATGATGTCATAACCTATACGTCACCCATATAAACACACACCCAGTATACCGCACACCCAAGTGATATGACATCAATGTATACAAGTGGACAACACGCCGCACCACTAAACGAATTCGGCGCGTGCCACAGACGATAATGCATACTTACACGTTAATTAAAATTCGGGAATAGATAAATAAATAACTATGAGGAGGCGATATTAGATTAACGAAAGATA
Source organism: Meconema thalassinum (assembly GCA_946902985.2). Lineage (NCBI taxonomy): Eukaryota > Metazoa > Arthropoda > Insecta > Orthoptera > Tettigoniidae > Meconema > Meconema thalassinum. Next base: position 725,476,004 of record OX336389.2, read on the forward strand.
AGAGCAATTATGAACGCTGAAGTGATACACGTACTATCGCAAAGAGAGATATAGAAAATATGATGATGATGATGATAATTGTTGTTTTAAGGGGCCTAACATCTAGGTTATCGGCCCCATATAGAAAATAGCTATTAGTTCTACTAATATTAAATAGCAAAGTATCGACATTTAGAGCCAGGCATTGGGCAGGAACCCCGAATTAGCAGTCGTTAATTAATAATTTCACACCCACCCCCACCCCCTATAATTAGACATTATCCATATTAGAGATGAAAGATCACTACTAACAATAATGTTTAATGAAGTCCTGAGGTTGGATCAAGAGAAAGTATATCACCACCTAAATAGTGATAAGGTATATTTAATTAATTAGACTTTAAATTAGGTAGAGATCACCGTAGACCGAAACATAAATCGCAGTAGTACACCATTAATTACCTAAACTTTGAAATTAGGCAGACAAGATTTAATAACCCAGTAACATTATACTAATGAGAGAAGGAGCCAGTGGACAGACGCATAACGCGAATGAAGAAAATAAAAAGATACCCCAGTGAAGCAATGAAATAGCATGAATAATAATAATAATAATACTTAGATGAATAATATAAAATATATAAGCTACAATTAAGTTACTAAATAGCACAGGATGCAAATTATAACGGAGCTTTCCGATAGGCATAGATCAGGCACTGATAATAAGCAAGAAGGCTTGATCCAACCGCAGGAACGAAATAGCGTGAAAATTATCGCTATTGCCATTAACATGACCATTATAGTTAGAGACCAGCACATACAATTTAGAAGGCCAACAATGACTATCACAATCAGCAGTGCATGGTAAAGTACATGGCGACAGACGCCATCTTTAAATATGGAAGTCACAAGGCAATTGTTGCACACATTATCTCCATTAAGGGGATAGTCTGGTAAAAAATGAAACTTTTCCCTAATTTATCAATTGGTCCCAAAATTTAAACATATAATTTGTGAGTAGTATTAAATGCAATTACAAACTTACAATTCAATTGATCGAACCATTTTTGAGAATTTTTTTTTGAAAATCATCATTTTTATAGTAAATTTACTTTAATGTGCTTGAAAATTTGAATACTGTATCTCATAATATAGCCAAACAGTTTTCTGTATGGGTTTTTGGGTATCTTGTGTGGTGACCTATAAATTAATTTTCATTTTTTTATCTTCTTATCGAAATAATTTAAACATATACTTATCAATATTTTCGTTTCTAAATACTTAAAAAAATGATACTCAAGACTGTTAGCACTGTTAGTAGGAGCAATCTCCAAAAATTTCATCAAATTCAGAAAATATTTTCTAGGAAAAAGTTATATTTAAATGTTCAATTTCACAAATTAAAGATAAACGCATTCAAAGTTATACAACACAATCGTCCGCCGATCCTTGCTCTAAAATCCACCTGGGCTGTATGTTGTTCCTTCTTTTCTCATTCGAGCTTCCTCAGTGTGTATGGCCGTCAATCTTGATGCATGTCGTCTTCGATTGTCGAATTCTAAGCACCGTTTTGCCTTTTGTTTCCTTCGTCGCTCGTCTCTAACTTTGTTCAGTCGCTTCCTTATTGCTGACAGTTGAGTGGTCTCTGTTGTTCTTGTTGCTTCTGTCAGATAGCACCCTTGATTGAACTGTGAAACAGCTTCTGTCACAGCTACTTCTACATTTTTCTTGGATACAAGTACATCTTTGGGCACTTTGACCGGATTATACTATGTAGACACTCATTCGTTTCCAAACGACATCAAAGACCTTATGATCACAGAGCTTAAATAAATACCTGCATCTCAAAGAAGACTGGAATACCTGGTATGCTCAAGAGATGGAACCAAAATCCAGATTCACTCCTTACATTCATGGCATTTTTTCAGAGCAAACGAGTAACATTGTGACAGCTTTCATATGATGCCACGCCCACTCCTCAGCTGCAGTCTAGTATTTAATTATATTTTTTCTACATTTCTCTTTGGAATTTCACAAAATCCTTTTGTACCATGAAAGCACTTATATTATTGAACATATTTAAAAAAAAAAAAAAATTCAATATTTTATTGCCAGACTATCCCCTTAAATAAAAAGCACGTGACGGACCAGTACCGTTACAAGCGCGTACCATGCTTTACCGTCAAAGGCTAGTGCCAGCTATGGCACATCGGAAATAAAATGCTATCAGTAGAGCGTGATCAGTTACCCTATAACAAACTTATAAACCCAGACCACGCATGCCTCCTAACCCACATGTGAGATTTAATAATGAACCCTTAAAACCTCAGCTCAACAAATAACAAGCGGGCTGTGCTCCCAATCCCAAACCACTAATAAACGCTAACGCACTTATATAACCCACTAACTAACACAAACAACTAAACAATCCCGCATCCTGGATAGGACCTCAACACCTAATACCTAACTGGCCATCCTACGCCGAGACCTATGATTAACAGCTGCTAACATGCCAACAAATCCCACTATCATGGGGAACCTGCCCATCCCCTCATTTTACCTATTAACAAGTGAATAATGAAACGCCATTGCATAGGTAAGAGTCTGATAGTTAGGCGCAATGAAGCGCGCCGTGCTTTTATTACCTGTAAACTTACACTGATCCCAACACACCAACAACCCTAGTGAGTACGCTTTACCTAAATAACAAGTGCAAGACCGAAAAATTGGAGATGACATTGGAGAGACCACGGGAAACAATCGACATTGTTAGACCAAAATCGGACATTATTAAACCAAAACCAGACATGTTAGAGCAAAACTAGTGTCAGATAGGAGCATAGCCAACTCAATTTCCGACGCGACGTTAACCCTAACCAAAAGCGACACCGGCCACACTGTGTTATGACGCTTTTAGGGCTAGCCAGATAGGCAGGTGACCCGCCCAGACGACCCATACTGACGTAGACCCATTAGTTAATAAGTTTAGCTAGTATATAAGTAAGTCCATGTCGGATGATACGTCGGCTTGACGTGAAGCATGCAACAGGTGAAGTCGCTGGACGAGCTTATTGGGATTGTGCCAGTAGGTAACATCCACAAGGGGTTTTAATGGTTTAAAATTCATACCATACCGGTCACGATTGGGAAATTCAAGAAATTGAAGAAGAACTTCGAAATGCCAAAATTATTGTTTAAGCCCTCACCCATTAAAATGGACATTTCTCACGAGTTGCATCGCCCAGATAGGCGTCACTATCAAAGACTCAAGGTGATTTCACGAGGTGTGGATGAACTTTGGCAGGCTGACTTGGTTGAAATGATACCCCTATGCTAGTGTTAAAGAATTATATCTCCTGTAAGGCCACAGCCACCTCCTTTCCACTTCCTTGTCAAACCTTGTCACTCTTCCCAACCCTCGTTCCAGGCTCTGGCACTAAATTTAATTTCTGGTTTCAGGATTGAATCAGGGTCTAGTCAGCCTCGGACACCTCAAATGAGTAAAAGAGGTTTAATTCCCACCTCAGTCATTCTTGAAAGTGGTTTTCTATAGTTTCCACACGTTGTCTTTGATCAAATGTTGGAATAGTACCTCTCAACCTCAAGACGCTAGCGTTATTCTATAGAGGTTGTACACTCACTCGCCATTCTGCAGGCTGTTTGTTGTTTTACCGGAAGTGTCATATAATGCATATTACACACTCTGCACTTTTGCGTTAACACAAAGGGAATTCAGTGAGTCATTTATAGTTGATAGCTCAGATTGAAATATCAGAGACACACACACGTATAATATACATAAGTGTTTCAACCTTTATTCTTATTGGAGCGCAGCAGATAACTGGGTAGTGTAATTCAGGTTCAATTCCCGATTAATGCATGTCCCGTGGTTGGCATTTCACATTTCCAATTTCCTCACCCACACCCTGTCAATGGAATATCTTATAGCTCGGCGGCCATCCTCATACTTTGGTTTTTCAATCATTACAGTCATGCCTTGAAGCCTCTGTGGCTTAGGCTGCAGCATGCAAGCATCTCACCGCTGGGTCTGTGGTTCAAATCCCAGTCACTCTATATGAGATTTGTGGTGGACAAAGCGGGGGCAGACAGGTTTTTCTCTCGGTACTCCAGTTTTCACTATTACAATAACATTCTAGCAACACTCTCCACGATCATTTTATTTCATCTGTCATTCATTTAATCTTTACCCCCAGGGGAGTGCGACAGGCTTAATCAGCCGGCATCGTTTCATATCCTCACTGTTTAATGGGGGACTTAACTGATTCCTTTCCCTGACCCGATCGGTCAAGCTATACTTTACACTATCGTTTCATTTCATCTGTCATTCAGTTAATCATTTTCCCAGGAAAGTGCGACAGGCTTAACAGTCAACACAGTTTCATATCCTTTCCGCTAGATGGGGACATCATTCATTCCATTCCCTGACCTGGTTGGTCAACTGAAAGCAGGCTGTGGATTTTAAGTTTTCAATCACACCTTTATCAAGCATGAGTTGAACCATTGCATACAGCTTTGCGATCGATGGTTCATGAAATATCGATTCATGCATTTACAAGCATGGCCACCTTGGCCACCAAATCATCGCATAAGCCTCTGCGATCCATGGTTCATGAAATATCGATTCATGCATTTGCAAGCATGGTCACCTTAGCCAGCGAATCATCGCATAAGTCTCTGCGATCCATGGTTCATGAAATAGCAATGAATGCATTGGCAGGCATGGCTACTGTGGTCCGCCACATCGAAAATCGAACCGTCGTATTACGACCCGCCGTTCCATTGAAATAGCCATGGATCATTTCGAGGGGGGCATGGCCACCGTGGCAGGATAAAATTTTTTTTAAATTGTTTTCCAAAACTTTTTTCAACAAAAGTGTCGTTATACCCTTTGTCAAAATTTCAAAAATATATTCAAAAAGGGGGCGTCATTCCAAGTCCAACGGCCCCTTATACAAGTCCCTAGCCTTATTGGTTCATGAGATATGATAAGCGCATGACCTATTAGTTAGATAATATGATAATGTTGTAATTAAATGAAGCTACGATTTGAAATTACTTATAAAGACACTACGTTTGATAAACTTTGTGGATTGTCAATGCCATTCATTTAATCATTGTCCCAGGAAAGTGCGACAGGCTTTAGCAGTCAACACAGTTTCATATCATCACCGCTAGATGGGGTCTTCATTCATTCCATTCCCGGACCTGGTTGGTGAACAGAAAGCAGGCTGTGGATTTTTATTTTTCAATCACACCTTTACCAAGTATAAGTTGAACCATTGCATACAGCTCTGCGATCCATGGTTCATGAAATATCGATACATGCATTTACAAACATGGCCACCTTGGCCAGCGAATCATGGCATAAGCCTCTGCGATCCATGGTTCATGAAATATCACTTCATGCATTTGCAAGCATAGTCACCTTGGCCAGCGAATCATCGCATAAACCTCTGCGATCCATCGTTCATGAAATAGCAATGAATGCATTGGCAAGCATGACTACCATGGTCCACCACATCGAAAAACGAACCTTCGTATTACAATCCGCCGTTCCATCGAAATAGCCATGGATTTTTTCGAGAGGGGCATGGCCAACGTGGCCGGATAATTTTTTTTGTTTTTATTGTTTTCCAAAAACTTTTTTCAACAAAAGTGTCGTTAGGCCCTTTGTCAAAATTTCAAAAATACATTCAAAAAGGGGGCGTCATACGAAGTTCAACGACCCCTCATACAAGTCCCTAGCCTTATTGGTTCATGAGATATGAAAAGCGCATGAACTATTAGTTTTAGATCTTTTGGTTGAATTTAAAAAAACACTCATTCATAAATCTTTATTCAAACTGCCCGCCCTCTTACAAAATCCCCAAGTGTGCATGCGTAAAAACAAAAGACAAACATGTTAATTTATAGCGGCATTTCACCCATCGCATGTTGTTCATGGGAAAAATAAATATAATTTCATATTAGCACTCAACCTCCCACATGCCGCACTTGGAAAAAAATCAACAAAAGTGTCGTTAGGCCCTTCGTCAAAATTTCAAAAATATATTCAAAAAGGGGTGTCACCCCGAGTACTTTGACACCTTTATTAGTTTACAAGATATAACAGAAAGTCTAAGAATCATAGTTTTACCCCAAAAAAGGCTATTTCCTTCATTCTCAAAACTTTAGCCTATTAACGACATCAAAACGGCTTCGAGACAAGCGATTTGACACGTCACACGTCCAAATCCGACCATGCGTTCGTGAGATATCGGTAAACTTCATAGGAAAGTAGGCGACTATCTAGCTCTTTCCTCACCACTAAATCCCCTTCTTATAAATCATTTTTCAAAAAGCCCTCTTACAAAATCACCAAGTGCGCATGCGTAAAAACAAAAATGATAATTCATTATGGAGTCGACTCGTTGGCATGTCGTTTATGTGGAACAACGTTTAATTTCATACTAGCATTCACACTCCCACATGTCGCACTTGTAAAGCGAGATTTTCTATAAAATTACAATTTCATCCCCTAGTAGGGGTAGGTTTTATTTTGGGGTGGACTATATGTTGTCCATTGAAAACAGATTGTCGGCCAGAGTTCAACGACACCTCATTCATCAAAATCCGACCATGGGTTCGGGAGATATCACACCGCCGCCATCATCATCTTGGAACTTTTTGATCACACCTCGTGGGTAAGGTTAGGTTAGGCTTGGTTAAGTTAAGCTATGGCCACCATCATGTGACGTCACCACCGCCATCTTGGCCGCCATCTTGTAACGTCATCGCCGCCATCTTAGCCTTCATATTTGTTTTTTGGGCACAGCCACGTCTTTTGTGTTAGAACCCATTACTCCCCCCTACTCACAACCGCTATCATGAATGTATGGAGAGTCTGATTTTTTGACCTTGCCCATACAAAGCCACATATACAGTCCTACCTTGTGATTAATTTTCGTTTCTGAATTGTTGAGACTTATGTATTTTTCATTTTGTAACTTCAAGATGGCTGCTGCGCGTAATATTCACGCTCATCAGTCATAACATTGGTAACAGAGGGTCCATATAATTATAAAACTATATGAATGCTGCCAGTCAGCAATTTCAAAGCTTATACAAACATTATCCGTACCTTACAATATACAGATGGGTCCTATTAATATTGTTAGCGAAGTACTTAAACTAGGAGGTAGGGCCGCGGCATGATACCTGGAGGAGATGCTTAGTGCCCATAAACAATGTGCAAATCCCAGATGACTGGAAAATAGGTACGGCAGTCCCAATATTTAAAGGAGGGAAGAAACTTAGAGTTGGGCAACTACAGGCCGGTTATCCTTAGGTCCATCGTCTGTAAACAGATGGAGTATCACATATGCGACTACTTGAGGGACCAATGGGAAACTTTATCGTAGTATAATGAAGCCAACATGGATTTAGGAATGGTTACTCATGCGAGAGTCAGATGCTATCACTTTTTCAAGATATTAGCGAATCGTTAGACAATGGAGTTTTAGTCGACGCTGCAGTTATAGATATTGCGAAGGTGTTTGATGTCGTGGCGCATGACATGCTACTCCATAAATTAACTTCAACGAAGATTTATAGAAGAACAATTGTATGGAACCAAGAATTGTTGACGGGTCGTTCCCGAAAGTGAAAGTCGAAGGCCTATTCACGGATGAAATTACCGTAACGTCGGGTATCATTCAGGGCAGTGTAATCGGAAATTTGTAATTTTTGGCGTCTATAAATGACTTACCAAATGGGATTCACAGTGACTGTCGATTGTTCGCGGATGATTGTGTAATATATCGAAAGATTCCTGACTTACAAGACAACGCAGTACTTCAAGATGACCTGAACCTGGTCTATAAGTGGGCGATTGAAAATAAAATGAAAATAAATACAAGAAAATGTTGTCTCATAAAAATAGGGAAAGGGCGAAAGCTAGATTTTCAATATAATATTGGATTGGAACTACTTGTAGAAGAAGAGTCTTGCAAATATTTGGGCGTACACGTAAGGAATGATATGAAATGGAGTAGTCACGTTGTATGTGCAGTTTATAAAGCGTATAAATCTATGCACTTTGTAATGAGGGTATTAGAAGGAAGTGGTATCTCTGCTAAAGAATTAGGATATTTGTCACTTGTAAGACCTATTCTGGAATACGCCTCGGCAGTTTGGGATCCATATCAAGACGGGTTCATCAATGAGTTAGAAATAGTACAATGAAAGGCCGCCAGATTTGTGATCAGTGAATTTAATCCCAGGAGCAGTGTGACCCGTATGTTAAAGAAACTTGTGTGGGAATCATTTGATGCTAGGTGGATGAAATATAAATTCTGTGCTATGTACAACACGTATACTACTGTCGGGGAAATAAGTATAGATACTCGAGTTTAGAGGTGAAAAAAACCTTTACCCTTAGTCTTACATAAGGACAACCTACACCAAAATTTTCCTTGTTTTATTTGTCGTTTAACGATATAGAGTAAATATTTGCATTGTATCACGTTAAAATTTTATAGCAGATTGAACAAAAAAAGTACCGGTTTTTCTTTCCAAGTTTACGGAGCGCTCACTTAGAAAGATCATTACGTTAAAAGTATTGATCTGATCGTAACGAAACTTTATTATGTCTTAAAGGAACTTATTGTTAACGCGTATATGACGTTTTAATCTGATCTGACGTTTCTTAACCCTAGTCTAGTCGCGCGAGAATAATTCCGCTATTAGTCGCGCACGGAGGAAAACTCCGGGTTTATAAAAAATCTATTTTATTAGGTTTATTTTGGCAAGCATATTTATAGAATAACATATTATGGCCAGAAAACAAACATGCGTTTTTCTCTGGCATATTTTCTAAATAGTTTGTTTAAAATAATAGTCCTAGTTAAATGTTTAACAACATTGCATAAGGTAATTAAATTAAATCAAATCCATGAGTGTTGTTGTTACCTATAACCATATCATACAAAATATGTCTTAACGAAAACAAAAACGTAAGTTTAGAAAAGTAAAACTGCAAGGTCATCGGATTACAGAAATATAAAGACTCAAAATCATATGCAATAGTTTAATGTGTCTGAAAACATTATGTAGAAGTTTATAAAATAAAATATACTTGTAATAAATGTTCAAAACTGTCCAATTAGGAATAATTAATGTATACCGGTAATACAAACATAAACGTATGGTTTATAGATTTTCTTTTTTAGATATCTCTGCTTGAACAATCTTACTTGTATATTCTTTCATGAAAGAAACACAACACAATCACATTTTACCTCAGGATATCTTCGGTCACTATTCACACATCACTGTTATAGTTAGTTAGTTAGTTAGTTATCGTTGTTTTAAGGGGTGTAACATCGAGATCATCTGCCCTACACATCACTGTCATTGTCATTTTGACCTTCAGCGGTGCTTGCGCAATCCCGGCAGTATGTTACTCTATGTTCTGTGCACAGAAACTTGTGACAGGATAGACAATGAGTGGTTTTGTTTCCAAGAACAAAACGCGCAGCGTCCGCTTCCTTCTGCAGCATTTTGACAGGGTTGTGGTTCCTCTTCAATCCCAGCAAATCCTCGTATTTTCATCTTCAGCTGACGTGGAATATTCGTTAGTGAGTGTCTCCTCTTCAAATAACCTAAACAGAGCTCTCGGGACAAATTTTTCAGGAATGTGCGCCTGTTTGTCTCTCCCTTCGCGTTAACTAAGAAAATAATGTAGGCATTTATTGCTCCAATATTCATGAGAGCAAAAAAGAGTGATAATGGCCATCTCTGAGTTCGCCTCGCTACTGTGTACGTTGCTTTTAACTTGTCCAATGTATCTACTCCTCCTTTTGTGAGATTATAAAAGGTCAACATCTCCGGTTTCATTGCATCACCGGAGTCCTCATCAATGGAGTCCGAGTTGTGGAAACTAGACAAGAGAAGTACAAGTCTAATTCTTTTGGGCACGTAGGAAAGTAGAGTATTATTATCTCCAAACCCAAATAATCTACTAAATTCCTCACGTTACTTGCTCTCTGTAAACAAAGCGGGTATTTCTCGTTTGTTTTTTCTCAAAGTGCCAACGACCGTCAAACGATGATCTTTCAACAAATCATTTGCAAGCGGGATTGAAGAATACCAATTATCTACGGTTACGTTGCGTCCTGAACCAGATATTGGTCGGATTAGTCGGAGAACTACCTGATGAGGAGAATTGCTCACTTGGTAAGGTCCATCTGGTTGGCTTCCTAAATATACCTCCACATTTTTTAGCGTAATACGTCCGGGCATCGGCGAGAGCAAAAATCTATTCCATACTTGGCTGGTTTTGATTTTATATACTGCCGAAAACTACATTTCCCTCTAAATGGCTCTAACATTTCATCAATAGTCACATATTCACCTGTGCTATAATGCTCAATGATCGATAACTTTTTCGAAAATAAAACGTAACGGAGCAAATTTATCATATTGCCGTCTCTCTTCCCGCGTGGTAATATTGTCAAACCTTATGGCTCTTAACAAAAATCTCAATCTTTGCAATGACATAGTGGTTCTGAAAAAAATCGACACCTGTGAAGTCCTTCGAATATAAGTCGTCTAGATTTTGGTGAGACGAGTGCAGCGCTCCGGCCATGTATAGAAGACCAAACAAAGCTTTCATCTCGGTAAAGTCTGTCTCTCGTGCGTCCCTTTCACGCTGATATTTACCTCTGTTACGCTTAATCCATATATTTGTACAATTTACAATTTCATTCACCATATAGTCGTCAAAAAAGAGATTCCAGGCTTCTAGAGCAGTTTTAGCACTTGTGGTCAGACCTCGAACACAAGGAATATGACTTCTAATTATATTGTGAGCTCTGGTTCTCACATTTTGTGGTGGACAGTGGGTGTACCATATTGCATTGTTGTCCTTGCCAAGTAGATAACCTCTTCGACCTCTATTTATGTTATAAATAGGAATAGTTTCTAGTTCGTCTGCAGACTGCTCACTTTCTGAAACGTGATCACTATTTTCTAGGATATCCTCATTTTCATCAGATGAACCTCCAATATCCGATTCCTCTGGAATTTCTTCAAGCAAACGTCTGATACGCTCCTCCTCACGTAGATCCATTTTTCTGCAGACAATAGATCAAAATCCCATAAAGCCTTTGCGATGGTAAAGAAATCCGCTAAATATAACGTGACGAAAAGTATTCCTTAGTAGCCACACAGGGGATCCTCACCCAGTTTTAGAAAATATATACTGGTTTGCAAGGACATTAATTTAAAAATTGTTATTCTACGTATCAACATAACTTACCAACGATTAGTAAAGGTAGATCACGAATAATATCACTTCACATACAAAACGAGTTCACACACAAAGTAAGAATACGACGGCACTTGTTAGTCGCGCACGGAAGAAACGTCCGGGTAATGGACAGTGGTCGCTACAGTGATACTTTCCCCGCACACATGAAGAGTAACCTTGACGAATTCCAGACTGGGCGAGTCCAAATGAACCAGGGAGAAGGTATAGGGGTGGAAAGGGCAATCCGTGAACAAAGAAGTACTCTCCCATGCATAATAAAATGGACCCGGAGGAAATCTCCGTGCGCGACTAATTAAAGGTTAAAATAGTTGTTGTGAATTTTGTAAAACAACTTTTTCTCGGGCCTGGGTGGTCATAGCAGTATGAAATATGGCTTGTTATCAGGCTCATAGCAATGCAAGGCTTAACGTAAAACTACATTTTATCTACTTTTGATTATCGATTTTATATGGATTGATATTTAATCGGACCATTGTGGGCGGCGATAGTACCGTAGCAGCCTGGCAATGTTGCTAGTTGACTGCCGTATTTCGAACTCGCTGCGCGCTCGTTCCTACGCACACCAAACTCTGACCTTTGTTCTTCATTGAGTCATTAGCAACAAGCAGCAACTATCACTGTTCGTATTACCTCTACATCGATCAAGATGCCAGCTAAACCGCAGTTAACGGAGGGAGAATTTGCCCTGATTATAAGTGCAATATGTTTTTTTAGAAGCGAGAGAGAAAGTAATAATGTAATGTAATTAGCAGAGGATATTAGCGCTGTAGGTAAGGGACGCATATTTCAGGATATAAAGAAGAATTAAATAGTTAAGTTAAATAGACGTGAATGATAGTGTATTTTATTTTCTATTTCTTTTTTTCTTAGTCGTATTACCCTCCAGGGTTGGCTATTCCCTCGGACTCAGCGACGGATCCCACATTTACCGCCTCCATTTTGAAACTTCGGGATCGGAGATACAACTGGGGTGTGTGACCAGCACCTCGCCCAGGCGCCCTCACCAGCAAAGCAAACAGGAACCTTATGAGGGATGGGAAGATTGGGAGGGATAGGCGAGGAAGAGGGAATGAGGCGGCCGTGGTCTTACGTTAGGTATCATCCCGGCATTTGCCTGGTGACGAGGATGGCTGAGGTGGGAATCGAACCCCCCTCTACTCATTTGGACCACCCGAGGCTGCGTAGACCCAGTTCCAATCCTCATACCACTTTTCAAATTTCGAGGCAGAGCCGGGAATTGAACCACGGACCTCCGGGGTGGCAGCTGAGCACGCTGTCCACTACACCACGGAGGCGAATATATATTATATTTGTTTTATAATTCGTAAATTTCACTTATGTTTTTTAATTTATTTTCATTAATGTCATTTTTCAAGTCCTCGTACCGCAGCTCCTTCACCAAGATTTTACTCGTATAAAATAATATATTTCTTGTCACGTGAGCGACCCATGGTTTAACCCATAGACTTTCACTTTATCTTTCAGTTTCTTTTACATACCGGTATTGCCACCACATAATTTCAACTACCATAATATAGTTACTGTAAGTGAACAAGGAACTGTCCTTCATCCGTTTTGCTCAACTATGATAACATATTTGATGTAGTGTAATGGTGTGATAATTGCTTTGTATAACTGTGATAAAAGTTCAGTTTTATAAAATATTTGATAACATTTATTTGACAAATTTCATTGGTAGTGTAATACCGGCCTAACACAAATTACAAAACAACAACAGAAATTCACAGACTTTACGGCTTGGAACGCGCGCGTATTATGTTTCACATGGCAACGTCCCACGAGTCTCCTCGACCGAGCGCATTGTTCCCGTCGTTTGCTACGATACATTCTTCTCACATAACCACCTGATTAAATGTCAATCGATATAAAAGCAATTATCAAAAGTAGATAAAATGTAGTTTTTCGTTTAGCCTTGCATTGTTATGAGCCTCATAGCAAGCCATATTTCATACTGCTATGACAACCCAGGCCCGAGAAAAGTTGTTTTACAAAATCCACAACAACTATTTAAAGAAACGTCAGATCAGATTAAAACTTCATATACGCGTTAACAATACGTTCCTTTAAGACGTATTAGAGTTTCGTTACAATCCGATCAATACTTTTAATGTAATGATCCATCTAAGGGAGCGCTCCGTGAACTTGGTAAGAAAAACCGGTACTTTTTTTGTTCAATCTGCTATAAAAGTTTAACGAGATATAATGCAAATATTTACTCTATATTTTTAAACGACAAATAAAACAAGGAAAATTTTGGTGTAGGTTGTTCTTATGTAAGACTAAGGGTAAAGGTTTTATTGACCTCTAAACTCGAGTATCTATACTTATTTCCCCGACAGTAATCAACCAGCATGGGGTGAGGTTAGCAAACGTTAGGGAGAGCCCACTTACATAAGTAGGAGTGATCATCCTTTCAAAGTTAAGGGCCGACCACAGCGTACACATTATGGAAAATATTCTTTCGTGAACCGTGCCATTGATAACTGGAACTCTCTACCTGCCCCAGGCTTAGAGCCTTTCGCCAAAGATATAGGTGTGTTTATGAAAAGACTGACGATTTGTGTAAAGTGTCTAGTTTAATTGTTATTGAATTGTTATGTACAATTGTTTATTTGTAATGTGTACCCAATTTGCCACCGGGGGATACACCCCCAATTATGACTGAATGAATGAATAAGTACTGTGAACATGGAAATATCGGATCAAAATTAAGTACTATATTGCTTGCATGATTCACTCAGCCACCTTCTTGAAATTGTTTGGCTGATGATCTTGTAGTTGGGTGCCTGACACTCCCCACATGAAGGTATGATTTTCCAAAATTGGGTAGACATCTGCTGACTAGTATAGTCGTATTTTGATTTCCGCTTTGAACATTTGGGTGGCCGCCATTTTATTTTCGTTAAGATGGTGGCGTTATAAAACTACACTGAGATACCCTTATCTAATGCTACTCCTGTATCAAAGTTGGTTTAATTCGATTTTGTCGTGTTTGAATTTAATGTGGGAGGGAGGTGAGACAAACTCACATACATGCACACATAGGCACACGGACATTTGACCAGTGTAGATCTTTGTTATTCTTACAAAATTTGAAAGTAGGCAAACACAATGGGGAATTGCATATATGAAATCCTAATGTGACATCACAATTTTGATGGTTGTGCACAATATATCTGTGCGTTCGTAATTTTATGTTTTGGTGAATTCTATTAACCTTTATACTGTTTGATTTGTGTCAAAACTAACATGAATATAGGCTACAATAGTTGAGTGGTATAGAACACAGGAAAATTATGAGTTCATCTTTGCTGACGGTTGTAAATAATTAAGAACAAAATTTGAATAACACGGAAATGATTCCCTAAGTAAGTCAAACATTGTAATCTGAAATAATTACGTGTGCATATATTCGTAACCCCCACTGGCAATCTTAAATGACACGCCACTTAAATTTGCGAACCACCTGTGGACACTGTGGGGGCATATACTCAAATTCGCGGTCACGTTTGGTGTAAAGGAAGAAATATTTGTACGTAGTCAACGTTCGTATGATTTCCTCTTGTTAGTAGTACAAGGCATACGGAGTAAAAGCCTGAAATTCAAGAGGTTCCATCAAACGATTCAATTACGGCTGATTCAATTCACAATAAACTTCATACAATTGAGGAATTGAACAGTCAAAATTATGTTTCTTTTTCTAACGCTGACATTCGCAAAAGGCTGGTGACTAATCTCTAATGGCACATTAAAATCAATCACTCAGAATGTGGCTGAGCAATTTGCACGAAGATTGGTAGACTAGGCTACTACAGAACATATATCGCTATTATAAGTCACACAACTACTGCAATATATATAGTGTGCTGACACCCAGGGCCGCCGAGAGGATTTAAGGGCCCCTATGCAATATTTAGCTCGGGCCCCTCTTGAAATAGGCTACTTTTAAATATTGCTATCAACTGTATTCTGCAAAGGCAATGCCATTCTGAGAAAGGCATCTGATGATTAGTCATAATTTAAGGATCATACACATCTTTTCATAGAAAACACCTTGGCATTTGGCCTATTTTGTGAAATAAATTTTGCATAGAGCACAAAATCCTTTTGGATTTTTTTTTGTTATCTTGATACATTTAAATGATTCAAGGTAACCTTTTATTCCTATCAATTCCGTTTTACACTCAGCTGAGGGATTAAATTCTTGCTTTCATTTAATGCATGCCTGATGAGGGAGTGATAGGTGTTTGCCAAATGGATTAACACGGTCAACACGAGCTGACCTGGTTTTTGATAGGCCATGGAAGGAACAACCAATTTATTCTCTAGTAGCCTATCTCCTCTCTCTGAGAAAAAGTCATATTTTTGTTGAATCATACCAAAAAGAAAACCAAGTAATTGTACCTACACAGCATTCACACTGCACAAATTTAGACTGTGCGCGCCAAAGTTACTAAACGTGAAAAAATGGATATTTGTAATGGCCTACGAGCCATATTCGCTCCATTGCCATATCCCTGCTGCCTTGCAATCTTTTAAAGGGATTTTGTGCTTATCTGATTCTTCAGTTCTCGCATTAGCAATGTCTCGTCCAGTTTTCTTATTGCACTCTACGAAATTTATAAACCTCCATTACTTTAAATGAAGAATCAACAGTCCAGTACATATCTCAAAAATAATGTCATTTGTTCTTTATTCAAAGTATCCAGAGTACTGTAGCATCAGCTAATATTGCAAAGTACTTCGATTTTTTTCCTTTCTGAGAGCACAGCCCAAAGAACCTTGTAACTGCAAGCTGCCTTGAACTCCATTTGGCAATCTGCTGAAAGATAGTAAGTTATAAGTCATTTCTCTTCTTACTGTGACTCTTTGAACTTTCGCCACGTGTTTTCGTAACAGCGGATCATACTGAGCGAACAACTCGATAATTACGAGGAAGTTGCCATTATCCGATGATCCTATGTTGCTAGAACCCTGAAATGCCAGATCCTCTCATCAAGAAATGAAGTAACAGACAGAATCCTGTGAAATAAATCCCTAGAATATTTCAGTTTAGAGACATTTCAAAATTCATATGATACTGAATGTCATACTGAAGTCTTCTATCTAATCCTCTCCATTCAGTTTAGCAAGACCGCCTATTGATATAGTGGCTAGCATTCTTGGCTGACGCTCCAGAGGTCTGGGCTAGATTCCCGGCTGTGCCAAGACATTTAATTCTGGTGAGTGGACTGGAGCTGGGTACACTCAACTTCGTGAGGCAAAACTGAGAGGAGGTGGGTTCGATTCCCACCTCAGCAATCCTGGAAGTGGTTTTCCATGGATTCCCACTTCTACTCCAGGTAAATTTCTGGGTGGTTTCTAACTTAAGGCCACCACCATCTCTTTCCCAATCCTAACCTAAATATCAAATACACACACAAATACAGCCATCACAATAAGACAGGTTGTCTCACAAAATTCCACACATACCCACGTACACGGGGCTGAATGACTACGATGACTCAGCCTCTCAAATGAATCATCAATATTGCGTAGTTTGTGACTGACACTCATTACATGAACTGTCAGCTTATTATACAGTTTACGCCAAGAAAGATCTTTTCTTCAGCCTTCGTGAGTAGATAAAACTGACCTATGGGACTCAGGGTTGCGTCCAAGTAATCTGCAATAAAAATAATATATTGATTGATTTGTATCACTCCATTCTAACCAGTCTCTACGAACACGTTCTCCATTCTGTAGTTATGTTCTCAGGAAGGGTCTTGTTCCGTCACTTGGTAGGTTATTAAGCATTGCAGGGGGACCTCTTCGAACAGTATCTTCAATAACACTTACTCTTGTCCTGCCAAGTTTTAAATAGAAATAAATTTAATTAAATAAAACAATATTCTCAAGAACATGTAAAGAATCACTATCTAACGGGCCATCATTGCGTACGGGCCCCTATGCATTTGCCCCCCTTGCCTCCCCTTCTCGGGGGCCCAGCTGACACCAGCTTGAATAAATACCTACGTAGTGTAAAACAAAGTCCCTGATTCAAGGATGTAACAGGTAAGCTCGTGAACTACTGGATGGATTTTGATGCGGTTTTCACCATTCTGTATAGGATTTATTGAGGAAGGTTTCTGTTGAAAAACATTCATTTATGACAAAACAAAGCCGAGCAGTAACGATTTCATGGAATCGAGTCGACGATAAACCTGCCATCCGTGCGACTTTTAAGCTTACGCTAAGTAAACCGTTAAAGATACCGGGCGAAGCCGAGGCGGGTTGCTAGTATGTTGTATGTTAAAGATATCTCACCTTGTATGAGAGCTACAATGACGATACTTGGCAACAAACTAGACTTATTCTGACTGCCAATGCATAAGGAAAAATAAGCGAAATTATATATCCAAGATGATGCCTGAGCGTACTACTAAGAAATTAAAATAAATAACTCAGGAAGCATTTTGTGCAATTAGCATGAATGTATTTAGGATAGGAATGTTGCATAAAGGACCCTAAAACATCAGTAATGCAGTGTGCAGCCTTCATCTTAAAAATAGACGTTATTAATATTGAAAACCCAACTTCGTTAAGCCACAAGGAAGAAATACAACAAGTAGATAGCTTCTCTCTGCAATAGGCACAATATCAACTATCCTATATACTCAAGATGAAGGGTGGGCATACAATTATAACGTTAAAATCAATTACCCAGGGTAGTAGTAGTAGTAGTAGTAGTAGTAGTGGTCGGCGCTACAGTCCCTGAAGAACCTTGGCCTCGTTTATCACCTGCCTCCACTCATCTCTGTATTCCGCCTTCCTTCTCCAGTTCCTGATTACCAGACTCCTAAGGTTGTCTTCCACGTCATCTATCCACCGTCTCCTGGGTGTTCCTCTTCTCCTTCTTCCATCCGGTCTTTGTGTAAACACATTTAGACACTACATGATTCTGGAATTCTCTGTACGTATCCTGCCCATCTTATCCTCCCTTGCTTAATTTTCACCACAATATCGGCCTATCCGAAGAGTTCCTGTAGTTCCACATTTGTCCTTTTTCTCCAAACTTCCTCCTCTCTCACTGACCCATATATTTTCCTCAAGATCTTCCTTTCCCATCTTCGCAGCTAGTCTTCTTCTCGTCTATTCAGAACCCAACCTTCCGATCCATACATAACCACAGGTCTTTGTATTGTAATGTAAATTTTTACTCTAGTAATCCTACTAACATTTCTGGATTTAAACATGCTTTGCAGAGCGTAATAGCATCATTTTCCACTTTTTATTCTTACTCGTACTTCCCAGGGCGCAGTAGCAGAATTAGAACAAAACAAGTGGACGAGGAGTTTTACGTAAGATGCGATCTAGTGGTTGTCACTAGAATTTAGAAACTAATTGTACATGTTCAATCTTGAAAATATAAGTTGTTAAATTTGGTAACATAATTTATAAAGTAATTACAGTGACGACACCTTCAATGGCAGTAGATTTCTCTGCATTGGGCACAAAATTAGTGAACTCACATATTGAAGGTTTCAATTTGCATGTGTGTGTTATGCTATACAGCAGATTTCCAATAATTACCCTTTTACCAATATGGACCATACGGGTGCGTAGTCCTTGACGCAGTCTGTGCGTGACGTTATTATGTGACCTCCCCAATTCCTGATATTATAGTCCAGGACATGAAAAAGAGAAACAATTGTACTCATGTATTTAAAAGAAAGTAGGCTATATATTCTTTATTGAGGATTTTGAGTTTCCCACTGTATATATAAAGTCTTCATTGGTCAAAAATTGTATCTACTGCTATACTCGACCGATAGATTTCAATACTTTGTTATGCGGTTCCACATTTCCTTCTGGGTTGATTGCATCAAAGATCATAAAGTTTAGTTGACTCGGAAAAACCACGGGAAAAGTGGAAAAAGTTATATGCATAATTTGTTTTGGTCGTGTGGCCTCCTGAGAGGCCGAGTGCAGGTCTTTCTAGTCGACGCCCGTGGGCGACCTGGGCGTCGGGATGACAGATAAAATTTATGATGATTTATCAAACTGGGTAAAGATAGGGAAGAAAGCGGCCGTGGCCTGTTAGAAGGTACTATCTGAGCATTTACTTGGTGTTGAAAATGGGAAACCACGGAAAACCATGTCAAGACGGACGACGGTGGGGCTCGAACCCACGCGTCTAACGAGTCAGCAGAGGGCTTGGCCCCAAGACCTAACGCTTGCCTTTAGCCAGCGTAGCCACTGCTGTCGGTATATGCATAAATGACAAGGTTACATTTATTGAGACTTAATTTTTCAGTTATATGACCGTTTTGAATAATTTTATGTTCTTCGAAAATCCTTCAAGAGTTTATTTCATAAATGGTTTTAAAGAAGCATTTTATTCGGAAACCAACCATAGAATTAGATTAACCACTAACGTCATATCTACTTAACATTCCGATGTCGTTCAAATGCTCAAGCTGAGTGTTTCTCAAAAAGGTCCTAGAGTGATAGCTTTCAGGTAAGAAAAAAATCCTCCGGAATAGTGGGAAAACCACTATCGACTTATTTACCAGGCCATTTTCAAGAATTTAATATGTTTAGGAAGTTCACGCTGAGTGGTAAGAAAATTGAGAAACAGATATTGTCCGTTTATATAAATAATGCATGCTAAAATGAATTAAAACCTCAAAGACAGCACAAATGTCAATTATTTTTGTAAATTGTAAATTGTAAATTTGTAAATTGCCTACAGGGGATAGATACTGTGATTTGCAGTGTGAGTGAGACAGACAGTGTTGGTTAAGGTTATGTAATGATAAATTTCGCCGAGGGGAAAAACGATAATGTTGATCTGGCAGAATCAAGTCCAGCTGTCAAACACGACCACATTGCACCTGTGTTAAGCCGCAGAGAAGAAAATCATTCCTCTTTGGGGTCGACTGGGATATTATATTTCTATCATAAAGAAAACAATTCTTATTAAGGTTAACATAATTTATGGGTACATTTATTAATTTATGTCAGGACCCAAGACAGTGGCGTCAACACGCCTGTAGTAATTCTTGATAGGAGAAAATATGTTTTCCTTTGATCCTCAAAAACACGGGGGTTGATAAACTTAGCTTTCCACAGGGTTTTCAGAATTAATCTACAACATCAATTATTGAAGACGAAGTACTATTTCATAGACTAATTAATTTATGGATATTCAATCGTGTTATTCTACGAGGGTAAACTTACCCAATTTTTATTATAATAGGTCTATTTTGTACAGGATGAGCGGTGTAGAACTAGGCATCCGGAAACCCACGATTCTCCAGGTAAGGAAGCGCCGAAAGTCGTGTAACACGCATGGTAATCTGGGAGAAACTATTTCCTTCACTGTGCTTAATCATGTATAACAGGCAGATCGTTCATTCTGACGACTATGTGGTTACACTTAGTTGAGCAGCATAACAAAACAAATAAATGTGTCCCGGGATGGATCTGCATACAGCGAATAGTTCTCCCAAACAGCCATGTAAGTGGAATCACTTAGGATATGCTCAAAGGTCTCCCAAAAAGTGTTTCCAGTAACATGGCTTTTCGGGAGAGCCACACTGGGTCACATTTTTTCGTTTTGTTATGTTGCACCACCCAGTTCAAACACAATGTCTATAGAACGAACGATTAGTCTGCTAAAATTGTTTAAAATTGACATACGTGCTGAAGTATTTTTTGGGCCAAACAAGTCCATACTTTTCGTAAATTTCATTGTTTCCCTTTACTTATCGATTATTGTTAGGAATATTTTAGTGTTCAGAAGTACAAGTCTCAGCCAGCCTCATTTATATTTGCTGTGTCCACATCACATCAAGCATTCAGAATTCTAGGCAGTATTTTTTAGCGAATGTGACAATTTTGAGTCTATTGCAACGAATTAATAGGCTATTGATTGATCTAGATTATAGATTGCTCAAATTCATTTTGTGGTCGACATCATTTATTTTTAAGATAAGAGTTCCAAATTTGATTGATAAATTCTCGAATTTGATATGAAAAATGTATATGATGACAACCTTAAATTTTAAATTATTTATCATAGTAATACATTTTCAATTGAAGAAACATTCCTGACGAATTTAAAATCATGTGAGCACTAGGATTATTTACAGTAGGTCTGAAGCTATTTAGTGACAAATGTGATAGATAAAGTTTTACGATTGATCATAGATATTGTTTTTCAATTGTTCATCAGCTTAATTCGGTGCCATGTGAAGATAAAAACATATGACATCTTGTACAGTTTCGAGAAATAATCGGTGATTGAATTCCATTATTTGGATCGATTGAGAGAATTACTCCACGTTGATTGAGGATTGATGTGACAGATATCATTTAGGAACTTTGGAAGACAGGGAATTGATAAAACAGCTGGCTGACCAGCACACATGCTCATTGTTATTTTTGAGCAGCTAATGGGAACAAACAGATAAAATATGTTTAAATGATAGTCTTATGGAATATTACTGGATTTGACATTAATGAGAGTCAATGAGTGATGACTAGTTGTTGATTAACTTATTTTTAAAAATTATATACGGTCTGAATTTGATTCATATTGTAACCTTTATGCATCTGTGATTGCATAAATTCTACATATTAATTTAAACAAGATTTTTTCATGTTTCAAAGCCGGTGTGAGAGAAGATGTTGCTTGTGGAACAGGGCACGACAAAGGGAGGCTCGTACGTGCTTTAAGGTAACTTTCACCCAGCGCAGACAATGACGGTAGGGAGAGAAAGCCGACATCTGGAAGCCACATGCGCCCAGACAACGCAAAACGGTGTTTCAAACAAGCGGGTAAATGCGAAAATTTCAACGATCTCTCACTAGATAAACCCCGCCCATTTGAGAGAAATTGGAGCAGTAATCAAAATACAGAAACAGGAATCGTATAGGGGACAATCCCAGCCTCTCAGAAGTATCGTCAAAATGTAAATTGAATCATTCTGTGATTTTTGCCAGAATTAAAATGAAATCAGGGGGTGGATTTAAAACTACCAATAGCAGCGAGGGACGCGAGACGCGACCAAATCCCGCCGAAATTAAGGAACAATGAAGGGAATTACGGAGCTCATTATATAAGGATCCAACGATTGGATTTTGGATAAAAAGAAATCATTGAGACATTAGAAATGAGGACGTTCAAAGGAGCTAATTTGCATATTCATGTGAGTGTTATTATGGAAATAAATTCTAAAAGGTCCCCACTCCAAGTACTCCTAAGAGAAATCATATAAATACTAGCTGGAGACGCAGCGAAAACAGTTTCTATTTGGGGCGCTGCTTAGGCGCAAGCCCACGCCGTAGCCTTAAGAAAAGTAACAATTTTACAAGTTTTTATAAGTTCATATCGGGGCGCTGCATGAGGCGTAAGCCCGCGCTTGAGGCAACACGAATATTAACAATTTGTACAAGTTTTATAAGTAGAAGCAGTTATATCTTTGGTAATTGAATATCGCTGAGTATTCGCGACTGCGAATTAGAACAGTACGCAGTTATAATGATAGAGATAGCCGTACGAGCTATTAGTAGCTAAGTCAGTGATCTAGGAAGCTATTGAACTATCAGCTGAATTGAGTAGGTTGATGATAGCTGTAGGAGGTAGGAGCTACATAGGCGAGAAACGTGCATTGTGATAATAATAATAATTCACAGTGGACCTTTGCTTTGGTGAATTTTTGGGAACCGTGTGTAAATTATCCTCCTTGCAAGATGAACCAATTGATCCAGAAGACTGATATCAAGGACCAGACCATCAGGATGTATACGAGATAAGTAAAAATTGGATGGGGCATGTTTGCCGTAGCGCATCCCATCATGGGGATCGGATAAGTTTATCTCGATCATAAGCAATTATGATAAAATAGATATTTTAGGCATAGCAGGCATGTTTTGTGTAGATTTGTGTATATTTGTCAGTTATGATTATTTTTTGTGTGTATTATAACGTAAATAGTATATGAGCATCAAATTTTGTTTAAATGTGTTTTGTTTGAGGGAGTCAGTAACTTTGCTGAATGCACAATTAAGGGGATAATTGGTTTAATAGTGCTTACGCACGATATTAACGTAGAAGCTAATATGGGGAAGACAGCTCGATATTGTGACAAAGACAAGTAGTGACACTGAAATTATGTGAACAGTAAGTATGGTAATTGATAATCACACCAAGGTAAAGAAAGGTAAGACAAAATGGCTGGATGATAATGTAATATTCAGAAAAGGTTGAGAGTTGATCCTGGGTTAAGCTGAAATTAATAACGGAGGTGGTATTCCCGTGTTCTACGATGATATAAAATGGTAAGTGAATTAAAACGGAGGTGGAATTCCGTGTTCTACGCTGATATAAAATGGTAAGTGAAATTAATAACGGAGGTGGTATTCCCGTGTTCTACGTTGATATAAAATGGTAAGTGAAATGATTGAATTCATTGTCTGATGAGAGTATGCTATAGCTCCGTCGGAAAGGTAAATGTACAGCTCGAACCCCAGGTAGTCAAAAGGGAGTCTTAGGGAGCAGGTATAGGACTACGGCCAGTCGTCTGAATTCTAAAAGTTGCAGTGAAGGTTATTGCCTGCCCAGCTGGTTAGTGTGGTGTGAGAATGTTTGTCACAAGGTCGAGGATGGTATTTGTTATCTTTGAGGGAAGGTAGTCAGGCTTCCCAGGGTTTTTTATGTACCGCTTTAGGAAGCGACGTCTTGTATTGTCATTATTTTGAGTGCATTCATTATAGTTGTTTGTTTATTAATAATAGCGGGGCACCGGCCGCCGAAGTGTTTTTTTAATGCTTCATGTATATTGACTTGTTTGTTTTACCGTAATTAACAGAGTCATGGCTCTGAGTAAATTAATTGTTTATAAGTTAGAACGTGCACATATGCCTGTGGCCTATAATAAGTCTGTTGCCTTCATTGTCTGACTCTTGTGAGGAAGGATGATGATTGTACGAGAAAACATGTCCGAGATCCCAGAAACAAATTTTGCAAGTTATAAACATGAGTGCGCATATTTTTTTTGATAGAATGGCTGGGTTATTTAGGCCATAGTTTTGATGAAGTAAGTCTGTTGACATTTTAATTTTGAATTTGAAACAGTGGACTGCGGTGAAAAAGATTTTTTTTCCTGGTTTCAGCCAGTGTGATAAATTTACTTTTGCATTTTGGTGTTGTTGATTAGAGTAATTTAAGGGAGTACATTTTGTTGTTTATTGTCTATGGATGGGAGTAAATGGGAGATGATGTTTTTGTGAATAAAATTATTTTATATTAGACGTTCTCTGACATACTGATTTTAAGTTAAGCCTCCTGTGATCCTTGACGATATCCCTAGGATGTTTAGAATAAGTTAGAGCCACCCCGAATAGACCACTACCCGAGCTAGAGTCGGCATCCTAGAAAACATTGAAGGGTACATATGGATTGGGTGATAACATTGTAGTTATTCATGTCCATATTAGTTTTCTTTTATTAATTAGTGGATCACAGTGATGGAGATTGTCAGAGAGTAGCTAGCCCGAGCCTACTGAAGTATATATGCCGCGTCGAGTTTGTGATAAAACATGGTGGCCCATGTCGGTCGTTATCCAAGAGGGTGAGCATTGAGCTTGCATTATCAAACCTTGAGGACATGTAAACAGATGTAGGGTGTCCCCATATCATGGCGAGGCCCAAGTGGGGCATTCGACCGTACAACCGAGCCCTTGGATGGTTGCTGCGATGTCTTACGAGGCCAAGCCATACCCCATATCATGGCGCCCTTTAGTGGTGGCCAAATTAACAGTAATTCAGGGGAAAGTGAAGCCAGGAGTTTGTTTAAAATAAATAGTCGAAAATGCTGAGTTTATTTTGCATATTTAGGTAGAAGCAGTGTTTTCGAGGCGCCCTTATAATTGAATAATTAGCAGCAAACTCCAAATGTATGTTGCAGGACGGCGTGAACCGTGAAAAGTCATGTCAGTACTTTATTGACAGGACTGGGAAGTTAAAATTAACGCAGAAGGGTAAACTGAAAATTTATTCATGAAAGCAGACATCAAATAGGCAGCTCTTCAAGCAAATATAAGTAATTAATGGGAATAAAGTAGATTGGGATTAAGCGACTCATTTTATGATTGCAGAAGGTGGGTACGTGAGGCTTCATGCCCCAGTCTTCTCAAATAAGTGTTATATTGTGTACTATGGCTTCAGTGGAAGAGATTCGAGCTATAATTGAAGGTTCTGTAGCTAGAACAATGGAGCAGTTCGAACAATTTAAGAGGGAGGGTAGAGAACAGAGTGAAATAAACAATGCACGTATCTCAGAACAGATAGCGGAACAGAGCGAAATAAACAATGCACGTATCTCAGAACAGATGGCGGAGCAAAGTATGATAAATAATGCACTACTCGTGGAGCAAAGTACACTTACTAATACACAATTAACGGAACAAATTGCAGAACAGATAGCTAAGATCACACTTGAGACTACCGCACAGTTAGGACAAATGGAGATGAACCTAAGACAATCAAGAGCATTCAGTGAAGAAAAGACGGCAGCGAAACTCATACAACTGGAAGAACTATGTAATGCTAATACGGAAGGGATAAAGTTAGAACAGTTAGCAATCCAGGCTACAATAACAGGGGTAGACAATGAGGTGAAGTCTGTGGCAAAGCAATTACACAGCTTAGAAGAGGAGATGACAGAGATCAGAACAGAGATAGACAAGGCAGCTTTGACTTCAGCAGAACGGTGGAGTATTCAAGAGAATGAGAATGATGCACATAAGGAGAGCATTCGTGAAAGTAATGAACTGATAGGAGGCAGGCATGATCAGCTGGAAAGCGATAAGAAGGATGGAAAAAGAAAAGAGGAAGATAGATATGAGGCAATAAGAGCAGAAATAAATAAGACATGCCGACAGATTGGAATTTACGGGAAAGAGGATAGAAAGAAACTCATGGAACAAATGGAAGAGAACCAGAAAGGGATAAAGGAGGTTGAACTGCAGTTGCTAGGAAAAATAGAGGGACAAGAACGGAAGATCCTTAAGACAGAAATACAATCTTTACAACAGCAAGACATGCTTCTCGAACTAAGAGCTCATAATAGCAGTAAAGGGACAAACGGAGTGGCTAATAATTTCAACACAAGCCAGGCTCTGGTAGAAGGAATGAATGGACTTAGTCCGAGCCGCGCAACTACAGGTAGCGAGAATAATGAGGGTTTCCAAACGTTTAGGGGACATGCCTCGACACCTCAACAGACGACTGAAAATAATAATAATAATAATAATAATAATAATAACCCAACTACACAGTATGTCCAAATAATCAGAATGCTGGAAGATCGCCCACGAAAATTCAATAATGATGGATCACAAACGCCGAAAGCCTTTTTAAGAGATTTAGAACACTACCTTACAGACAGAAACATTCCTGAGAATAAGAAACTCAGAGTAACAGAGAAATTACTTGCGGATAGCGTCTTGACTTGGTTCAGGAGTTTTCGCTACACTTTTGAGGACATGGACAGTTCCAAACAGGCATTTCTACGCCGTTATTGGAGCATGTCAATACAACACAGTCTGAGAATGGAGTTGTATAGCAGGAAGTATCACGCTTCACAGCCCACGCGTTATTCAGAATATTTTTCGGCTCAGCTATTCAGGTTGAAAGACATGGATATTTTACCACCGGAGTCAAAACTGGTGATGACAATTGGTAAACAGCTTCCATTACCAGTACAACAGTTCTTAATTGCAGCAAACGTCTCGAGCGCACTACAAGCACAGGAGGTGTTACGCCAACTTGATGAAACTTCGTTAAACACTCAGAATAGGCACGTCAGAGCAAGCGACAGCGCAGCGCTGGTACACCAGGCCGAGCTAGTCAAAACTAGAGAGCAGAGCACCAATACGAATGTTAGCCATAAGAGCGGAAACAACAATGGAAGGTCAGACTTGCCAAGAGAAGAGCAAAGGAGATATGAACCAAGGAACGAAAGGAACTGGCAGCCACAACAGTACAGGAGAGATGAATGGAAAGGGCGTGGTCGCGAAGGTTCATATCATCATCGCAGATATGACAGAAGGGAAAATAGAACGTGGAACCGAGGACGAGATGAGAGCCGAGGATACACGGAGGACAGTCGACGGGAATGGCAGAACAGCCACGAGGCATCCCAACGGTACCTAGATGAGTTGCATCGCAACCAAGAGACGGAAAAAGATCGCTGGCGAAGGACGATGGAAAATCGCGAGAATCCAGATGTGGAGATAACCGGAGCAGAAAGTGAATTAGCGCAACAGCATCGCGAGAGTCAGAACGATAAGAGGCAGACGGGGGCCATTAGCAAAAAAAATGTACTAGAGGATGAAGGAGATAGTCTAATTTTCACGCCAGATAAAACACAGTGGTTGATAGCGAACATTGAGGAATTGGTCGCAACTCCTGATGATTTTACGGGTGAAATTATTCAACCAGAACAACATTGTTTGAAGAAATTACCAGTCATTATTACGAGAATAGAAGGACTAAGAGTAAAAGGATTAGTGGACACTGGGGCACAAATATGTCTAGTATCAGAGGCATTAATTAATGCTCTAAGCGAAAAACAGAGAATACCTACGATTCCAGTACCACAGGTAAAAATTAGAGGAGTAATTCCCGAAAAATCAGCTGTATGTAAATTCAAGTACAATTGGATCTAGAAATATTAGGACACACACTCTCACACGTATTCATGGTTATGAACAAGATGAGCGTAAATTTGATCCTGGGCGCGGATTTCATATACGAGCACCAAGCAGTGATTGATCTACCCAACAGTGTAATTAAATTCAGAAATATGGAAGGATTATCAGCGGTGGAACTGAACATGAATAATCACGGCTTAGATTGAGATGCTGACATTTGGACGCTGGAGACGATTCCTGAGGAAGAAGAAGAGAAAAATCAAGCAGATGAAGAGGACTCGAACACAGGACTCCTGGAGGAAAAGCAAGAATTGGAAGATGAGATGTGGTCCATGGCAGTAGAAGAAGATGGCAAAAAAGACAGTTTTGAAGCACTTTTGAAGGAAAAATTAAGAGAGGCAAAGCTAAATGATGAAGAAAGAAATTGCTTGGCACAAATGCTATGTAAACATTCAGCAGCATTCAACACACAACCGGGAAACATATTAAATTTCAAGTACGCTATGCAGGTGGATGACTGGACCCCATTCAAGAGCCGACTCTACCCAATCCCAGAAAAACAGCGTGCAGCAGTTAGAAAAATTATAGACGAAATGCTTAGAGGGGGCATAATTAAGAAGGCTCCAACCCCATATTTGAACGCCATATTAGCGGTGGCGAAACCCAATGGTTCTGTGAGACTATGTCTCGATGCTCGCACCCTAAATTCCAGATTAATTGATGAAACCGACCGTGCACCACTAATTAAGGATGTACTAAAGAAGTTCCACAAGAAAAAAATATATTCGTCTGTCGACCTTGCAAATAGCTACTGGCACATCGAGTTAGAAGAAAAATCACAGCTGTTAACTGGATTTCTATTCGATAATCAGAGTTTCACCTGGTGTCGCTTACCATTTGGAGTTAAGACAGCCGGATCTGCACTAATCCGAGCATTGGATCGAAATTTGACAGAAGAGGTGAAAGACATGACTGTCAGATATGTCGACGATATCTTATTAGCATCAGAAAGCATTGAAGAACACATGCAAAATTTAAGCAAATTGTTAGAGAACCTAGAAAGGGCAAATTTCAAGATCAATCTAAAAAAATCGCACTTCTTCCAGCACGAAATTTTATATTTAGGACATATTGTTTATGGAGAGGGGATCCAACCCAACCCAGTGAAGATTGAAGCCATTAGAAATTTCCCTTGACCAACCAGAGTCAAGCACATAAGGATGTTCTTGGGGCAACAAATTTCTTTCGTGAAAACTGTCCAGGATACATCGAAGTAGTAGCACCATTACAGGAGATGCTAAAAAAGAATAACCGTTGGTTTGGAACGAAGAGTGTGAGAGGTCATTTGTAGCTACGAAATAATTGCTGTCAAATAGCATCAAACTGGGTTACCCAGATTTTTCGAAGAGATTCATAATTCAAGCAGATGCATCTTTAGTGGGCATCGGAGCAATGCTTTTCCAAGAAGACGCAGAGAGAACAGCAGGCCGTTCATACCTAGCATTTATCAGCAGGAAGTTAAGAAAACATGAGAAAAGTTATACCATCTCAGAGCTGGAGCTTCTGGCTATCATACACGCGTTACAACAATGGCGTCGTATTATCTATGGTTTCCCCATAACAATCCGCACTGATCACAAGGCGCTGACTTTCTTATTTAAGACCAACATGGTGAGTGAACGCATCAACAGTTGGACCATCTATGCGCAGCAGTTTGATCTAAAAATTAAGCATATATCAGGAAAATTAAATGTAATCCCGGATATTTTGAGCCGAAATCCAGAAGAGGAGGCACAGAAGGATGAGATGTTAGTGCAACACATTGAGCTGACAAACGAAGACCAAGACTTCTTACAAGAACTGAAGAGGTTACCGCAGGAACAGGAAAAGGAGCCATGGATGATGCAGATGATTAAGTTCCTCAAGAGAGAGATAACACCTGATATCCCAGCATACCGAGAGATTGAAGCTCAAGCGAGAAGTTATTCATACTTCAATAATATGCTCCATAAATTTATAGATGAGGATAACGTCAAGTTACGGATATTGTTACCAGCTTCTTTACAGAGGAAATTAGTGTGGCATACTCATTATAAACTTGGTCACATAGGATTAGATAAGACACAAGCAACGATAGGTGAAGCTTTCACTTGGCCACGGATGAGGATCACAATACGCGATGTTTTGAAGACATGCGATATTTGCCAGCGTGCAAAACCCAACAACTTCCTCATGAGACAATACCCAAAGCCACTTTTGCCACATAAACCGTTAGAGCTCATTGCGGCAGATTGCCTGGGCCCATTGCCGAAAGGACGTAGAGGAGTACGACATGTCCTTGTGTGCGTGGACGTCTTCTCCAAGTTTGTTGTTTTATGCGCTATCCAGAAAACAACATCGAAACAGGTCTTAAGCCGAATCAAGAATCGTGTTATACCTATAATGGGAAAGCCAGAATTTATACTTTCCGACCATGGGAGTTACTTCACATCAGCAGAATTTAAGCGTGGATTAAATGAGCTAGACATCAAACATGTACTTTCTAGCATACGCCATCCACAGAGCAATCTTAGCGAGAGAGTCTTACGAGAGGTCTCTAAGCATATCCGCATGTTCATACTTACAGAGCATCATCGTTGGGCTTATACCTTGATAAACATTGAAATTTGCATCAACATGACACGTCATGAGTCAACTGGACAAATTCCATACACGTTACATTTGAACCAGCAACCACCGAGATCTTGGACAACAGTACTAGATTGCCCAAGGGATCCTCAGCCAGCACCACAGCTGAGAATCCAACGAACGGTCACGTATATGAGAGAACAAGCTGACAGGAGATTAAGAAGGCTAAAAGGGAAACGCTTTCACAGAGAATTGAACGCCGGTGAGTTAGTTTTATTGAAGAGACCACCTATCTCTGATCCTGCAAACAAAGTGTTTCATAAATGGTGTTTCCCATACATAGGACCCTACCGAATCATAAGAAATTTGGGAAACAATGCGTATAAGATACAAGACATAAACGACGGAAGCACATCAGTAGTAAATTGCTCAAACCTCAAAATATATCATGAAAGGGAACCGTTTGATCAACCACGGAATACCGCGGGTGTCAACATTATGGAAATCGAATAAAGATGAGCCAAATGCACGTGGAACGAGGACGTAGACAGTCATAAACAGACCCGGTGTTTACAGTGAACGACCGTGAAGTGAGAGTACTTGGCGAGACAGGCAAACAATAGCTACCTGCACCAGATAGCCGAGACCCTAATCCTACCAAGAATGTGGAGAGGGAGACACAAGAATAATAGTAAGGGAATCCCTGCGTGCGACCAGCAGTGGCGAACCAAGTAAACAAAATAAGGAGAGACGGCGGAATCTTACAGCATCCGTGAGACGGATCGGGATTGAGAAAAAATCATACGTTCCATATCGATTTTTTTCCTTTGCAGAAGGGTAATGTAACCTTTATGCATCTGTGATTGCATAAATTCTACATATTTATTTCAACACGATTTTTTCATGTTTCAAAGCCGGTGTGAGAGAAGATGTTGCTTGTGGAACAGGGCACGGCAAAGGGAGGCTCGTACGTGCTTTAAGGTAACTTTCACCCAGCGCAGACAATCACCCCGATTCTGTAACTTCACTCCTTAACAACCCACCAAAATGGTTACGACGGAATCATAACCATAGGCAAAACAACAAATGGCTAGCGAGGCTCAAAGTGGTATTCTGTAAGGCACCTTGTTATGACGCTTGTTGCGAGTTCAGGATCAGGATTTCATAGCCATCTTCATAGTACGAAAGCCTTCCACTAGATGACGGGTAAATCGATTGGCGCGTTATTTCAACGTATTTCAAACCACTCTATATCGCAATTAGTTTGTATCATTTTATTTTTAACTATTTCCTATGTTCCATATTGCCTTAACCCATACTTTCGCCTATTATGGTGTTTTATTTATCGTATGCATTGACCATTCATACGGATTACTTCAACCTGATAAGATACGGTACACCTAACCCCATTTGCGAAAACATTTACGCTGTCTGTTCACATGAATATCTATTTCAGTTAGGAATTTATTTAGCTATTCCCTTATTAATACCTTATTTTATTTAGGGGTATCTTATTTATAGTATTCAACGGATACTGTATTCCAGCGGATCATGTCAACCTTATACACCCAACTCCCTTTCGAAGAGAAATTACATTGCCTGTCCACATAAATATTCATTTTAGTTTAGTAGGAATCAAATAGCGTGTTTTCTGGTTGATTACATTATGAACTGTAACAGAAACTTAAGATAAATGTTTTATGTGGCCAGTAAGCTATTGGGCAACTTACCTGTGGGCCTAATTGACTACTGAGAGCAGTTTAACACATGAACAACAATACTGTTAAGAATAGGTGTATACATTTAGAATAATGCTCAAAAATCTCCAAGAATGATATATCAACTCTTTGGGCAGTAACACAATAGAAGTTAATGGTATGCCAGTTTTTCTTCACGGTAGGCCTACTGTAGTGTTATAGTCTGTTCTAGTCAGAACACCACATTGCTCCTCTGGCTGCAGCCAAGAAAGTCAAAGAGTGATTTAATGATCCATCATAATACCAACCTTCAATAATAAAACTGAGGAGGCAAGAGGTCCGTGGAAATTGCAGGAAGCCAAGATCAGGATCATTTAGACTGCAGTTTAGTACTTCTCACTTTAAGAACTGTGAGCAGAAAGGAGTGGGGTATGGGTGCATTATGTGGATCTGTTGCACCTGGAATGATGAAGAGCAGCTCATGCCACTGGAACTAACCATAGAATCCGTTACACCCGTCAATTTATAAGTCTAGGACTTTTGCGTACGATAGGTCTACATGTTAAGTTACAAGTTTGCAAATTAGTAGAAAGCAAGTATCAGTAGGCCATTGATGTTCTTCTAACTCCTTATCCCAGAATAAAACTACATTCTACATTTTAGCAATATTTACCACTTAATGGAATTTATTCCAGTTTTCTTCAGATGAAGTTATTCATTAGCCTTCTTTTAAATTCAATATATTCTACCTAGCCTAATCCTTTCGTCTCTATATGGCCCTAGGGCATAGCAATCTCAATACTGTAACTCAATGCTGCAAGATTATACACAGAATGGAGGAGGCACTCAACTAACAGTATGACCTTTGATCCTCGCACTCAATGTATTATTACATGAACGAAAGGGGGGAGAGAGAAAACAGAGGTTTGTATCAGCACCATGCAGATTAAAAATCTCTGGGGAGTAGGGGGCAGGGGTTGATCCATCCCTAGCATGTCCCCAAAGGTAACACCTTGTCCCTAAATACTACTACTACTGGGAATGAGATAAGACTAACTAAATTGAAATATTATGTGGATAACATAACTCTCACCTGAATTCTTGACATTCTTATCACATACAGTAGTGTGAAACAGTCTACTTTCTAATTGCAGAACCTTCATAAGGACATAAAGGAGGAAAACAGAAACCTCGTGAATTAGGAGGAATGCCTACTGGTTCTGGTAGGAACAGTTGGTGTTAGGATTGCAGCAGTTCAGGAAGCAAGGCTCAAATCATACACAATGGTTTCTTTAACAAATTATTATTCAAATAGGACACTTAATTTATAACATAAAATTAAACATTTGAAAATACAGCAGATTACAGAGCAATCAAATTCAGTTTGTTTCTTCGTCGTCTCATTCAGACCAGGGCACTGGAAGGTGTTTCACAGAATTTTTGGCAGAGAATCCTGGAAAATTGAAAATCAATCCCTGATATTGTTACCAGTACTGTGACAAAAAACTATAAACAAATTTCCAGATTTATTTTTGTATCATGACCTGGAGATGTGCTTGTGTAGCCTATACACTACATTCTTAAACTCAAGTTAGCCATTATAGTGTAACAAAACAATTTAATCCGGCTACATACTTATGTGAAAACAAGAATAATTATTTTAAATAATAAAACCGGTAATGTTTTTTTTCTTTTTTTTTTTTTTTTGAGGAGCAGTCTTGCGTAGTATTTTGCTAAATTTCCATGCTGGGAAGTGTCTGTAAATAATCTCAAGAAATGAGAAAACTGCCCTTCCTATACTACTGAGCAAGACCAATAAATGCAATCACTTATCAGACTCAATCTCACTTATCAGACTCAATCGTCACAAATGGACAACACACTAAGGAACGCCTAACCTCATGTCATGCAAAGTATGAACCATCTTCAGTTTACAGATTAATAATCTCATTTATTACTCAGTCAGGCAGACGGCTTTGATGTAGTCTGTCATTTCGATCACCACTAAAAATACAATAAAGTTACCCATCAAATAATACAAGTGTACATTAATTTGGTAGACCAGCATATAAAAGCCTCCAAACGAACCTCGTAATTTCGCATGATAGACCGGAGTTTGAGAGTCAGAGTAATCAACTCGTTGACATAAGCGAACAGCTGACATGCCATACCTCTCGTTAAGAATGCATTACCAATTGCTTAGTCACAGGATGATGGTGTTGCATGTGATATGAAACAGCGATTCCCAAAGACGTTGTCGAACAGCCACTGCGAAGTGTGTCGGCACCCCATCGTGTTGAAGCCTAACACTGTTTAAGATTCCCACATTTTGCAGCTGCGGGATGAGCCTGTCATTAGAACGATAAAAAAATGGTTCAAACAGATGCGTTTGTATCATTCCGGCCCAGATCATGAAGTGAGGTGGATTCGCTTGATTTCTTCAGCTGTGCAGAGACCATGGTGGGACAAATATGATCTTTAAAATTCCTAAGATGTAAGTACAAATGGAAGATTTTCATGCCTGGTTTCGTCTTCTGGGGGACATCGCCAACTGATATTACTAACCTCGGTCACTACTGCACGAGAAATATGTATTAATATTTATTGCTCATTCAACGATGGCAGCCATGTTCGACAGTGCAACGAGGTCTCTTCAACTATTTATATGACGCACACATTGACATCACCACAGGTTGGGGTTAACATTGTTCACGATTGGTCCGTATTGACGAATGATAGTTTAAAATTTGAAATACATGTTCCGTCTAGTTAATGTCCTAGGGCGTAAATAAACACACAAAAAAGTATTGACTAAACGGAAGATAAGTCTATTCAAATTTTAAACTATCACCACAGTTGCCAACATGTGGGATACAAAATACACCACACAGGTCTGGTCTGGATAAAGATTATTGATGCACGATTGCCCCACTGTGCATGACAGAAACCAGGCTTATGGCTAA
Organism: Meconema thalassinum; assembly: GCA_946902985.2. NCBI lineage: Eukaryota > Metazoa > Arthropoda > Insecta > Orthoptera > Tettigoniidae > Meconema > Meconema thalassinum. The sequence goes on from OX336389.2 coordinate 725,511,328, forward strand.
CGGCTTTGTAGCAATTATTGGTATAGGCAAAGCCCATTGGATTGGATTTAAGAAATTTCACTCTCACAAAAATCATCAATTACAGCAGTGCACAACAAACATTACTTTGCGAGACAAAAACCAGGGGTGTATTCGTGCACATGGCTAACGCAGCCCTCCACCTATTATTGGCCCAGGCAGAAGCCATTGGTATGCATTTTTAAAAAAATTACTATTATAAAACGCACCATACAGATTCCGGCGTTTAGCTGTACACTTCACCTTGAGAGCTCAGCAGTAGGAGAGAAAAGGTATTTTAGCTAATTTCAGACAAAAGACACGCTCAGCGTGGCAAATGTTTGGTAGCACTGAATGAAAATAGAACGAGCGATAACATTCTGTATAGTACCTTATCAAACGATGAGAAATAAATCGGGGAATGATGTTTTAATAGATGTTTCCTCCTCCGCTGTCTGTGACCCACCCAATCATCCCAAATAGGATCACGACTTATCCAGGCAAAATTTCAGCTGTGGCCGCCACTGTTCACATCAATCATAATCAAAACAGTTCTGCCAACCTCGCCCTTGCGGTACTATGCCACACCAACATCCAGCCATTCTAACCTTCGTTTTGTCGAATCCAATGGTATTTGACAATAGTTACAGCCAACACGCTCAGACCAGTGAGTTTTGACAATGGTTACAACCTAACGCGTCCAGATGAATTCTTTTTTTTTGATCAACAGTGATTTTGTATCTCACTTCTTTTTATCAACGGTGATTTTGTATCTCACATGTTCGCAACAATGTGTGCGCCTCGGTGTGTGCCGCTGAAGTGCACCTTGTTGACAGTTGAACGAGATACAAGCGCTGTCGAAACATGGCTGTCGTTTTTAAAATAGCAATAAATAAAAACATATATTTACGAACTTTAGCACATATATGAGGTGCAGTAGTGACCAGGGTTTGTAATTTCAATAAGTAATCGCCCAGAAGATGAAACAAGGACACAAGATATGTAAAAGCCGCATTCATGTCTGCTGCAAGTGTATAATCTGCGTTCCACTTACATTCAGAATAGGGGCAGATGACCTCGCAGTTCTGCCCCTTAAAACAACAATAACTACATCAATAATAAATCATAGGGGGTAGATGACCTCGTAGTTCCACCCCTTAAAAAAACTGTCAAATTTCACTAATATTGTTTAAATGATGGTTTATATTTGTAGCTTGGTCAACGACGGCAGATGTTTGTGGCTGACAAATTGACGTCATATTACGTTGCCAACATGTTTGATACAAAATACACCACATGACACCTTTTTAATTATGTGAAAAGAGATAATTGGCTAAACCATTGGCCTGGATAAAGATTACTGACGCGTGACTACCCCCACTGTGCGTGACAAAAACCAGGGGTGTTTATATTAGCTAACGCTACCTAACAATTGTTGGTCTAGGCGTAAACCATTGGTCAGCCGGATGCGATATAGTATCGAATACGTGTGGTTGGCAGTACTGTACATGGTGCTAAAAATGGCAAAGTCAGACGGAATTTGGAATAAATAACAGACTCAACCAAGTGGCCAGAATCACCTATAACAGCAATAAGATTTATCACATTTTAATTGCCTACTGGTAATACACCATATGAGTGTCTACAGAAACAATTCACATGAATAATTTAGAGACTCTATAAAAAAAACATAGTCCTTGTATTGCAATTCTCAGCAGATTCTGCTTCAGGTCAAATGGAATACAGATCCTAGTATCACATACTGGGCTCAGGTGACACATTTACAGCAACTACGTGTAGCCAGTGCTAAGGTTTTAGTTTCCAGCAGTAGCATGAAATGTAATCTTTTACATGAAAGTCCTCCCTTTGCAATGACAACTTGCCAAGCAGACTGACCAAAAACTTTAGTTCATTTGGGGTCTGATATTTCTTATTTCTCCCCTACACTGTTAATCGACTGCATGCATTACATGTATGTAACATTAACTTCCCTCATTAGTTCAATATGAAAGCATAGTACAATACTGGTACTCTTTATGTTCCAGCCTGCCTACTAAGGCTATTTGCCAAGGTTTTAAACGATAGCCTATTGTTTAAATACTTACTGGATCAGGATTGAAAGCTTTGATACTACCAGTTCTGACGATGGAAATAACATTTCCTCTCATTCTCTTAGGTAAATGAGTTAATTTCAGTTTGTGAAAGTCCATTATGATAATTATATTGTCATGTCTCTTCACCACAATTAAGTTAATTATAATTATAATTGGCATAGGCCAAGGCCGAGAAGAAATGTAACATTTGCAGCCTTAATTTAAATAATTAAAAGCACAGTTGCCGCACATTAGGTAGGTGTCTTTAAACTCCAGACAGCAATTATTTCCATAACCTAGAAACAAGCTTGGAGGACTACTGACTACAAGCTTCCGCAAGTATGATTCGAATTCAGGAATTAAAATGAAAGCTAATTATTTCCAAAGTAGTAAAATAGCGCTTCAGTTTCTTCTCCATCAAATAATCGTTTTAGATCGCTTACTGCATCTGAAAACAAAAATAAAAGTGTAAGTTAAATAACATTACACGGGACATTATTCATAAAAAGTACCGGTATGCTATTTACCATAATCGTCAAAGAAAGATATTTGCACAACTTTAAGAATCAAAAATATATTGTTTTGCACTTACCTTAGACCATCTTTAATGAATAACTTAATATTCAAGCCAATAAGTGATAACATACATATCAGCTGTTCGCTTCCATCTTTGATTTTTCGTTGCAAATAAGCTAACCATTGACTAGAAAACGGCTAACAAGTACTCGAAACATGCCTTTACGGTGGATGGTTCAGCGGTAAGACCTACGTCACAACATGGATGCGATTTGCCGTTACAGAATACCAATTCGACTGCTAACCAGTCTTTATGGGTCCTAAAGACTTGTTATAGCTTAACCATTTCTTACAGAATCGGGGTGAATGACGGTAGGGAGAGAAAGCCGACATCTGGAAGCCACATGCGCCCAGACAACGCAAAACGGTGTTTCATATAAGCGGGTAAATGCGAAAATTTCGACGATCACTCACTAGATAAACCCCGCCCATTTGAGAGAAATTGGAGCAGTAATCAAAATACAGAAACAGGAATTACACCATCGTATAGGGGACAATCCCAGCCTCTCAGAAGTATCGTCAAAATTTAAATTGAATCATTCTGTGATTTTTGCCAGAATTAAAATGAAATCAGGGGGTGGATTTAAAGCTACCAATAGCAGCGAGGGACGTGAGACGCGACCAAATCCCGCCGAAATTAAGGAACAATGAAGGGAATTACGGAGCTCATTATATAAGGATCCAACGATTGGATTTTGGATAAAAAGAAGTCATTGAGACATTAGAAATGAGGACGTTCAAAGGAGCTAATTTGCATATTAATGTGAGTGTTATTATGGAAATAAATTCTAAAAGGTCCCCACTCCAAGTACTCTTAAGAGAAATCATATAAATACTAGCTGGAGACGCAGCGAAAACAGTTTCTAGATGGGGCGCTGCTTAGGCGCAAGCCCACGCCGTAGCCTTAAGAAAAGTAACAATTTTACAAGTTTTTATAAGTTCATATCGGGGCGCTGCATGAGGCGTAAGCCCGCGCTTGAGGCAACAAGAATATTAACAATTTGTACAAGTTTTATCAGTAGAAGCAGTTATATCTTTGGAATTTGAATATCGCTGAGTATTCGCGAGTGCGAATTAGAACAGTGTATACCGTGACAGTACGCAGTTATTATAACCGTACGAGCTATTAGTAGCTAAGTCAGTGATCTAGGAAGCTATTGCACTATCAGCTGAATTGAGTAGGTTGATGATAGCTGTAGGAGGTAGGAGCTACATAGGCGAGAACCGTGCATTGTGATAATAATAATAATTCACAGTGGACCTTTGCTTTGGTGAATTTTTGGAAACCGTGTGTAAATTATCCTCCTTGCAAGATTAACCAATTGATCCAGAAGACTGATATCAAGGACCAGACCATCAGGATGTATACGAGATAAGTAAAAATTTGATGGGTCATGTTTGCCGTAGCGCATCCCATCATGGGGATCGGATAAGTTTATCTCGATCATAAGCAATTATGATAAAATAGATATTTTAGGCATAGCAGGCATGTTTTGTGTAGATTTGTGTATATTTGTCAGTTATGATTATTTTTTGTGTGTATTATAACGTAAATAGTATATGAGCATCAAATTTTGTTTAAATGTGTTTTGTTTGAGGGAGTCAGTAACTTTGCTGAATGCACAATTAAGGGGATAATTGGTTTAATAGTGCTTACGCACGATATTAACGTAAAAGCTAATATGGGGAAGACAGCTCGATATTGTGACAAAGACAAGTAGTGACACTGAAATTATGTGAACAGTAAGTATGGTAATTGATAATCACACCAAGGTAAAGAAAGGTAAGACAAAATGGCTGGATGATAATGTAATATTCAGAAAAGGTTGAGAGTTGATCCTGGGTTGAGCTGAAATTAATAACGGAGGTGGTATTCCCGTGTTCTACGATGATATAAAATGGTAAGTGAATTAAAACGGAGGTGGTATTCCCGTGTTCTACGATGATATAAAATGGTAAGTGAAATTAATAACTGAGGTGGTATTCCCGTGTTCTACGATGATATAAAATGGTAAGTGAAATGATTGAATTCATTGTCTGATGAGAGTATGCTATAGCTCCGTTGGAAAGGTAAATGTACAGCTCGAACCCCAGGTAGTCAAAAGGGAGTCTTAGGGAGCAGGTATAGGACTACGGCCAGCCGTCTGAATTCTAAAAGTTGCAGTGAAGGTTATTGCCTGCCCAGCTGGTTAGTGTGGTGTGAGAATATTTGTCACAAGGTCGAGGATGGTATTTGTTATCTTTGAGGGAAGGTAGTCAGGCTTCCCAGGTTTTTTTTGTACCGCTTTAGGAAGCGACATCTTGTATTGTCATTATTTTGAGTGCATTCATTATAGTTGTTTGTTTATTAATAATAGCGGGGCACCGGCCGCCGAAGTGTTTTTTTAATGCTTCATGTATATTGACTTGTTTGTTTTACCGTAATTAACAGAGTCATGGCTCTGAGTAAATTAATTGTTTATAAGTTAGAACGTGCACATATGCCTGTGGCCTATAATAAGTCTGTTGCCTTCATTGTCTGACTCTTGTGAGGAAGGATGATGATTGTACGAGAAAACATGTCCGAGATCCCAGAAACAAATTTTGCAAGTTATAAACATGAGTGCGCATATTTTTTTTGATAGAATGGCTGGGTTATTTAGGCCATAGTTTTGATGAAGTAAGTCTGTTGACATTTTAATTTTGAATTTGAAGCAGTGGACTGCGGTGAAAAAGATTTTTTTTCCCTGGTTTCAGCCAGTGTGATAAATTTACTTTTGCATTTTGGTGTTGTTGATTAGAGTAATTTAAGGGAGTACATTTTGTTGTTTATTGTCTATGGATGGGAGTAAATGGGAGATGATGTTTTTGAGAATAAAATTATATTATATTAGGAGTTCTCTGACATACTGATTTTAAGATAAGCCTCCTGTGATCCTTGACGATATCCCTAGGATGTTTAGAATAAGTTAGAGCCACCCCGAACAGACCACTACCCGTGCTAGAGTCGGCATCCTAGAAAACGTTGAAGGGTACAATATGATGGGATCATTATAGGTATTAATGATTGTGTGATATTGTATATTACATGTAAGAATGCACATAATGGCGTGTTGAAGTAGCATGAGCAGTGCTGGTAATTGATTAAATAATTCTTAGCGTATTTAAAGAATCCTTGTTATTTGGCTAGTTTCTGCGCTTTATTTTGAGATGTCAAAGTTACAGTCTCGGTTCAAATTACGATTGAATTTAATTAGTTAGAAACTCGTAACGATAAATATACTGCCTATTATAATTATTGTGCTCATTTTAATGAGTTGCTGATATCACTTTAATGCACTGTGAACCAAGTTGCACGTATTCTTACGTAGCACCTTAGTTTGGAAGTTTAAGAAAGGTAGAACTCTGGTACAGAAATATTTAGGACTACATTGTAGGATGTTTGTCGTGTCAGGATAATTTATCTAGTAAGTTAAAAATTAGCAGAAAACCTTCCTGAGTAGAATAGATATTTTTTAAGAAACCATGGATGAAGATTTATCTTAAATTCAATTATCAAGTCTTGTAATTTTAGTTAGAGTCATGTTCTGATTTGGAGGCCGATGAGCCTAACAACTTAACGCGCCACACCCTTAGTTGGAATTATGTGTTCTCTGTATGTTTTAGCCTCAAATTTACATTTATAAAAATCTCAATGTCCTTTTCTGGAATGAGGTTGAGCTGGCTAGAGTGATTTATACAGTACAGTTCGGCGGACGGGCACAATCCCTGTTTTCATTTGAGGAAAACCTAGAATCATTTGCGCAAAATATTTTACATGTTATTTCATAGACGGATTGTATTTTTCGATGCAAAGGGCTTGTCTTGAATAAGTGAACAGACTCAATTTAATGTGTCCACCTCCTGGCATTGTGGCTAGCATTCTTAGCTGTCACCGTGGAGGTCTGAGTTCGATTCCCGGCTCTGCCAAGAAAATTCTGGTTTGAGGGCTTGAACAGAATACACTCAAAATCGTGAGGCAAACCTGAGGAGAAGTAGGTTCGATTCCCACCTTAGCCATACTGGAAGTGGTTTCCCATGGTTTCCCACTTCTACTCCAGACAAATTCCGGGATGGTTCCCAACTTAAGGCCTCGGCCGCCTCCTATCCAAAACCCTACCCCCAATTACAAATACGTACACTATTACAGCCATCTCAATCACACAGGTTATCAGACAGTTTCTACACACACCCAAGTACAGGGATACATGACCTAGATGTTACAAAGCTCCTCATGTAAAATAACATTGCTCATTGCTCATGTATCATCAGCCAGTGCGCCGTCTAAAACCTAGCCTTAATGAACACCACTTCTTGTTATAACTTTGTTCCAAAATTGTTCGCAAGTATTAATGGATATCTTTGCTATGCATCACTGCATGTCAACGAATAAATAACTTTCACGATTACTTTCCAAATCTAGCGATCATTATCATAACATCAATAGGATACTACGATATCTAACTCTTGCAAGTGTACTAATTAGAAACGTATTTATTCATCGATACACTATACAAAATAATATTTATTACTTGTGAACTTCTTATGAGGTATAGTTAGCTATCACTTTCTAACCAAGTCCTCCTGCCCTGCAGTCCTGTTACACTCAATTTGCGAAACATATGCTTTATGTGCCCCCACAGAGTACTTACCAATCATTTGGTGCATATTGGGAACCTGGAATTGACAATTTGTGAAATGCCTAAGAGCACATTATTTCTCATCAAACGTACCGGTATTGACATAATTATTGATTTCATATAATTACCTTTCGCTAATTGCATACCCAATTCCTAGAATACTAATGAGTGAATTAGTTCCTGACATTCCATTGTCATGGATATTTTCTAATTTAAACTCACCTTTATTAAGTTGCCTAGTTTTGGAGGACTTTCGCCTTCAAACTCTTACAACTCAACAATTTATCCACTAATAACTAACGTTCACAATTATTATTTCAATGGACGATTGCAAGGTTTCCTTTGATGTCGATGCCACAACCATATCATCCGCGTAGATATAAATTTTCGCTCCCTCAAGGTAAATAGCCTCAATGACATCAGCTGTAGCGATGTTAAATAGTAACGGGCTCAAAGGGTCACCCTGAAGTACACCATTTGTTTGTTCTATTCGTTCTGATTGAACTATACTGTCATCTATTTGTAGGCTGTTTTTGTGGAGAATGTCCCTTATTATCCCAAAAAGGTAATGTTCTTTTCCGATCATATTTTCAAGTTTCCTGAGCAAAGTGTTTCTACTCACTAGATCAAACGCCTTGGTGTAGTCGACGAATACTGCATATAGCTTTCCTCTTTTCTGTCTTAGCGCGTCTTCTACATTCGTTAAAAGACAGTTAACGGCTTGTAGTGTATTCCTTCCTTTCCGGAAGCCAAACTGTTCTTCAGGTATCTTGTTGTCAACTAAATCTGTGAGTCTTCTAGTGAGTATTTTCGTAAAGATCTTAAAGATTGTGTTTTCCAAAGCGATACCACGATAGGAATTTGGGTCTCCTGTATTACCTTTTCCTTTATATAGCATCTTCAAAGTCGAGGTTCTCCAGTTTGACGGTATGTGACCTTGAAGTAAACATTCGTTCATGAGCTCTGCCCATAGCCCTTTTAACAGCGGAGCTGTCATCTTCAGGTGCTCGTAGTGAATAGTATCTGGACCACATGCTTTCTTTTCTGCGCAGTTGTTTATCTCAATTAGGACATCTTGTGCCGTGATCGGCACTGGTAGTTGAGAAGGGTTGTTAACCTGAATAGGTCTGGTGTCCCGCGCTTGTAGGGTTGCTGTAAGATGCTGAATCCACGTTGTCATAGGAATGTCCTTTGGGAATTTGGGTCTTCTGGGGTTTAGGGCTGAGAAAGGGTTTGTTTCAGCCTCCTGTATTAGTTGAGCTTCCTTCAATTGTTGATAGCTTTCCTTTGCTCTTTTAACTATCTCCTTATAATATCTTCTTTTCTCGACATACTCTTGTAGTGCTGTATGTGTACTTGCCCTTTTTATCTTGTGTAATGCTGCTAGCGTCTCCTTCCTCCGTTGGTAACATTCGGTAGTGAACCATGGTTTTGCTCTTCTTGTATTTTGACCTATCTTAGGAGTTGCGTCCTTGATATGATTCTCGTTCAGTGTTAGCGCGGCGTCTATGTTTCCAGATTTGATTATGTTCGTGATTCCTTCCATGTCTATAGTGCTCAATTTGTTCATGTCTATTTTCCGCGAAATAGGGGTTCTGGAGCTTTTTTGAATGTTTATATTGATGTTAACTGAGAGGGTGGTTGCTAATGGGAGGTGTTTTCTTGCTACAACATTGGATAGTACTTCTTGATGCAATGTTTCTATGTCGTTGCTTATGAATAAGAGATCTATCGTGCTTGTGCCATTGAAAGCTATGTATGTCTTCTCATCACTTTTGTTCGTTAATGAAAAGCCCTCTTCTTCTAAGTATTCAAGTAACGCGTTTGTTTTCCTGCATGGGACATCAATGCGGCAGTTGAAGTCTCCGGCTATCATTATCGGATTTGTGGTAGGTACTATCGACATTGCTGTGCCTAATTCGTCTATAATGTCTACTTCTGTTAGGTCTGGTTGGAAGTATGCGCACAATATTGATAGCCTGTTCGTTAGTACCAGCATCACATTGTCAGTTTCAAACGGTTTCAAATGGGCTCAAAAAAATGATATGACGATAAACTGCACCAAGACAGTAATGCTGGCATTCCGTAAAGGCGGGAAACTATCCGCAGATGAGCATATACTACTAAATGGAGAACCCCTAGTCAATGTAAATCATTTCAAATACCTAGGAGTAATAATGCAAATGCAAGGGAACGTATTCACGCGACATGTCAGGGATAGAACAACATCGGCCATAAAAGCAATGCAAGACATAATGCAACTGGGAAATATATCTTTACAAACCGCAATGAATTTATTCAGAACGAAAATAACTCCAATAGTGACATACGGCATTCAAATAACTTGGGATCATTTGACACAAAGTAACCTTCGAGAGATAGAAAGAGTTAAGTCTACTTTCCTAAAGAAAATTCTGCACTTATCAAAATACACGCCATCTCGTCTAACGTACGTACTAGCAAGGGAGACTTTCTTCATAGAAGACCTGCGTTTGGAGAACTCCCTACCATCAACAGTGCAATACCAGAGACTGATCGAAGAACTAAACCTCAAGCGTAATGACATATGGCCTGATTTCTACTCCACAGAAGCTCTTATGTCGACGGACTGGATGAATGCCAACTTTGAACTGCGGCATACGATCACCCGTTTTGCAGTCCACGGTTTTCATTTTAAGATATGCACAGCAAGAGGATTTCATGACCCAGGCCCCCAATGCACCTGCTCTCTGTGTGGTAGTGCTTGTGATAGATATCACGCCATTTCCTGCGCTCAGAGGAAAGTATCGCTAACACGCTTCTGCTGCGAATAACTATATATATAGCAAACAGAACCTGTCAGACACTTTGTATATAGACACTTTGATGAGTAAGATTTAAGTTATTAGTATTAGTTTTGTATCTCGGCATGGCTATTTGCTGCAATAAATGATTATTATTACAATTATTATTTCAAAGGGTTACAAGGTTCCTAACTCCACTGCTGTAGTTCATAAATATTTCTAACTTACTCTTGTTCACAATGGTGTGTAATCACATGGAATATCGGGATATTATGGGTCGTTGTGCTCAAGGGAGGATATGTCCTCACCTCGTCTATACGTGTGGAAGGTTTCCTGGTGTCCTAGATAACTGTGCCCGCTTAACGTCAGGGATGAAATAATAGATGTGATGATTATACAGTTATCCAATAGAATAATTATACACGGAAGAGTTAGCAGCCCCTATTTTGTGAAGATACACAAACCAGCACACTTGTATGACACAACCAACCTAAATTCACTGGCACCTGATCTTAAATTGCCTTAATACAACTCACTCAATGAATTCATGTTCAAGAATATTGATGAAATCACTAATGTCAATGCTATTTCAATTACCTAAACTTTTATGAATGTTTCTAACAATCACTGCAGTGAATAACACTGCTTTACGTTTAAACAGGAAGAGTCCATTGGGACTACAAAGGGATTCCATACGTGCCAGGTAAACGCCAGGACTCTCCGTAGTCATGGTGGTTAAATAAAGCATCGCTGCTCTTAATTATCTGAGTGCAGTGAAACTTAGTACCGTAAACCTTTATACAAGGCTTAATGTATTGGCACATATTTTAATTCAATTTTGATGAGAACTTTTGTATGGCCTGTGAAAAGGTTTTAAAATCAACCTTTTATTTCTCGTTCTCTAAACATTCGCTAGAAATGTAAGTTACTATAATGAGCCACGATTACAGTATACATTTCACCTGTTTTCAATGAATTGGAAGCTATTTAAGCAATAAAGTTGAAATTGTGTTTGGTTTTAGAGGACAGTTACGTACATATCCTGGGAAACACAAAAAACACATGACGGTCAAGTGAACTTCAAATATTTAAAATTCCTTTCCGTCGAACCAATCACCCGGGAGCAAGGAACCTTAGCACATCGAATCTTTATTGAGTGCTTACTACAGAGACTGCTCATGTTCAGCTTATTTTCAAATATTCAAGATGGCATCAGTTCGAAATTTTAAAACCTCATTTTTTCATCCTATCCTATTCAAGCGATTGAAGAGACGATTATTATGATAGGCTATTATAATAATCATTATCTTGACAGTTATTTCTGTAGCTTACATTTCGTAAATCTTAAAGCCGTGCATTTGCTTTCTAACAAGAAGTTCCGGGAAGAACTATACAGCCTACTTTTCATGCCAATGATTATTCTACAGAATATGAACCTATCTAGAATAATGACGAAATTCAGTTGGTAATATCGAAATATATAATTAGTTCAAAATATACCTGGTATAATGTAGCCTAATAGAGCACTACAGTTGGCAGCCCTGGTGACTGAATATATTCTTAGTTCCATCTCTTAAGGTACAGAATGCAAAATTTGGTTGAAGTCCAATGGACGTTACATGCAGTTAGACACTGGATCTATCAGCACGCGTAAAAGCATGTTGCCAACAATGTCATGCGTGTGCTGGTCAGAAATAATCTGAAATATTATGATATATTGTTGTGCCAATTTTGGATGAAATCCATTTGTTAGTATAGAAGTTACATGCATTTTAAAATTGGACATATCAGCAGGCATAGAATCATGTTGGCAGCACTGCCTTGTTTTAATTACTCCAAATTAATCTAGAATGTCAGGTGCTATACGTATGCAAAGTATAGAGCTGTTGGCTTGCATACTTTCTGATATATTGATATTAGGGTAAAAAAATATAGACAGCATTTATTAACAGTTGGCAGCCCTGATTGCTCTTAACAATACTTATAGTCATATCTGTTATGGTACACATAGCGCATACGAAATTTGGTTGAAATCCAACTGATAGTATAGAAGTTACATGTATTTAAAAATTGGTACTATCAGCAGGCTTATAATCATGTTGGTAGAACTGACGTATATAAGTTACTCCAAATTAATCTAAAATGTCAAAATATACGTGTGCATAGTTTAAAGCTGATGGCTTGCATACTTTCTGATATATTGGTATTTGGATTTTAAAAAATAGAGAGAGCAATTATTAACAGTTGGCAGCCCTGGTGGCTCTTAAGAATACGCTCAGTCATATATGTTTATGTACAGATATTACATGCAAAATATGGTTGAAATCCAATTGATAGTGTAGAAGTTATATGCATTTAAACATTGGACTTATCAGAGGGCTTAAAATTATTTTGGCAACACTGTCATGGTTGGCCTCCTGGAAATTAAACTGAAATAGTCTTATCTACATGTGTGCCAATTTTGGAATAGCTCCCATGCATATCTTGCAAGATATCCAACATGGAGCTCAAATTTCTAGTGCTTTTTTCAGCAGTTGGTAGCACTGACATCATTTTCAAATATGGACGTGAGATATTCCGGTGCACATCTTTACTCATACTAAATTTGGTTTTGATTGCTGCAGCCGTTTAGGAGTTGATAGGGGGGGGGGGGGGAAACACACACAGCCAGCCAGACAGACAGACAGACAGACAGAAGGACAGACAGACAGACAAACAGACAGACACACATTTTCCCGGATCGATCTCATAAGTCTACTTTTTCCTCATTTTTGCAAAATGTGAAAAGTAGGCTAAAAATATACTCCCGTGCCTCGTTACAGAAAGATGCCAACTCACGGGAGGAGTCTTAAACACCGATATTGAACGCTATACAGGCTATAGCACATAATTTGTCAATGTATAAGTCGTGAAACAAAATCTATTTATTACCGTTACATAACATGTAAAATCCTTTTAATAGGCGGGAGAGTTGTAATGCAGAAGACCAGTAGGATATGAGAGAATAGACTGGATACTTCTTCACTGAGCTACTTGTTATTATGATGATTATTATTTTAGTAGTAGTAGTAGTAGTAGTAGTAGTAGTATTCACGTCATTAGATGTGAATTCCCTTAACTTCACCGGGAATGATTCAATCTCTGAGAAGCCAAGTATGATGAATCGTTGCTGTATGTGAATCAGTGTTGCATATAAGTTTGTAGTGATTTAACACGAATTATGTATGGCGCAAGTGAACTGTTTTAAAATGGAACTCTTTCACATTTTCATTGAATCTGATCACAGTGAATTTTGGAAAAATGAACACATTTTTCCTAATTCTCTTACATTGCTGAAAATTCGCCTTAATATGGCAACTTGATTGGAGCGTGGTCTGAGTGGGAGAGGACCAGTAAAAGGAAATAGGTGAATTGTTTCTATATGGAAGAACTCATTCCGTATGTGAGCACTCTACTTAATAAACTGTGGCATTTTGTTTTCAGTACAAGCCAGAGAGATTTTTGTTGGGACGAAGGTTTAGAAGGAGGCGGTAGAGGCTTTAGTGTACGCACTTTCTGAACATTTGCCTGGTGAAATACAAAACTACTTGAATGGACTGGAGGGGATTCATATGTATCTCTTTCCCCATTTATTCTCATGATTTGATCCAGAACATCGAGATTCCTATCTGTGCTGAGAATCGTATTCGGCCGTCAGGGGAGGGGAACAGGAGACAATATTCTCACCCTGACATCACGATATGGTAGCGCATTATATCAGTAAAGAATGGTATTGGCAATTGAGGGAGAAATAATTGTTGCACTCCACATATTATTGTGCTTCTTGAGCAATCAAATTGTTCGGTGAGCGTGGACAGCACTACACATTGACAATACCCTCCGTACGAGCTTATTAATATAGTACTACCATATAACTATACTTGGCATATTCAGGCAAACACCAGAAACCACTGTCGATTCTAAACGTTGTTCTATTTAACCCGGCTTTCCCATTACACATAATGGAACGACGTTGCTGTTTCTGTTGTTATTGATTCTTTAGGGGCTTTGCGATATCGTGGTCATGTGGTCCCGTTTACTTGGGTGTATGTAGAAGCTGTCTAATAACCTGCTACACTGTGAAGTCTGTACTAGAGTGTGGATTTGTAATGGAGGTAGGATTTGGGAAGAAAAACGGCGTGCTCTTAAGTTAGGTAGCTTCCCAGGATTTGACTGGAGTAGAGGTGGGGAAACCACGGAAAACAACTGCCAGTATGGCTGAGGTAAGAATCGAAACTGCCTTTTCTCAGGTTTGCCTCACGAGGCTGAGTGTAATCCGTTCAAGCTCTCACACCAGAATTAAATTTCTTGGCAGAGCCGGGTGTTGAACCCGGACCTCCGCCAAGAAGGATAGCCTTTACGCAATAAACTGACCGCAATTTTTCAAGCAAGTATTATTTATATTTTTGGATGAGTGTTCGCAGATTGTGTTCGATCTAAACTCTGGATAACGCATCTCGAGAAGGAAGCAGCGACTGCTTGGCCTTGTCCCATCAAGCTCGATGTGGAGCGGCTATCCGGTCCTGGTCAGATTACTTGTTAACACGTCAAGCGAAGTTCAGTGGACAAGAGTAGCTCTGCGTACGTTTGTAAATATTTCATCAGCATAGCCAAAATATAATATCTTGGTTCTTTTCAAATTAATTTAATCAGCCATTTTGTGTTGTGGATGTTGATACAGGAGCTGTGAAATTAATCGTTAAGGGAACGGTGTTGCTGAATTACACTTCACTGCTCATCACCTTTGTGTTATACTATTTTGAACAAAGAAATGAAAATAAATTTAGAAAAGCATGCAGGTAAAATGAATGGACGATTCATTAGAACATGAAACAAGCCGGTTTTGATCCATTGACCCATTTACCAGGCAGTTCTCCCCTCATGTTCAATATTCTGCCAGTGCCAAAATGCGAGACCACCATATTATCACGAAGTAGTTAGATGGTGCATATGTTGCGTCAGAATCTACCAATATTAGTTGCAACAAGAAATCATGGCCAAATGCGTAGTGGAGTTGCGTAGTGTTATCCAGTCTCTGTGTATCGGTACAGGAGGGTGTTGGCGAATTGAGCCAGCTGATCTTCTGAGTGGATCTTTCTTATCTTGTCATTCCATCGCACAGTCCTTTCTGGCCACTTGCCCCAGGCCAAGTTCTGGTTCTTCCACTGAAATCCTTTTCCCTTCGGTCCCCCACCACTACCATTGTGAACACCCAAAGGTAAGATAACTTACTTGATCTTGCAGAATGACCCACTGGCTCTGGAATTTCCCGTAAACACACTTCCATGTAGGGTTGTACAAAATTGGATCTAGCACAATTTCAGTGAAACAAACATTATGCCTTTATTCTTTTAAAAGGCTACAACAATTAAAAGGTACCTTAAACCCCTTACATTATTATTATTATTATTATTAATATTATTATTATTATTATTATTATTATTATTATTGTCCCTCGTGGTGTATGGATAGCACGCTTTTCTCTTACCGAGGTGGCTCTGGGTTAGATTCCAGCCAGAAAATTATGATCTGTAGACGCCGGGGTGTCGGAATTTTGTCCCGAATGGGATCTATAACCTGCCAGTAAAACAACTGACATGGCTCTGGCTCCATCGCATTTACGCACCCTAAAATGCCAACTAACTGCTCCAGGATTCGATCCTGTAACCTTGGGAACAGCATGCGAGAACGTTACCACTGAGCAACGCAGCCAGTCATATTTAAGATCTGACATGAGGGCTGGAATGGGGTACTTTTTGTCGTTTATTCATTTTGAAGGCTTTATGATTGTGTACAGCTTCAAACGAGAATGGATCTAGAATCCAATCCGGAATTTGTAACTTGGTCAAATTTTCAAATCTTGATTCCATGTCAATTTTTAACCTGGTCAAGCTGATCTGACCAGTAAAAATTAGGATTTTGTCTGTTGGGAGTTCACGAATCTCGTTATCTGACACTGAACACTTTTGAAGGGTTGGAGACTGAATCAGCTCTTAACGGCCAATATTTACCTCATGAATACCAAACTTGGCAATGATTGATGAACACGCGAACGGGAGGCGCTCCTGTCACATTTTTTCGTGTACTACCTGGCAACTTCTATTGTACAGTCCTATTTTAACCCCCCCCCCCCTATGAAAACTCATCGCCCCCAAATCGCCCCCACTTATATATTGCCCCCCTGATAACCCAAATCGCCCACTTGGGGGCGATCGTCCCCAGGTTGGGAACCACTGTCGTAGCCTAATCCACGGGACAAAATATAATTGTTAACTATATTCGAACTACCATGTATTCATCATCTTTATTTTATGACTGACAGTGCTCTTACCATTCTGTAAAACTTAAATGATATACTGCACCTATAACCTGATAAATCTTAGGAGTATATTTTCGAGATCACAAATAGTAGATGATGATGATGATAATTATTGTTTTAAGGGGTCTAACATCTTGGTTATCGGCCCCTAAAGATTTGGGTGATCGTGAAGAAGATGAGAATGAAAAACTATAACTAAAACTAACTACGAACTTATATACTAGAAGAAGAAATGGAAAACAAACGGTGAATAAGGCAAATAAAGGACAGGAAGAAAAGAAATGCCCTCGACCCTCGAAGAAGGCGGATTGAGGGACTTGGAAGGATGGAGAGCCATGAAAGGCAGATAGGAAAGTGAAAGAGGAGAGGGTCCGCCCCACAGGTAAAGGAAAAAAGGGGGAAAACCGGACCCAGCTCAGGAATCCCTCGGGGTCTCCAACTCTCGAACTCACCAGCCGTGAGCCCCTGAGGGTGTAGCAATATCCAGGGTGCACCAGAAGTGGTGGGGCTACACACACCCTGCCTCCTTAAGGGCCTTGAGCACAAGGCAGGAGAAATCATGAAAAGGAGAAGAAGGCTGACCCCTCGCAGAAGGAGGGTGACAGGAAAGATGAGGGAAGGGCCAATTAAGGCGGAAAAGTGAAAGACTCCCTAGGCCTCGGATACCCTAATACCGTCGGGGTCGGAAGAGAACAAGAGTTGACTAAGTGAGGTCGACAGGAAAGATGACGGAGAGGAGCCCGGCACAAGTAAGGGGAAACAATGCCGGACTCAGCTGGGGCCCCGTGGTCGCCTACCCACGTCCCACTAGATGTGAGCTCCTGGGAGGTCACAAATAGTAGTGCCGAGACGGGAAAGTACTAAATAACAAAGAAAGATTTCTGTACTTCTTACGTAGAAACCCAAGGGAGAATGATGCCTATTAATACATGCAGTGGAGGGAGTTTCCAGTCTTTCTGCTCATATATAAGACACAGTGAATGTTGATAACTATTCATTAGTCAGGCTTTTGTTCAAAATGGAATTGGAACAGACTGTAAGCTCAAGTGGGCAATTCAATATTATTTACAACATTTACAAATTTCGTCGGGTTAATGAGACTTTGCACGTTTGGAGGTGGCGTTGTATGGTTACAATCTGTCTAGCGAAAATATACGTCGATGGAAACGGAACTACTATTCTCAGGTACGAAGGCGAACATAACCATGCACCGAGTGAGAAATTAGCTCGCCAAATTACTGCAAGTAATGTGAAGAGGAAGGCTGCTGAGGACTTGAATGAAACACCAAGGAAAATCATCAGAAGGGAAATCTGCAATATGAACACTGCAGCGTCACTAACTATCTACGACATTAATCTCCTACGTCGAAGTGTGTATAGAGTTCGTCGAAGGGAACAGCCCGTCTTACCTAAGTCAGCCGCAGAGGTTCAACGTGCTCTTCAAGAAATGAACATTTCAACAAACCAGGGCGAACTTTTCTTGCAGTTTAATGACACCGAGAATGGCATAATATGCTTCACAACAGCGAAGAATTTGAAATTTGCTTGTGGTCGAGATAATATTTTCGTCGATAGCACTTTCACGTATTGTCCAAAGTATTTTTATCATTTTTTTACCATCCACGTGTTTGAAAACGGTCATTATATACCAACAATTTTCCTGCTTTTACCCAACATGAAGACGATGACTTACGTGAAGGCATTTGCAAGTATTATTGACAAATGTCAAGAATTAAGAACTACGTTTCGAACCAGGCAAATCGTTGCGGACTTTGAAGAAGGAATTCATCACGCCGCCAGGAGAGTATGGCCTGATATTGAGGTAATTAATTGGTTGTAGGTTTCATATCACTCAGTCCTGGTGGAAGATAATCCAACAATTTGGCCTTTCACAAGCTTACGTGGAAAAATCATCGGAGTTGGGGTAATTGCTTCGAGTGATTTTTGGCCTTCCCTTATTGAACCCCGAAGAAGTTTGTGATGCCTTTGTAGAAGATTTCATGTCCTGCAAGCCTGAAGACGAACGAGTTACGTAGTTTTGTGACTATTTGAGGGAAACATATATCACTGAAGGCGCAAAATTCCCACCTACTATTTGGGCATCATCGTCAGTATCTTCGCTTCGTACTACGAACGCATGTGAAAGCTTTCATTCGCATTTTGGATCTTCTTTCTACATGGCACACCCAAACATATTCCGTTTCGTGGAAGTTTTAAAGCAGAGGCAAATGGAAACCGAGATTTCTATTAAGAGTGTGGGAATCAAGAAAATGCCAACCAATCGCCAATACAGGAAGTGGATTGAGATTATGGAGCGAACGCGACGGGAATACGAACAGGGGAAAATTACCAGGTCACACAACCTGTGCCGCATACCACTATAATAAAAGGGAAAACGACTTCAAATGAACGCAAATAATGTAAACTGGCCGTAATAAATAATATGTGACGTGCAGGAATCAATATCCTGTAAATAAATTAATCAAGAAAAAAAGAAATGGGGTGCAATGAGAGACTACCTCCTCGTGTTGTACCCTGGAAACGGCAGAGCCGGCTAAACGTCTCTTCTAATATAATTTAATTGAACGTAAATATAGTACAAGATGTGAATGGTCATCACCTGAGGGCGGATGTTGATGCCTTGAAAATTCGCCTACTGCCTAATGCTCAATGTTGTTGTTGATTGAGGGGCTTTGCGATATCGTGGTTATGTAACCCCACATACTTGGGTGAATGTGTGGGGATTTGGCTGATAACCTGTGGTACAGTGATGGCTGTATTATTGTGTGCAGGCCTAGTGTAATTGGGAAGGAGGCGGCCATGGCCTTCAGTTAGGACCCAATCCAGCATATGCTTGGAGTAGAAGTGTGAAACCACGGAAAATCACTTCCAGGATGGCGGGAGTAGGAATCGAATACACCTCTTCTTAGTTTTACCTTACGAGGCTGAGTGTACCCCGTTCCAACCCTCATACCATAATTGAATTTCTTGGCAGAGCCGGGAATCAAACCCGAGCCTCCGCGGTGACAGCCACTACACAATGAGGTGGAAATATAATGCTCAAGGAAATGTAATCTGAAAAAGACTGACTTAAATATATTCGATCAAACTGAAATATGGCAACAGTTTTACGGAGGATTCATAAAGGCAATCCTGTTTTATTCACTACTCAATTACCTACTCTCATTAAAATATATTGGACTTCAATGTAGAAATGGCAGAAAAAATATTAGGCCTATTCTTATTCCAAATGTTTTTAGAACCATATTAATTAAAATCTCATTAAGACAAACTTCCCGGATGGACAAAAAGAAAACGATTCGCTGGAGTAATTTAATACAGCAATACTTAGGAATTAATTCAAATTATTTAGAACACTTCTCTCATTTAACTTAAAACAACTCGTTTACTCGTGTCAGCTGTAGGATTTTCTTTCATACAATCATTTACAAAACCCTGCAGCACGCTGGCCTCTCACCACTGGGTCAGTGGCTCAAATCCCGGTCACTCCATGTGAGATTTGTGCTGGACAAAAGCGGAGGCAGACAGGTTTTCTCCGGGTACTCTGTTTTCCCCGTCACAATTTCATTCCAACAACACTCTCCACTATCATTTAATTTCATCTGTCATTCATTTAATCATTGCCCCAGGGGAGTGCGACAGGCTTCGGCAACCGGCACAGTTCATATCCTCGCCGCTAGATGGGGGCTTCATTCATTCCATTCCCTGATCCAGTTGGTCGACTGTAAGCAGGCTGTGGATTTTCATATTTACAAAACCAACTACATTCCCCTAATAAGTCACTTTACTTGCCTATGAAGAATATTTTAACATATTTCATCGTATGAGAAAAGAAATATGATGCATTAAAATTATGTGAAAGATTATCATATTTGTAAATACTGTCGTAAAATTGTCTAAAAATCATGAAACATAAAATGGCAAAAATACAGTATAAAATAATGTTGAAATGAGCATGTGTAATTCCCCTTCGCTACTGCGTAGAAAGGATATCTGCAGCAATTGGCGTCGTATTATTGTAATTTGAAAAGGAAACACCAAGAAGATTTTTAAGGTAGAGTTTACTTGGGATATCTACCCTTTTCTCGACGGGCATGAGCTGCCATGAAATTTTTATGTGGCGGGTATTTTTGACGGACGGATACCCTTCCTGGAGTCGACCTCACAACATGAGTTAATGAGAGAAGAAATAAATGAACCTAAGTAAGGAGCCAGCCCCGTGGTGTTGGGGTAGCGCGCCTGCCTCACACCTGGAGGCCCCGGGTTCGGTTCTCGGCTCCGTCAGGGATTTTAGAAACTGACGCGAGGGCAGGAACGGGGTGCACTAATCCTCGTGAGGACAAATGAGTAGCTGTCTGACAGTGGGGCAGCGTCCCGATCACGAAAACCAATATTAACGGCCGATGGTATCCGATGCGCTGATCACGCGTCACCCCAATATCTCCAGGCCAAATGACTGGGCAGCGGTCACTTGGTAGGCCTAGGCCCTTCATGGGCTGTAGTGCCGGGGGGAGGAGGAAGTAAGGAGTTGAAAGGAAGGACAGTTCCTGAATTTGTATAGAGTTGAAAATAGGAAAGCATGGAAAACCATTTCAGACTGGCTGCATGGTCGAAATATAAATATAGTAGGTCTATAAATACTGTATGTAATTTACACCAATTAATGATTCAGTACACGGGGCTGATTGCCAAGCTTCCCCAGCCCCTAAAATGAATCTCAAACAATTAATTACTGATATTAAGTATGTTTTAATTTCATCTAATAAATTCAATGACAATTGTTCACTTGTATTTTTTTAAATTCATTCATTAGTTTATGCAATTATATTAACGCTTGAAGTTTTTTAATTTTCCTCCTTATTCAGAATTAAAAAACTTCAAGTTTTCATATTAACTGTCAGCACGGAACCTGGAATGGATATTTCTTATAATAAATTATATTAACGCTGTCAGTTTATCGAACACAATCTCATCGATGTCCATATTTGTGAAACTATTGAGGACATATCGTATTCTTTGTATAAGGCTCCTCCACATACAGTTTTCACCATATCCTGAACGCTGGGTCATACATATGCGACTTTATAGTAATTGACACCCCTGGAACCGTGAAACTGAGAGTCACCTTCCCTCCAACAGTTTAATGTGGAAAGGTTGGAACGTGGGTACAATATGGTATGTGTTGGCTGCAGAGTGGGGGAAGAGAGGGGACGACGCTAATGAGCTATCACAGGCTCAATTGGACTATGTCTTATCAAAGGGGCAGATCATGCTGGCCAGAAAAGTCTGTCCGATTTTATCAGTGTAATTAACTGGCCGAATTGGACTGCGCCCGTACAGGAGAGGGAACTTGTTTGCATCATGCGACTCACCAGACTAAGTGCATCGTCCGGTGGAAATACCCCACGTGGTCACCCAACTGCTCCATCCACAAAGAAATTTTTAGCAACTGTTTTTTCTGACCACAAGGGCGTGCTTCTGGTTGAGTTTTGATCTGGAGAGTGACAATGAATATAGCCAGTAATCGTGACACCACCAGGTGTTTCTTCGTCACTCAAGTACAGGATGCCATTTTTTTCCACGGCGACTTCGATGCCTTGATGTACTGTTGAAGGAAGTGCTTCGACAATAATAGTAACTACTGTAGGCCCAAATGCTGTGTCACCTCATATCTGCCTGTAACATGAAGTTCCTCCGTTCGAGCCCTTGTTGCCTGTTTCTGTGTTGGAAATTATTCATAACTGGCATATGTCATGATTAAGGAAGGAGAGCAAACAAATGTCTTGTTAGCATTTTGAAAATTTACCCCCCTCTAGCTTCGCTGAACACCTTGGGTGACCAGTCCCTTTCATATTATAGTCAGCTGAGGTAAAATTAGACAGCCTCATTAGGAATGTATTGGGAGAAGTTTTTCGACACCTGGAAACGCGTGCAAACGTGAAAGTTCTTTACCGTCTCTGCCTTAGGACGAGTCAACAACACCATTACTTTTACTGGTGCCTAATATTCCAATTGTGTCAATCATTATCGTACACTTACCTACAAACATGGAGCTCAGACGATCAACTATTGTTTTGACGGATTTTTTTGTATTATGTACTGATTATGATTGATTATATTTTCTTGCTTGTTGGTTTATGAGCTGCCCAATAAATGAATACTTGTTTTTAGAATTTCCTATCTTCTGATTTTGTTGATCTACTGTATAGTTGTTGTGGTTAGGGTTTTGATTCGGTCTAAGGAGGAGTTGATCTACCCATGTGCACCTCAATACTTTTCACCACTCCTGAGACTGCTCATGATCTCGTATCCTCCGGTTATTTTTTATTTTTTCTATGGTCGAACTGAACCTGGATGCTAATAATTTTTATAGCTATGTTCTTGGTTTATCGGCGTGAATTGCGATGTTTTCGCCGGGTCAACCAATTCATTGCTGATTAACGGGGACACTACAGTATAATAATACTATTATTAATATTCACGTGTGGCCTTCAGAGAAGTGTGGTCTAAGTATTTAGGGTTGACGCCCTTGGGAGACCTGCGTGTCAAGGTGAGGATGATATTAATCATGACGACTACATGAACACCCAGTTCTTGGACGGTTGAAATTAACCATTGAATATCAAAATCTCATGTCCTGGCTGGAAATGGAATCCGTCACCCTTCGGACCAAAGCTTACAATGCTACCCAATTAGCCACAGGCTCACCATTTCCTCTGATGACGTACTGTACCTGAAATTTGTAACCACAAGAAACATTCATTCACGGGATTGTGGACACAGATATAACTGTGAGCTCCCGCAAACTAATAGAAGCAGGCTTTATGAAAAATGTTTTGAGCCGTCTTTACTCCCAGTGTGGGCTTTAATTTTACCTCAAATCTTTAAGGCTTGCGTTACTTTATTTCTTTAACTTTGGTTAAACCATACCGCTCCACAGCATTTTGTCTACTATTTTAACTTGGGTTGAATCTTGAGATATTTGATCTCACCATGGTATATTTAGTGTGTTGGTGACATGTGCCTGCACAATGCGCACAAAGGGAGCTAGAAGGGCGGGGCAGGAAAGAAAATGGAAACTCTGTGGACACGCGATCCTTTGTTAGAGGTGTGAAAAACGCTGCGAGAGCAGTAACTTAACGCCCTGACCAAACGGACAGACAATGTGGCCTGTGTCTCATCTCTGGAGAGAAATTGATGCTATCCGTTCTACATAGTTAGCACAAAGGTGCCGGAGAAGCTGTAGGTGTGGTAATTAATAATGATAATAATATAAACAGCAACAACCCTTTCAGCTATGGTTGACCTCAATTTGCAATAAATGATAATGTGTCCTAAAGCAACGACCATTTCACAAATAGTAAATTAGAAGGACCTGGCTATACAGTCAGGATGATTTACTTTGAATACATCACATTGGACAGAAAATCTCTTGATATTAAGTTACACCAATTTGAGACTTTCAAATGAAAAACAAGGTGTTCAGTAAAGATCACAGCCCAATTTCATTCAAATTCATAGATTTTGTCTGGCTTCTTGGTGCAGCGGTAACGTTCTCGCCTCTTCTGCCCAAGGTTGCAGGATCGAATCCTCGCGAACTCAGTTAGCATTTGAGGGTGTGTGAATGTGAGGGAACCATGACCTTGCCAGCAGATTTACTGGCACATTAAAGATCCCCCTTTGGAGCAATATTCTGGCAACATGGCATCTCGAAGAGTCGCAGTAGTTAAGAGGGACGTAAAACCATTAACAAAATTGTTATTATTATCTTTCTCTTTTCCATATCATGCACTATAATTTCGTAGAATTTGGGTGATCAATAATGAGCATCATGTATAGACAGCGCACCCCTATGTTCCAAATGGGTAAATGAGTAAGGATTGGATCGCCATTGTCGCAAAACGCACACTTGTACTGTAAAACCTCGAATATTTGAATTCACCGATTTTGTGTCATTTACAGTGAAAGATCTTATATGAGTCTACCACCGTTTTATTGTCGTCTGTATAACTTCAATATATTGTGCGTTCCCTATTTATAATGTTATGTTTTCTACATGGCGCTTGAGCAATCAGTTTGATATTCTTGTAACTAGCGCTGAAATTCCATATCATACAGAGTGGTCAACAAGCCACTTACAATGTAATTGTACTCGTATGAACTAATAATGTCCAACAAACATTGGACTCTCGAATCTAGGAATAATACAACGGCAACGGTATGTTTTAGCTTACAATATGGAAGAAAGAAGGAATAGTTAGCGTCAATGCTAATGCAATAGTTGAAACTCGAATGTACACTTAAAACAACACAATACCAAGAACTCGCATGTCATGTACAGATAAACAATCATAAATTGTCGCATCTCTTGAGCATGAAAAATGCTAAGTATCACTTTGGCTGCTGTCGGCTGCGTACAGTTCGGTGGATATGCCCTGCAACATGGTCAGTCCGTAATTCTCTCTCTCTCTCGCTATCGACCAGGCCTTTGCCCCGCTTCCACACGCACCGTGTCGTGGTAAGACATGATAGACCCACAATAACGTGTGTTGCGCTGTGGCTTAGTAGGTTAGCTGTCAGGTTGTAAAGTCGTTCATCGCCGAGCAACCACAGTTCGAGTCACACCGTGAGTATTATTTTTGTGAAGTAACGCACTATGATGATGTCATGCTACTAACACAACCGCGTTTGGCCGAGCGAACGTTGATGATATTGCGTCATTACATTCTGGCTCGGCTCACTATACACACGCATCCAGAGAGCACATTCTAAATCTCGTCAAACACGGCAATTACAGTGTGCGTGAAGTAGCAATCCGATGTGGTGCTCCACCTATATCTCCTCAAAGATGGATACAGCAGTGGCGGGTGCCAGGGAGGATTGGTCGTCTACCGGGCATTGGTTTACAGCGGGTTTCTACTGTAGAAGAAGAACGCCAATTAGTTACAGCTTCGTAGGAAAATCCGTTCCTAAACTCAGTGGAGCTCATGCAGACGACCAAGTTTGCTGAATATCCATACACGGCCCGTAAACGATTACGAGAAGCAGGAATTACTTGCAGAAAACCTGCAATGAATGAATATCTCTCCGACCAACATATAGTCGACCGGTGTGCCTTTGCTGATCTGGAATTAAATCGTAATTGGGATCAGGTCTGACGAGACATGTTTCAATTCGGCAGAGGTCAGACCGGTTCGTGTTTGCAAGCCACGTGGAATCCGATATGAGAAACGGTATGTGGCTGAGCGCACACGTAGTGGCCGCATATCAGTGTCGTGCTGGGGCTGGAGGGCTTCATCGGATAGATGGAAATCTCACATCGGACCAATATTTGCACATCTTGCAAAATATTATGATTCCGAGTGTGGGAGAGCGCTAACCACATGCAGTACTTCAGTTCGTGCAAGACAACTCTCCAAGCCACATGAGCATTAGTGTTCAGGGCTGGTTTTCTGAGCAGGACTCCATTGAACTGCTCAACTGGGTCCCTCGAACTCCAGACTTGAACCCCATTGAGCATGTGTGGGCAAAATGGAAACGTCATATCAGGGAAAACTGGCCTCTCCTTCTCTCTCGTTCAAAGGATGCATTGTGGGAGATTATGCTGGAAGCATAGGAGGAGATTCCCTTGATTAACAGTATTTCAGAAATCTAGTTCAGTCAGTGCCACGTCGGCTACAGCAAGTTGTCAAAGCCAGTGGATACTGGACGAGATATTGAAGAAGTACCTACAACAGTTATTTTCAGGACTAAAAATAATTCAAATTTATTAAGCAAGATTTCCCTTTGTATTGAAACACACACGTATTTCGTTCATGAAACATTGACGTGTTTAAAAATTAAACACCGCGAGTACTATTCGAACCCCGGTTCTTTGTCGTTTCACGCAACGTCTCTTACCCTGAGCTAACTGGCAGTCAGAAGAACGCTGTAATATTGTAATGCTATTTCCAATATCTCATGCACGTCTATAACATCTATCATAGACCCGGTGGTAATTAACTAACGGTTTATTGCAATATTTCGTTGTAAAACTTAAAATGCGTCCAGTATCGTGTGGTTTCACAATGCTATAACAGAGGCTATCAAATCAAAAAGAATTGCCGAACCCAATATTTGAACCACGGTGGTCTGGGTTACCAACTTCGCACCATTCCTCTACGCCAACACAGCTACTCTGTTAAGCGCTTCCCATCCATCGTCACTTGGGACGTGTCCTTCACTTCAGGCATTTATTTACGCATTTGGGCGGATTCTCATTAATTGAATACCATTCTTCTCTGTTATTCTGATATCTGCACAGTGGCACTGTGTACTGATAGTTGCATTTTGTCACGAACATATCGTTGAAAAAAGATCGAAGTGCATCAATTTTGTCGAAACTGTACAGCCACGTACAAGCACGATGATACCCGAACAGGACATTGTTTTATTTCCAAGCGACAATTTATGTTTGTCTATCTGTACATTTCTAAGCCTCCGTGGCTTAGGCGGCAGCACGCTGACCTCTCACCACTGGGTCAGTGGTTCAAATCCCGGTCACGCCATGTGAGATCTCTGCTTGACAAAACGGATGCAGACAGGTTTTTCTCCTGGTCCTCCGGTTTTCCCTGTCAAAAATTTAAACACTCTCCACTAACATTTCATTTCATCTATCATTCATTTAATCATTGCCTCAGAGGAGTGCGACAGGCTTCGGCAGTCGGCACAGTTCATATCCTCACCACTAGATGGAGGCTTCATTCATTCCATCCTGACCCGGTCGGTTGACTGGAAGCAGGCCGTGGAATTTTCATCTGTACATTACTGCTACGTACTGATACCGTTTATCCACTGAACTGCCGTCCGTCCGCCATGTCTCGCAATAGCTCATTTGGAAAGAGCATACCTCGTTACAACTATAAGCTATAGCAAGAAAGAAAAGAAGTTAGAATCGTTTCCTCGACTGGTGCCTTTCATACTTTTTATTTTATCCCCTACTATCTATGATGTGGCTAGTTATCCCAGCAATCCTTTTCAATGTTTCTGTATTTGGTCTTGTTTGTATCGTATTTTAGCTGGGTTGGTCAGGAACCTGATGAAATGTGTAAAAGAAACAGAGTGAAATATTTCACAACTTTCAAGTGCAAAGATACAGCAAAGCATACCTCATTGGAAGTACAACAACACGTGACGATTGAATTAACTTCACACCATCTACTCAAGTCAAAACACATCTTCGCGATGTATTCCACTAATGACTATGCGGACATGTTACTGATGCGTGGAGAAACTAGGCTGAACATTTACATCGAATGTAACGAGGTGTATGTTATAACAAGAAAATATCGACTGCCAACACTTTTCGGAGTATAGCACGACGTTTATGAGTAACTGTGTCTCCTGGAGAGGCAAATCCTGATCAAGATAATCCTGTGACGACTGATCGTAATAAAAATGTCATCTTAGAATGTGGGGTGAAAATCCTCATACTAGAAAACAGGCACTTAACAAGTACCTAAATCAGCCGAAGGTTTGCTACGAGAATATTGCATTATAATACATTTTATCCGTAGGACTATCTTTAATTACACATGGAATTCCACGGCAATGATTTTGAAAATCGAGAACTGTAGCATTCTGTCGATACATATTATAGAATGTGAACAATGATGCTGCCTTTCCTTTCTTTTGGTTTTATCAGTAATCCTGTTTCGGACGGACCACAATTCACTACAATAGAACTGCTAATCAGCAGAACACGCGCTGGCAGTTTAGTAGCCTATGTTTAACCCCATTGGATACGACATGCAGAGTTTCAAGCATGAGGAGTAAATGTACAGTGTGGAATCATAGGTGACCAATTCACTGGACTCTCACTGTTGCTGAACGATGTAGGCCTACCACTACTTTCCGATTGAGGGTAGATTTCAACGTGACGGCGTTTGTGGGTCGTCCGGAACCATCCATGCTACACATCATGGTAAGTGGATAGGCCCGCCAGATCGCCCTTATCATACGCCACTTATTTATTCCCTGTGGAATCATTGATAATGTATGCACAGGAGCGGGAAAATCTTGGTCACCTCTGACAGCTCATCATTGAGGCCGCCAGATCCGTTTAACCACAGATTTTTCAAGGTACTACACTCTCCTTTTAGTGTCACACTCAGCTCTGCAATACGAGCTGTTGCTTCGTTAAATAAGGTAGCTTTAGTTCAGGTGCTCAGCCACATATCATCATATTGTAGCTCAATCCAGCTAAACAAATTACAATCAAAACTGCTCTTTTCGGAGCAAAGTAAACAAAACATTCTTTGCGAAAGATTAGCCTACGTATGAGATCCAACGAAATGGACGATGACAATAGTATCGAAGAGAGTTGCAGATTACCGGACCAGGAATCATACCTTTCATTTCGCACTGAATAAGAGGATTAGCAATTTACCGCACCAAAAATCAAACCTGCCTTTTCGCACCTTACTGTGACTTTTCAATCAATATGGAGTGCACCTTTTCCAACTGATTTACTGAGAGCCATAGTGTATCGAGGCATTTCACAGTCAATATGATATCTGTAAATTAAAGTTGTGTGAAACTTGTGGTTTTCGCGCTTGTGCTCGCTTTAAGAGATGGCTCGAGTTTCGAATATAGATTTAGCATTGGTTCCTATGATTACTACTCTTTCCAACAGCATAAACTCACACACCTTGTTTATTAATAGCACGCATGAAGAGGGACAGATGTCTGTACATTGTGATGCTGGTCCCATCAAATTAAATTCTAAGGGGCTGGTAGAGAATTTAGTATGAGATTAAAGGAAGGGAGCATGTAGATTCTTGTAAAAGGTTGTAGAATCTTGTGACCTCCTTTTCACACAAACTCCTAAACACCGAACGTGACATTTCACATCGAAAATTCAAAATGGCGCCGTATTTGCAGTTGGCAGCAATGAACAACCTGGAAATATAAAGATTCCGATGTGCCTACAAGGGGACAAGTCATATGTAATTCTTGGAAAGCGTTCAAATCGTATGTGTATAAGTTATGGCGTAAGGCAGTCGGGTCAGTTCTTGCTCCGTGTTAATTATGGTGAATATTGAAGTGAAACGACTTAAACTTGTCTCTACGGATGCAATAATTTGCACAGGACTATTCAATATGTAACGTAGAGCGGTAGATATCCATATAATTGCTGAGTTGTGCAGATTTTATGGTCGTAATGTGCATGTACACATTAGAACACCAGTATTACACACCTAATTCATTTGA
Source organism: Meconema thalassinum (assembly GCA_946902985.2). NCBI lineage: Eukaryota > Metazoa > Arthropoda > Insecta > Orthoptera > Tettigoniidae > Meconema > Meconema thalassinum. The sequence goes on from OX336389.2 coordinate 725,541,065, forward strand.
AGTGTCGGGGTATCCTCACTGTCACATCTTTGCCTTTCAAGTCGATATATCCAAAGGTTGCAGCAATGAATAGGCTACCTGCTTGAAACGCTAGTGCCCAGGCAAGACGTAACGGCCAAAATTCAGTGCAGTGAATATAATAATTGGTTTCACAGCAAATGTGTGAATCTCAGAGGAGCTGATGTAGATTATATGCTATCACATAATCAAACATGGAGGTATAGACAGTGCTATATCAAGAGGCGTGAGAGTTTACACTGTGAAAAACAGCCATCAACAATGGTGCCATCTGTTGGTGAAATTTACAAACTACTACTATCCATGCAGGAGAAGTTGTACAGTGTAAACAAATCTACTACTGCTGTTGAGAGACAACTGGGGAATTCTATTAATGTCTGTCACGAGGGACTGGATGAAAGTTGTAAACATATTGGTAAATAACAGGAAATTATTGATAGGCAACGAACTATCATAGACAATTTGATATCTCAAAATAGGCGTCTGAAGAACGTGGCAAATGTTCTTGCCTCGAGGTGTAATGACCTTGATCAATACTCGAGGTCAAACACTGTGGAAATATTTAGTGTTCCTGAGTCCCACAATGATGATGGTGTAGAGACTGTCATTAATATAGGCAAGGCTTTAGATTTCGATTTGAAGGGGGACATGATTGATGCCTGTCATCGATTAAAAAGGGTTTACAATCGTCCAAATTCAGGAATAAATTATAGTTAAATTTGTTAGAAAGACCGACAAAGAGCAATTTCTTGCCAAGCGCATAGTAAAGTGAAACCCCATTTACAACCCATCTCGGTATGTCAATTCCCAACCCAATTTATATTATCAATCACTTGCCCAAGCTAGAGGGCTGTTATTTGCAAAGGCTGAGCAACTGCTGAGGGAAAAGAACTATAAATACCCTTGGGTTAGTAGAAGTGGGAAGATCATGATGAGGAAAGTAGTAGGAAGTCCTATTCATGTCATCAGTACTAATGATGACCTAATTAAGCTATGATTTCGATGTACTGGCACATAAATTTATATAATTCTTTTTGGCTCTTCGTAGTACTTTGATTTATATCTAAGTTACATTAGTTTTTTCGTTTCTGTATTTATAATCGTATATTAATGTCTGGATATGAATTGTCCATTTATTATCAAAATGTTCGTGGCTTTAGAACAAAGCTGCCGAATTTCTTAAAAATGTACTTTGGAGTGATAGTGATAAAATTTTACTAAGAGAGAGTTTCTTCGGTCAGGATATTGTGGATAGTGAGTTTTGCAATGATCGTTATATAATGATCAGAAGTGAAAGGAATATGTTTATTTCTGGGAAGACAAGCGGTGCAGGAGTAGCACTAGCAGTTAAAAAGGGGTTTAAATCCAAACTGTGTTCTATTTATAATGAGCAACAATGTGAACCATTAACTCTTTACATCCAGGATCCTACTCGCAAATTATTCATAAATGTTGTCTACAGGTGCATTACTCCTTCTTCTAAACTTTCTGTGTATAAAGGATACTTTAATTACGTTGAAAGCATTGATAGTCTTATAACATCTGACTGCCTAACTGTAGGCGATTTCAACATACCTGAAATTAACGCCAGTTATAATTTTAATGGAGGAACCATGATCAGTCGTCGTTTATTCCAGTTCATCTCGTATTAACATCACGCAACAACATTAAAATTGTAATTACAAGACATTTGAGTTGGTTTCAGATAATATTCAAATTGATTTGAAGCATGACGAATTCCAGGTGATACCTGAAGACCTACATTACTACCCATTAAAAAGGTTCCATTGCCTACTAGAATTAATCGTGAATATTACAACTTCAAAAAGGCTGATTTTTTGAGGCTGTATTTTAACATACGGGTTTACTGTATTCATTCAAAAATATTGATTTTGCAGTTGATTTCTTCTATTCATCACTCTACAAATGTTTTGATAATCGTGTATTAAAAAAGAAATTCATTCGAAAATGCAAATATCCAGTACGTTTCACACGAGATATTATCCATTACATATAAACTAAGAAAAAGTGTGCAGCAGAAAGACATTTTTCGAAATATTATAATGTAGATTTAGACAGCTTAGATCAGAACTGAAAACAAAATTACGCATGGCTTATGCACTTTTCATTCATAATCTAGAAAATGGAGTTAAGAATAACATTAATCGGTTTTGGACGTATGTTAAAAGCAAGCGGGAATCACGTCCAGGTGACAACACATTTATACTAAATGGAAGTTATTATACAGCTTGAAAAATTGCAGATGGATTTGCTGAGTATTTCTCATCAGTGTATATCAAAACGGTTTTTATTTATAACACAGATCACTTATCTTTGAATGAATTTCCTGTTTTGTCCAAGGTTGATACGCTGAGCATGACTCAAATGACGGTGGATGAAGTAATAACAACTATAAATAGAAAACTAAAGCCTAAGAAACATGTCGGCCTGATGGTATACCACTTTACATAGTTAAGGATAGTGTGGACATATTGGTTTCTCGGTTAGCCTTCATCTTCAATCTTTCTTTAAAGACGTCCAGCTTTCCTGAAATGCTATAGCTTGCGTTTATGAGCTCTTTCTATGTTCTAGGATTTACAATAATATTAAGGTTCAGCACTTACAATATCAGCATGGCTTTATGCCCAGCAGATATGTTATTACAAATTTGCTGGGTTTTACTCAAAAGGTTTACAACGCATTAGATACCAATAGAAGATCTGACGTGATATACGTGGATCTAGAAAAGGCCTTCGATAAAGTTGACCATAAAATTCTTGTGCAAAGCTGTACCAGTTTGTAGAGTCTAAACCATTACTTCAATTGTTATGTTCCTATTTAGGATATAAACAGCATTTTGTTTTGTTTCAGAAGTGAAATCTCAGATGATTTTGTTAGTTCTTCTGGTGTCCCACAAGAGTCTAATCTAGGGCCTCTCTTATTTGTTATTTTGGTTAATGATTTGCCTAATATTCTTTGTTATTCTGACTGTTTTTTGTTTGCTGGCGATGTAAAGCTATTCCACTTGAGAGACGAGAATAACCTGCAACAGGGTGTTAATAATATTATTTTATCATGGTGTGATAGCAATAATTAAGTCCTTAATGTGAAGGCATTTAAAGTCATGGTATTTAAAAGGAAGAAGGAGTATATAAAACCTATATATTGTATTGGAGAAAGAACTCTCGAAATTGTACCGTCGCTAAATGATTTAGGAATTACTCTTACACCAAATTAACTATTAAAGGCCAAATAAAATTAGTTCGGCCAACAAGATGCTTCTTTTTGTCATTTGAAACTCCAAATTATTTACTCAACCTGGAAAATTTGTGAAGTTGTATGTGAGTTTAGTTCTAAGCAAGTCAGAATATTCATCAGAAATCTGGGATTCCTTTTATGAAGATCAAATTCGCCAAATTGAGATTGTGAAAAATAAATTTATAAGATACCTGTATAATAAGACGTTCAATGTATTTTGTCCATTTGACACTTCAACTCAGTTTTTACGAAATTTGTTCAACTTCACGTCTTTGAAAAATAGAAGGTCGATAATATGATTGCAACTACTGAGGAAACATTTAACTGGAAAAAATGACTGCCAAGAATTATTTAGATTCATCGCTTTTCATGTACCACAAGTAAGATCTTGACAGCAAGCACTCTTTCACAACCCAAGATCTAGAAGTGTTCACCATTCTAATGCTCCGTCAGTTAAAATATTATAACTTTATAGTTCAATCGATGTTCAAGTAGATTTATTCGCTGGCACTAACTCATTCAATAAACAAGTTAAAGCAACGGTTCCTTGAATACTGCGTACTCTATTCTCCTAAAGTTTTATATATTCTTATTTTCTATTTTGTACATTCTTTTCCATTCTTCAGGGTATATTTTTCACAATTTCTTTTGTAGTATTTATTCTTGTATCTTCAATTGTGGAGTCTTCTTTTCTGTCTTTTCTCATTGATGTATTTTGTATTTTTTTTTACTAGATATGTCAAGCTGCAATGTATTTGGACTTATGTTTGTGTTCCTTCGTATTGTTAAATAAATAAATAAATATAGACAGACAGAAGAGCAAACGGATACACAGAAAGCCCCTGACTGACCTTACAGTTTTAATTTTATATTACAGTATTTACTGTGGTTAAACTATTAAAAGTCACCAATATAGTAAATTGTGGAACTTTCCACACACAATTAGAGATAGCAATTATTCATAAATTTATTGTTTTCATTTAAGCACAGATGTAAGTTTTGTATGTCTCCTTCAAATATTATAGACCTAGGAAATGAGTGTTAACTGTAATATGATGAATAAATAACTATAAGGAGGGAACTACGGAAAAATTCAGGACCACATTATTAAGATCATGATTTAGGTAAGTGTGACTGCTACTAAATGAAAAATGCTGATGCCTGAATCATCCTTATTCCGTAAATCATATCACAGCAAATGCAAACAATGAATTTTGCTGTATTTCCTCTGTATGCTATAACCCTTTCTATACCTCACTGTCCGGTATGAAAATAAACAAGCTGTTTCGTGAAAAAAAAATCACTTCCTATTATTTTGAAGTTCAATGCAGCACATCTATAGTTTGACATTTGGGAAGTGATATATGTCATCCATTCTTAATCTAGTGGCTTGCACAAAATTGCACCTACAGTCCTACAGGGCAATAATTTTCTTACCAATATTACTTTCTTGACAATTATCTTTATTGTCATTCAATTGCACAATGTTTTGTTTCAGTATGGTAAATGTGTGCAATAACCGTCAGATAGTCTTGTGTTAATATGGCTCTTCTCTTTCAGCAAGTTTAATGTCAATTGCTTCGTTATAGTCTGAGTGATCATTTTTAAATATGGAAAAACACAGTGTATAAAGTGGATGGGCGTGATTTTTCAGCAGAGTGAATCTCTTGTTCGATACTCCCTTACTGCAAAGCTTCGAAACGAACGTGCATTAGATTGTGAATCACCAATAATTTTTATTTGTTTAAGAAATATAGCGGCTGTGTGTAATAAGTGTGATAACTTTGTTACTTATGAAAGTACAGTCTTTTACACATGATTGCCCACAACTAAACGTTAGCGGCTATTGCTTGGTTATATCCTTATATCTTTATATTTAACAATTACACTAGTTTCGGAAAGTTAAGCATAAGTTACGAATTAGCAGGGCAACAGGAAAAATACCGCAAATCGCACGACATATGCACCTACTAACCTTGCGTGTTCGCTCTGTATAGGAAAGAAGTATTCCTTGCTTTGACTAGCGGCGTAACCGTAAGGTAAACACAGCCAGTGCAGTGACCCATATTCCCTCAGTCGTGTTTGCCCTCTTATAGTGTGCAGAATGTAGCCTCGTGGTGAACGTGACAATATAATGGCACAACGACGCCATTTGGATCCCGTTTTGCAGGGTAGATTACTCGGCCGCCTGGAAGCAGGCCAGACACAGACCGAAGTCGCCGTATCCTTGAATGTGCCACAAAGTGTCATTTCCAGGCTTTGGAGACGATTTCGAGACACAGGAGATGTTAGTCGTAGGCCAGTACCAGGTCGACCAAGAGTAACCACCCCACAGCAGGAACGATATCTGGCATTAACCACCCGACGAAATCAGAGTGCACCTGCAGGACCATTGTCGGTGGAGCTTGCAGTCGTCTCAGGGATTGCCGATTCCCGGCAAATTGTGTACCGGAGGCTCAGAACAGTAAGGTTGTTTGCCAGATGTCCAGCGGTGTGCCTCACGCTCACTCCAGCAAAGAGACGGGCCCGTTTACTGTGGAGCCGTCAACGTCGAAACTGGACCATGAATGAACTGGAGGCATGTGCTCTTCACAGATGAATCCCGCTTCAGTTTGCAGAACGATTCCTGTCGCACTTTAATCTGGAGAGAACAGGATAGCCGATGCAACCACAGGAACATAGTGGAACGGGACCAGTTTGGTGGTGGTGGCGTCATGGTTTGTGGCAGCAACATGTTGAATGGCCGTACGGACATGCATATCTTCATGGGTTGTTCGAAGAACACCGTGAATGCTCGTAGATAAAGGCATGAGGTACTGAGAACTTATGTTCGACTCTTCAGTGGTGCGGTTGGTCCAGACTTCCTCTTAATGGACGATAATGCCCGACCGCACTGCGCTGCTATGGTGGATGAATTTCTGGCTGAGGAAGACATTCATCGCAAGGACTGGCCAGCGAGGTCTCCGTATCTAAATCACATATAACTTGCATTGCGATGCATTGGGGAGGCGAATTGCATCCCGTCAGCCTCCACCAAGGAACATCCAAGACCTTCGCATGGGATCGACGGCCACAAGAGCTCTTGGACCATCTGATAGAGATCTCATGCCACGTCACTGCGAAGCATGTGTGGCCGTTAGGGGTAACCATACACTCTAGTAACAGCATATTTCTGTGGAAGACGTTGCCAAGTTTTCTTAGTTATTGTCAAAGTTGTACCGTAGCTATCAGAACCTTTGAGACACTGTTTTTTGGTCAAGATGTGTGACATATTTGTGTGTGATTCAGCTTCCGTTTGTGCAGCAATCCGTCTGACATTCCTATCAGGCGGTATGGCCTCGTTTCGTGATTATTCTTAACTTTCGAATATGATTGTAGTTCCGTGTGGAACTAAATAGTCTATTTTTACATAATATTTTAGTCGTTTCCATTTAAAATTGTCCCTTCTATTAAAATCATTATACACGGGATGTACTTAACAGCTTTTAGGACATGGCCTACGATGTAATAAAGTATAAAGTAAGAAAATCAAATTCAAAACTAAATATCCATACATTGTAGTCATTATAGAGTCCGGCTCAGTGGTTAAATGGTTAGCGAGCTAGGCTTTGGCCCAAAGTGTCCCTGGTTCGATTCTCGACCGAGCCATAAGGGATTTTAATCTTCTGGGGTTAATTCCCGTGGCACGGGGACAGGGTGTATATGACGTCTTCATCATTACTTCATCCCCATTACGACGCGCATGTCCCCCTCGGGCGTCAAAAAGAAAGACCTGCACTTGGCCTCTCCGGAGGCCACACGATCATTATAGTCATTATGGAAAAGAAACACAAAAGAAGTATAATCGTCTCACTATGGTACTACCCGTAGTGCCAACCCAGCCTTAAATCAAACCGTTCATCGTTCGTCAAGATTAATTCGCTTCAACACACCTCCAGCAAAGGAAAATATGTGTCCAAATTTACACCAAGAGGTTTTTAACGCACAAGGAATTGTGCGCTGATATAGCGCTTGATACGAATCTTCTCTGCAATTGCTTGAATGAGATACAAGAAAAAATTATGAGGTTTTAAATGTTCTGTTTTTATCTTCAATTTCTGAAAATAATTGAACATCGTTAGCTCTGAATAAAGTTTTGGAAAAAATATTTTAAATATTTGAAAATTACTTGCCACCATATTGTTCTTTTTTTCTCAGGACATAGGAAGTAAGGTATATTTCCTTCCAAAACAGTCCTCTGATACTATAGTAAATGTCAGTTCAATTCCGTGAATAGTTTCGGAGATATTGAGAACTGGTGAAAATTTGGCATGGACACCATTTTGCATTGTATTATATATATATATGTATATATATTGTGCCCCCTGGTCGAAGGTTTCGGGGAGCCATCGGTTTCAAATCACCCTTCCGAGACCCTCTTCCAGCTCACACACAAGTATAGGGAACGACACATCCATACGCTGGTTTCGCACAAAAGTCTGCACTCGGGGGTATCGGGAATTGGTGAGGTTCGATTCTTAACCAGCTCAGAGGAATGCATCGATTTCAAAACGAAGCAAGAAAGAGAGGTCAGTCTTATGTTAAAATCATGAATTAATTTTATTCAGAATAGATCCCTAGCCTAGCATGAGAGTTGCAAACGGCTAGTCCGATACTATCCTGCCCTGAAAGAAAATATATAAAAAGTCCTATGCAAAATTTAAGTTACTCTCATGGTCCCAATATAAAATTTAAATGAAAACAAACAAACTAAGAGTATGGCACGTAAGATCAAGCCTAAGCAATTACATCCATAATGACTACGGGAGGATCAAACATAAAAAAGAATTTACTTGTTTACAAATACTAAGAATTTTTACATTTAACAACAAAGGGAAAATTGTTCCAAGCTATGATGGTGCCATCTTCAACATTTATCTTTAATTTTATGTGTTTATCTAGTCCTAGCTAACATTAATTAATAAACGAGACGCGTTTATTACCAGGAAAAAGATTGTAAATATGTGCACAACATTGCTGAATAAAAAAAGGATTAATCTAATACAACACAAATATGTGCAACAATTCAGCACTCCAATTGTTTTGCAATTGGCTGCACTGTCTGCCTACCGAATTTGTCAATCTTTGCAACAAATGGTCATAGTATCCAGATGTGTAAAGGAAAATATTAGAAAAATAGAAAAGCCTGCAAATGCGATGATACTTAAACAATTATATCGATTCATATTGCTGCCAATCTGATGTGTGTGCTTCAGTTTTCACATCATCAATTGGTTGTTGAATAATGGTGTCAAAGTGTATCACAGTGTATCAGAATAAATCAACTATAACTAAAGTATAATTTTGGTCATTCAAAATATTTTATTTTTGACGTTTATTTATTCTGTTGGCTCAAGGGGAATTATAAGATTGGTATAGTTTCACAAAACACCTATCTTTGATTATTAAAGTTATTACACATTTCTTTATTCCACACAGTGTATTTGTTCAGTTTTATGGACCTTGAATTGCGTTTAGTGTAGTCAGGTACGATCTGTTAATCCATCTAATGTTTAAATAACTTCATAATATTCCACTCAGCATTACATTTAGTAACACACACCCTGTGTCTCCACCGTTACTCTTATTATGAGAAATCCTGTGTCTTTCTTACACCATGGATTCGTCAATCCTTACATCATCGGTCTGGTACGACTTCAATAGTTCATTACCGCCGGAATAAATTACCCTAAATATGTCGGAGGTATTAATCCACCTTCAACGACGGACTCCAATAAAATTACCATAATAACATTATTTAACAATTAGTGTGGATTCCTGAATTATACACGTTTTCAAACACAAATTACAAAGACATAGTGTGTAGGAATACAATTGATAATGCTCTCCAATAGCATTGAGTATTCTGACACAAAACTAGTCTGTGAGATTGTGTATTGAGCATGTAGCTTCTTCCCTTAAATAACGTCGAACCTGCGATCTCTCGCTTCGAAATACAGTTCATTTACAATGTTATTCTAGCTTGTCGTAACAAAATAAAGCTTTGCTCGAGATGCTCATTTGTCAAACACGTGGATAACGGATCCTGCATTCAGATTATATAATGTTAGGAATTTCACTGCCTTCTGAATTACTTAATGCACTGTCTGAGATTCATATAGCTGTGCTATGAGTAGCTCTCTCGCTTACATGCGTCCTTGGCCTTCATTTGCCACCTGTTCATAACTTGTTTATTGCGTCATGAACCCGACAAATAACAGACTACTTCCTCTGTTCTTGAAATGATACGAAACATTATAACTTTGCCTTCCCGGCATTAACAAATCTAAATCTTTGCACACGTGAGCTTATATGAAAACTGCCTATGTTGTGCACTTAGTGAAACCATTTTATGACTAATCTACTGTTCCAACCAATTAATTACAGCTACTGAAACATATTCTGACTTACAGAGTACAGCATCAAGACTTCGAGACCCGCCATGAGATGTTTTAGCGGTCTCCGTAATGTTTCTAAATCATCTTGCCTTTGTTTCAGCCACCTTCCGTTGCTAGCTCTCCACGCATATGATTTAACGATCCATCTCCAATTCCATAGCGTGGTCGATCTTATCCATGTGATTTAGATGGTTGGTTCCATGTTGTAAGTAGGGATAGGGTTTTCACTGACGTTAAATATTTTTACTGTTGTTAATAAATTCACTGACTCTACTGGTGCGGTAAAACAAAATTGCCCATTCACTCCGCCACTGGCGTTATCATTGCTTTTGCAACGCTCACTCGCAATACTTTGCACGTGGTCGAAAATAATTATTTACAGTTGAACAAAATAAATTTAAGCACTTCGACATAATATGACTTATGATTAACACAGTTTTTACAAAAATCACAGTTTTATTGCACGCTCGTGCATGTAGACATGCGGCCTGATAATTTGCTCTCCATGCTTTCACTGTTCGTCAAATCCGGTAAAAATATTGCACGGGTTAGATATTAATTATCGTTTACAATAACTTCCTCTGCATATTTAGCAGTGATTGCTATTAATGTCTATAATAATGATGGATTTCTCCATTTCACTAGCGTCTTTTCAATACTCGTAACCCTGGTATCACGTGTTCGATTCCTATACGTCACTAACACGACTGTCCCACTCGGACGTTCGACTAGTAGTGGTGTCTCTTCAGCGTGGCGTTAGTTCAATGCTTGAGATAGCCGCGCAAATTTACGATTTCGGCGTTCTTCGATGTGGACCGTAATTTAAATGTGCTGAATGACTTTAAATAAATCATAAATGATTTATAAGGTGACCAAAATGTATAGAAGTAGATTATAATTAAATATTGCACAAAATTCTTCCCGCTTCCTGTAGGGTGTGTTAAATGCTCTTCAGCGTCATAGCAACTTCTCCAATGATCTTGTGATCGATTCCCAACGCGAACATGCGTTATCGGGCGCATACGTCTCCATGTCCAAAAAATAAAAATTGTGGAAATCAATTTTTATTTCGATCTATTCCCAATCCTTAGATTCATTCCTCGATCGATCCATTCTTAGAGTGATTCTACTGTATTCCTCATCACATAAACGGTTGTTTTCTCCTGCTGGTTCAAATTCAATAAAATTCTTCTGAAACCACACTAACCATGGCCCTGGTATCTACAAGCATATTTACAGGTAAATCATTAATGTGGGCCGCGATGACAGGCAACTCCGTCAGTCGCGAACCATGGGTTGTTTTTCTTTCATCCAGAAGGTCTTCCGCTACTGGTTCCCACTAAAGCACATCCGCTACTACATGATGGCCTTCTTCAGTTAGCACTCCTGTCTGGAATTTGACGTTTTTTTAAGGAGCCCCTGAAGACTGGCGTTCATCTCGCTCTTCTTCACTTATATCGGGTACTCTCTCTTCTTCAGACGTCCTGCCTGACTCCTTCTATCCTCTGTTTTTCCTGTTTCTAATATACTGGCGAGTTTCATTAGCCTTCCCGCGCCAATCATCATATTGAAAACGAAGATCGTTATCTTTGCGATAACCGCCGCTGTATCTATAATATCGTCTGACATTATAGGTATGTCGATTATTTCGGTTGTCGCAATCACATGGCTGTCCTCTATACCCACGGTTGTAATTATTGTTGCTACTGTTACCATAATTACGACGATTGTTAGCATAATCGTTTCCGCGATTCTAGTACCTGTTTTGACTATAATACTTATTTATTGTATCGTTTCGACGGTTCCTTGCATAAGGTGTGTTCTCTCTACGATATTCTCGGAATTTGCTCCTCCTATCCGGTCCTTCTTGATTCTGACGATAGTTTGCACGTCGTTCTTCCGTAGGTTGTACTGTTTGACTTGTCCTGTCGACTGAAGTTATATTAATATCGCGTGCGTCTGCACGATGCCTAGCTGTAGGTGTAAATTGTTCGTGGCTGCTATCCAGCTTTCTTAGAACTACTTCGCATTTTTGGAATGTATTAGCATCTGATGCTATTAATAGCCTTTGATCTTCCATAGGATATTGCCTTCTTATTGTCTGTGCCAGTTCTAGCTCTGACAAAGGGGGTTGTAAGCACTGAAGTTTAGAAGGTTGACTTACGAAGTAGGTAGCGTACTTGGTTGTTTGTGTACTCGCGTACCTCTTATTGTACATTTTCGCCCTTATATTCTGCTGCCTTTCCATTGACCAATATGTTTTAAGGAATGCATCTTTAAACTCCTGGTAGTTGTGAAATAAATATCTGAAAGCCTTAAACCAGGTTAATGGACTATTTTCGTGATATTTCTCTACAGTTCATAACTCTCTGTCAGGAGTTACCATGGTTTCTTTCATGTAAGATTCCAGGATCCTCAAGAATTCAATTGGTGTAATAGAATTGGTGTTATTCAATTTAGCTCATCGATCTTCATGGCTTCTCAAATATACTATGTTTGAGTATGGTGTTTGGCCATAGTTTGGCGTGACATTGAAATTTGATGTCAGCCCATAATTTGGCATTGTGTTCATGTTTGTTGACGCAAACTGAGGTGTCGTTGGAAATGGATTATAGTTTTGATTTTCCATTGGAACGTTCGGCCTTTCTTCACCGGTCGTGATATTTGTAGATTTTACTTCAGCTCTGTTACGCTTCAATAAACGATTCATACGCTCCTCATGTTCGGCGTATTCAGGTATGTCGTCAGATTGCTTATTGGTTATAGCAATAATCTATAATTCAATCCGTTCGATTTTTCCTCGAATACAACTGTCGAATTCTTTCTTTTTCTCCTCATGTTCTTCAATGTATTCGTATATCGCTTTACTAACATACTGGTTAGATTTATGGTTGTTTTCACGAGTTTCCTGTCGAATTGCCTCAATGTCATTTGCCCAATCGCTTTTTATTCCATTAATTATTTCAGAGCCATCTTCCTTCAATTTACTATTATCTACCATATTCTCACGGATTTCTTGAATCGCTGTTGTGTTTGCAGTGACCTTTTCTATAACACGTTTCACGTTCAGATATACTGCGACTGCTATGCCTCGTGTTAACCATAATCCTGTATTAACTATAGCGACATCAGCTTTTAAAACTCCGACATATGTGTTTACTCCTTCCATTCTCTGTTCCACGACATTAATCCGTTTGCTAACCACTTCTCTCGCATTAGCGACTTCGTTTCTCACTGATTCAATACTGCCATTCATCTCTGACTGAACATTGTCTAGCTTCTTGTTTATTTCTGACCTGTTCGCACTAATTTCCGCCTTCACTCCCTCTAAATGTGCTTGATATTCTGTGCGATATGTCTCCACATCTGCGCGTAAGTCGCCACTAACTCTATCTATACTCGTAGTGATCTCTCTCTTAACGTTCGTAATGTCACCTCACAGTTCTACAACATTTTGTGCCATATGTGCCCTGATATTACTGTTCAATTGTGCCATGTCGGCCCTGACGTTAGTAGTAATGTTGTTACTAGTCTGTAACAAGTTTGCCGTAGCAGTGTTAATGTTTTCATTTATCTCAGTTCTAATATTGTTCATGTTTTCCCTGACAGTGTTCATATCTTCCCTTAGATAATCACTGTTTTGAGTCAGATCAGTTCTAACATTGTTTATATCGGCCCTTAAATTATCATTGTTTTGATTCATATCAGCCCTTAAATTGTCACGGTTTTGAGCCATATCAGCCCTTAAATTGTCATTATTTTGCGTCATATCTGCTCTCATATTGCCCATCGACACCTGCAGATTGCGCAGCAGGGCTGGCAAGTTTGCCAACAACTCAGCCGTCTCCTGCCAAGACATTGTAATATCAATTACAGAAATACGGGGAACTAACAACTTCACATGCCTTAACAATGGTTTGGGTTGGAACATAGTAGAAAACCCATTCCTCCGTATATTTATTCACTGATAACAGCTGAGCCTCAGCTAGGGCGCCTACGTAATTACGCTATATGTGCCCGCTGGCCGAGGATTTCGGGGAGCCATCGGTTTCAAATGACCTTTCCGAGACCCTCTTCCAGCTCACACAAACGTATAGGGAACGACGCATTCATAAGCTGGTTTCGCACAAAGGTCTGCCCCCGGGGGTATCGGGAATTGGTGAGGTTCAATTCTTAACCAGCTCAGAGGAATGCATCGATTTCAAAACTAAACGAGAAGGAGAGGTCAGTCATATGTTAAAATCATGAATTAACTTAATTTTATTCAGAATAGATCCCTAGCCTAGCATGAGATTTGCAAACGGCTAGTCCGATACCATCCTGCCCTGAAAGGAAATATAAAAAAGTCCCATGCAAAATCTAAGTTACCCTCATGGTCCTAATACAAAATTTAAATGAAAACAAACAAGCTAAGGGTATGGCACGTAAGATCAACCCTAAGCAATTACATCGAAGATGACTAAGGGAGGATCAAACATCAAAAGAATTTACTTTTTTACAAATACTAAGAATATTTACATTAAACAACAAAGGGATAATTGTTCCATGCTATGATGGTGCCATCTCCAACATTTATCTTTAAATTTATGTGTTTAACTAGTCCTAGCTAACATTAGTTAATAATCGAGACGCGTTTATTACAAGGAAAAAGATTGTAAATAAGTGCACAACGTTGCTGCATAACAAAAAGGATTAATCTAATACAACACAAATATGTACAACAATTCAGCACTCCAATTCTTTTGCAATTGGTGGCACTGTCTGCCTACCGAATTTGTCACTCTTCGCAACAAATGGTCATAGTATCCAGATGTGTAAAGGAAAATATTAGAAAAATAGAAAACCTGCAAATGTGATGATAATTAAACAATTACATTGACTCATATTTCTGCCAATCTGATGTGTGAGCTTCAGTTTTCACATCATCAGTTGGTTGTTGACTAAAAGTGGCAACGTTTATCACAGTGAATCAGAATAAATCAACAATAACTAAAGTACAATTTTGGTCCTTCAAAATATTTTATTTTTAACGTTTATTTATTCTTTAGGCTCAAGGGGAATTATAAGATTGGTTTGGTTTCACAAAACTCCTATCTTTGATTTTTAAAGTTATTACAGATTTCTTTATTCCACACAGTGTATTTGTTCAGTTTTATGGACCTTGAATTGCGTTTAGCGTAGTCAGGTACGATCTATTAATCCATCTAATGATTAAATAACTTCATAATATTCCACTCAGCATTACATTAATAACAGACATCCTGTGTCTCCACCGTTACTCTTACTATGAGAAATCCTGTGTCTTTCTTACACCATGGATCCGTCAATCCTTACATCATCGGTCTGGTACGACTTCAATAGTTCATTACCGCCGGAATAAATTACCCTAAACATGTCGGAGATTTTAATCCACCTCTACGACTTACTCCAATAAAATAATCGCAATAACACTTCGGAGGTATTAATCCACCTTCAACGACGGACTCAAATAAAATTACCATAATAACATTAGTTACATTTAGTGTGGATTCCTGAAATATACACGTTTTCAAGCACAAATTACAAAGACAAAGTGATTAGGAACACAGTTGATAATGCTCTCCAATAGCATTGTGTATTCTGATACAAAACTAGTGTGTGAGATTGTGTATCGAGCATGTAGCCTCTTCCCTTAAATAACGTCGAACCTGTGATCTCTCGCTTCGAAATACAGTTCATTTACAATGTTATTCTAGCTTGTCGTAAAAAATAAAGCTTTGCTCCAGATGCACATTTGTCAAGCACGTGGATAACGGATCCTGCATTCAGATTATATAATGTTAGGAATTTCACTGCCTTCTAAATTATTTGATGCACTGTCTGAGATTCATATAGCTGTGCTATGAGTAGCTCTCTCGCACACATGCGACCTTGGTCTTCATTTTCCACCTGTTCAGAACTTTTTTATTGTGTCATGAACCCGACAAATAATAGACTACTTCCTCTGTTCATGAAATGATACGAAAAATGGAAATTATAACTTTGCTTTCCTGGCATTTACAAAACTAAATCTTTCCACACGTGAGCTTATATTAAAGCTGCCTATGTTGTGCACTTAGTGAAACCTTTTTATAACTAATCTACTGTTCCAACCCATTTATTACAACTACTGAAACATATTCTGACTAACACCCTCCATTAGATGTTTCAGCGGTCTCCGTAATGGTCTTAAATCATCTTGCCTTTGTTTCAACCACCTTCCCTTGCTAGCTCCCCACGCATATGGTTCAACGATCCATCACCAATTCCATAGTGTGGTCGATTTTATCCATGTGACTTAGATGATTGGTTGGTTCCATGTTGTAAGTAGGGGTAGGGTTTTCACTGGCGTTAAATAAATTTGCTGTTGTTAATAAATTCACTGACTCTACTTGTGCGGTAAAACAAAATTGCATATTCACACCGCCTCTGGCGTTATCATTGCTTTTGCAGCACCCACTCGCAATACTTTGCACGTGGTCGAAAATAATTATTTACAGTTGAACAAAATAAATTTCAGCACTTCGACATAATATGACATATTTTATGATTAACACAGTTTTTACAAAAATCACAGTTTTATTGCATGCTCGTGCATGTAGGCACGCGGCCTGATAATTTGCTCGCCATGCTTTCACTGTTCGTCAAATCCGGTAAAAATATTGCACTGGTTAGATATTAATTATCGTTTACAATAAGTCCCTCTGCATATTTAGCAGTGATTGTTATTAATGTCTATAATAATGATGGATTTCACCATTTCACTTGCGTCTGTTCAATACTCGTATCACTGGTATCACGTGTTCGATTCCTATACGTCACTAACATGACAGTCCCACTCGGACTTTCGACTAGTAGTGGTGTCTCTAGCGTGCCGTTAGTTCACTGCTTGAGATAGCCGCGCTAATTTATGGTTTCGCTTTCTGCGATGTGGACCGTACTTTAAATATGCTGAATGACTTAAAATAAATCATAAATGATTTATAAGGTATCCAAAATGTATAGAAGTAGATTAAATTAGATATTGCTCAAAATTCTTCCCGCTTCCTGTAGGGTGTGTCATTGCTCTTCAGCGTAGCAACTTCTCTAATGATATTGTGATCGAATCCCAACGCGAACATGAGGGCGCAATATATATATATATATATACATGTATATGCTATATAATTATATGCCAGCAAATGAAAGCTATAATCATAGATCATTACATCAACCTACATTCCCATCGCTTCTTTAGGACACGAGAAATAAAGAGGTAATTTTAAAATTTTTGCACAGTCACCAATTTTAAGTTCCTATAAAATGAATTAAATAAGACGCCAATATATTAAACCTTACATGAATTTTACTGTGCTATGTTTCACTGCGCCGGGATGATTAAGTCGCGAAAAAATAAATAAATATATAAATAAATATTTTAATTTCGCGTCGCCAGTATGTGGGATTTGTATTAATCAAGGTACTGAAAGGCGTATAAGTGAACGTAAGTTAATATCCATTATCGAAATACAAAATTTTAGTTTGATCGCTGTAATATATTCGTAGTTATTGAGAGTCGTCTAAATATTTAGGATGATCGTCATGTTGAATACTTCTAAATGTAGGCCATAGAGTTATGTACTCTACTCGTTTGGAGAGACGAGACAGAAAATCATACATCTAGAGGAAAGTTTTCTAAATTGGCCCATGTTAATATTTATTGAGGCTGCGAGCTGACACAAAAAAGGTTTGTTGAGCGAAGGAATTGACTGTGTTAATTCGGCCAGCCAATAGTAGATTAGTAGTCGATACGGGATTCGGATCTTGCTTCGCCGAGACGACAAAGAGCCCGAGCAGCAACGAAGACTCCCGAGTAAGATCCCAGACAGAGAAGCGAGGCGTGTGGCTAGTAGGAGGAGTAGGGAAGTGGAGCAAGTTCTACACCTGACAGGAACCAATGAGAAGCCGCTTTATTAAAATTAACACCAACAGTGTAATTAACATATATAATTAATAGGACAAAGTTATTATATTAAACCATCATGAAGAGTGTTGAATGATATTTAAGAACGATTGACTACAATTACAGCCGAGTATTTATGTAATCAATGAAGGGTTTGATCAATTATTATAAGCAACCAATCAGAGCCATGGATTGAGAAAGGACGCGGTTTTGGAAATTAGACGCGGGGGAAAGAGAAGAGGAAGCGAGACTCTTATCAACCACGACTTCGAAGCAGAAGGACGTTCGAACAAACTACTCTACAAGTTGAACAAAGCAAATAGAAAATATTCATCGAAGACACTTAGTAATGGGCAAGTAACATAAAAGTCGACATTCAGCGAAGAAATAATTATATTTTTAACGACAAATCTACAGCTTCAAGAATGGTAAAAAGAAAAAAGTTGAGGGAGGAATTTCCTAACGATTCTACATGCGTCGTGATGAACGCTTAAACAATTATGGGAACGACCCTATGATGGCATAAAGAACATCCGAAATTTCTTAACATCATCATTTCGGGGGAGATTAACATCTCATCTCTCCCGTAATGGAAATTCTACAAATATCAGTCATTTTACCATTTCAAATGACGATCTACAGGGAACTTTGCGGAAAGAAGGCCAGAAGAAATTCATGGACGAGGGCGGCCAGGGAATTACCCGGCGCCGAAGCGAGACAGGGCTATCCCAGCTCACCCAGAAGAATCATCGGCGGAAGGAGGCGACAGCACGATGATGATCGAGTTCGTATCCCGAGACCTGACCGCACGAGATATTCGGAGGGAGAATTGGACAAGAATGCTGAACATCACGCAGTCTTAAGCCGCTAGAAATATTCCGTTTCTATTGGGTAACCAAAGGAAGTCCGCTTCATGTCAACTTTAACCCAGCACAAGGTAGTCCACGGACCAACATTGAACATCCCACTTTGTAGAATTTTACATATCTTGAATATCCGACAACTAGTGTTGAATGCCATTTTTCTATATTGTTTATTAGATTATTGCAGTTTTCATTCTTATATTCGTAAAAACATCATGCGGATGTTTGGTCGTATTTTTCGACGATTTCGGAATTTTAGGGATTATTCATTTCAATTTTTCGATTTTTGCGATATTCGAAATTGGAATGGAGATTTTATAGTTTAGTTCAGAATAGTTATAGTAAAATTCAAACGTGTTTTAAATCGCACGATATCTATGTTTTATTAATGTTTGTAATGATGGAAATGTTTTCCAATTATGTGATAGGAAGTATATGACAAAGAATGCGATTCAGAAAGATCTATTGTAGAGATCTAGATAAAGTCACGATCTGAGAAATAATGAAACAGATTTAGTGAAGAAATTTTGTGATTAATGTTTTTTTATATTTGAAATATGTTGAAAAGACAGTAAAGAAAGAATCTGTAAAGAATTATAATGTGGAATTAACAAATACGAACGATAGCGTATTTTGAATTAAGAAATAATGTAACAAAGAATTGATGGAATGTTACAGTTTGTTGAAAGGTTTTTAGAAATGTGAGCGAGGCAAAGAAATACGATTTTTATTTTAATATTACCATTTTATCGCATTACCTGTTAAATTCTTTCTTGGAGAGAACCAGTATTTTTTATTATATGATTATTAAGATTGTGGTAACTGAAAGATGAGTTTATTATTGGAAAGTATAGAGAAAGGAATTGTATTGAAGGAACTGCGAAGTATCTCGATGGATGAGATTTATTATTCCTGTTGTAGACGGAGGTATTTGTTGTGAGACAATGAGCCAGTGTGTAGCCATTGATCTATTTTTTGGAGAAATGTCTGTAGTGACAGACGCGTGTATTTCATGGAAGTAAGAAGTATGAGAGAAATGTTATGGAGGTTTATTAATTGTGGATGTTATTGAAATAGTCTCCATAGAGTTGAAACTCCTTGAAATTCACAGGAGAGCGGATCCTGGATGAAGTTAAATCTGATGGAAATTATAGGATTTAATGGATCTTTGTTGAAGATGAGAGTAAACTGAGGTGTATATAATAGTTCTTTTCCTAATGTTTCCATTTATGGTAATTATTCGACGAGTGGAAATGTGTATTTTTATTAAGTATATTTATTTCATGAACATATAAGTTGTAGGAGGTTTTTGAGTTAGTCTCTACTTAATTGTATGGATTATAGAATCCCAGATTGTAACGCAAACTACGAACAAGACATAGTAGAGTGAAGTCATATTTTTCTGAAGCCCGTTGAGAGGCAGGAGTGAAGTAGAAGGCCAGTTACATGTTGTATTGTCAGGAGAAAGGAAGGAACGCGTTGTATATATTTTATTTTAAGTAAGTAGTTGATGAACTACGACGTGATTATTTGCATTGTATAGAATGTTATATTAAATGTATTTCAGATAGATTCGTAAATACATTTAGGAGTGTTTTATATTTTAAATTTCAACTTTAAAGTTGTGTAGAGATTTTGCGCTTCCTAGAGGAAGAAATATTAATGTTAGGGTGCGGGAGATAAATTGTATAGAGTAATGAACAGCATTTGTAATGACGAAGATCTACGTCAGGGGTAAAGTCCTTTATTTTTGGGATTATTTAAAATTTTAGCTTATAACATTTTTCTTGTTATATACTCCCGTCACCTAGGGAATAGCAGTTGTTCGATGTATGGAAGTTTATTGAATCTTTCACGTAACAGTTTTTACGGTTTCTTAAGGAAACAATTTGTATTTTTATGTCTATTAATGACACTTGGTCATTCTTATTTATTTAATTGTTTTTAGAGCGTTTAATCAAAGATCGATGACACGAGAAGTGTATTGCTTTTATAATAAATAGACGGATTCGTGTTGACGATTTCCTGATTGTTTTATAGGAAACTGGCATTATGTTTGTAGTTAGATGGTGGAGGAATGTGCTGTAGGGTGGAAGTTCCAGAGGGACCTAATCCGCATCCTTATGCCCGAGTTTTTTTGAGACTCTCTTTATCCTAAGTAGTTAGATGGCCCTACTGTTTTGTAGTTAGATCTGCAGCACATTCCGTCTGAGAAAATCCTGTCCCTTATTCTGAGTGTATTCGCCAAGTGGCACCATGTCGTTTTTAGCCGGGACTTCAAGATGCTACAATCCCAGATTATTTCCAGCCGGAGGATATTTGTGGATCATCCAGTTATAAGGGTACAGAATTTTAAATGGCGCTCCAACGTGTTCGCTCGCGATTTGAGGTCCCGTGGTTGCCAGCGTAGAATTTTAATGGCGCTTCCAAAGTGTTCGCTAGTGGTTTTGGCCCATGGTTTAGTGCCTCGATTTTTAATAGCACTGTGATTATGTTGGTTAGTGATTTTGACCCAAATTCAGTGTCTAGTTCTTTTATATAGAATTACCCATATATTAGTTACTGGTAAGCCCAATAGTTTGTTGGCAAGCAACTCGTTTGGATAATTAGGGGAATGGGGACGCATTATGGATCCTTGACATGATGTGATCGCCTTAGGAACATTGTTGATTATACGCGAGAGTGTGAGATAAATGGAGGAAGACTTAAAATTTGTAATGAAAGTCAACCAATATTTATAGAGGTAAGAAATGAATTTCTGAAAGAAATCTAACCTGAATAATTAACCATGTAATGTGTTTTAAAGAAGACTAGTCCGAGCGAACAACCATAGAGAGGTCATGGCTAGGTCTTATTTATTTAATTTACCGGTTTTATGGTTATTTTGAAGCCATAAGTCATGTTAGATTAATATTGTCATGTAGGAGTGTTGTTAGTTTTTTTTATTTTCATAGACCGTTGACTACAAATGATAATTTTCCAGACAGGGAGTAAGATATTATTGAAATAGATTAAGTAACTGATAAACGGTAAAATCTCCTTCATTTTAATATAGTGGTATAAATGGTAGTTGTTTCGGATATTCTTGATTGTTGTCATAGTATTGGTTCCCTATTTCTCAAGAAAGAAAATGCCAGGAGACCTGGATGCTATTAGGGCAATGTTTGCTACGTTGCAGGATACCCAGGGCAAGTTATATAAGGACTTAGAAGCCCTACACCAAGCCACCCACCAAAACCAGAAAAGAGTAGAATTAGAAAGTAAGAAAAATGCAGAAGAAAGTAGGATAGAAGCGAAATCTGACGCAGATAGGATAGCTAGGGAATGTCAAACTAGTGCTATCGAGACCCAAAGAAAGTTAGCTGAGACTCAAGCTACTGTAAATACTTCCCAAGCCACATTAGCTAACACCCAAGTAACATTAGCTACCCTGCAAACTCAGAATAATGAAACCAAATAAACGCTAGCTACTCTGCAAATGAACTCCAATGAAGCAAAAGATAAGTTAGCTACCCTAGATACTAGAGCTACAGAAACCCAAGCTACATTAGTCACCACCCAAGTAAATTTAACTACCTTGCAAACCCAGTCCACTGAAACACAGAATACTTTAGCTAGGACCAAAACCTCTTTGGCAGCCTTAGAAATTCAATCAGAAGATAACAGTAAAAGATTAAATGAATTTCAGGATAACATAAGCCTCCAGTTATGCAAGCTCCAATCCGAGAACACAAGCATCAACTCTAATCTGGATGAGTTGAAAACAACTGTGGCAATGCTACAAATACAGGTGAATCAGAAAGCTGATCTTGTAAGGACCGACATTGAAATTGATATTAAACATGTTGTAAGTGAAAGTGTTGATAAACTCAAAACTGAGTTAATTGAAGCCTCAGGTATAACTTTTAAAAGATTAGAAGATGATTTCTCTAAAAAACTTGTAATGGCAGAGTATCGTAGTACTAAAGACGTTGAGGAAATTAGGAAAGATTTTATTGAGAGAATTCATAGTTTACAGAACATATTGTCAGTAGATTTAGAACCAGATCTGTGTGATCGGATCAAAGAACACATAGATGATGGACTAAAAGATAAAATCTCCGATTTAAATAAGGAAATCGAATCGATGAAAAGTAAAATGCAGGAGTTAGAAGTAGGCAATTCTCGCATCGTGGAGGATGTTATTAAAGGTCGGACTACTGAGTTAATTAAAGAAACACGTCAATGCCAGAACGGACAGAAAATAGTAGCATCGGAGAAGAACGGAGAATTTTGAAAGAAAGAATCGATAAATTAGAGGAGGAATTAATCCAAGCTAGGAGATTAAATACACCGCAAGCTAGGGAGAACCAAATACGATTTTCGACACCTATGGAAAACATGTCACGTGGAAACACATCATCGAATATTCCAAACGTTATGATAATTCGGAATCTTGACCAGAAACAACGCACGTTTCCAGGAAATGACGGAATAACACCAATAGAGTTTATTAATGATGTCAGAGTACTTTTTGGAGAATAATGTTCCTGAAGAAAGAAAGTTGCGACTGGTAGAGCGTAACTTAAGCAATATCGCACTTCAGTTGTTCTGAGCGTTCCGATGGACTTTCCTAAGTTTTGAAGACTTTGCTAATGCCCTCATAAAACGATTTTGGTCGGTAAATGAACAGCACAATGTTAGAGCAGAGGCATACTAACGAAAGTACGCTGTTTCGCATAACACACGCTATGCCAGCTATTTCGAGACACAATTAGCACGTCTTCAATATTTGAAACCGGCACTGTCAGACATAGAAATGATACAAACTATCTCACGGCAATTTCCAGTGGATGTTAGGAGAAACATAATTGCATCTAGAGTATCGAGTCTCCAAGAAATGGATGATCTAATGAGACAGCTTGACTACACTTCTAGTGTAATGAATTCTAATTTACGTAGCCCAAGAATAGACAATCGAGAAGTCAACACTATAATGATTGACGAAGTACAGCAAACGGAAGAAAATGTCGCCGATAATAGGAGAGGAGGACCTGTAAGGAACGCTTATACTCAGAATCAGGGAAACGAGTATCAGAACCGAAGGCAACAGGATAACAGGCTATATCAGATATACGCCAGAAACAATACTTAAACCAGAAGATCGGGTTATCAGTATAATAATAATTATCGCCAGAATAATTATTACCAGAAAGGTAATAATAACGAAAACAACAATAATCGCCAAGGATATTCCCGGTATAAGAACTGTAATGACGACAATTACAATCGCCAGAATTTCCAGCACAGGAGAAACCAAGAGAACAAAAACTATATCCGAGGTCAACAGGAGGAAAATCAGAGAAGTAGAGAAGATAGACCGAGAGAGGACGAACCGAAAACAGGGTCGAGTAGGCAAGAGAATAGAGGTAATAATGATGATACCTCTAGGCAAAAAAAAATTCTAATGGGAAACAACAATAAACAGCAAAAAATCTTCACTTACTAATGAAATCACGGTAAATCAGATATATCAGACGACGGATGACGATTTGTCATTCGGGGAAGAGATCCCAGAGAGAGATAAAATGGCTGAGTTGCCTATTAAAAATTGTGAACATTCATGACAATCAAGTTGTTGGAAATTACAATGCTAAGAATTTAAAACGCTACTACAGGAAGGTAGAATAGTCCAATTGAGTGATGAAGAACACATTTCAAAAGCTTTGTTCCACGCTTTTGCAATGAAAAGATGAGTGAGGATTGTACTCGTTTGGAGAGACGAGACAGAAAATCATACATCTAGTGGAAAGTTTTCTAAATTGGCCCATGTTAATATTTATCGATGCTGCGGGCTGACACAAAACAGGTTTGTTGAGCGAAGGAATTAACTGAGTTAATTCGGCCAGCCAATAGCAGATTAGTTGTCGATAGGGGACTCGGAAATGCTTCTCCGAGACGACAAAGAGCCCGAGCCGCAACGAAGACTCCCAAGTAAGATCCCAGACAGAGAAGCGAGGCGTGTGGCTAGTAGGAGGAGTAGGGGAAGTGGCGCGAGTTCGGCACGCGACAGGAACCAATGAGAAGCCGCCTTATTAAAATTAACACCAACAGTGTAATTAACATATATAATTAATAGGACAAAGTTATTATATTAAACCATCATGAAGAGTGTTGAATGATAATTAATAACGATTGACTACAATTACAGCCGAGTATTTAAGTAATTAATGAAGAGTTTGATCAATTATTATAAGCAACCAATCAGAGCCATGGATTGAGAAAGGACGCGGTTTTGGAAATTAGACGCGGGGGAAAGAGAAGAGGAAGCGAGACTCTTATCAACCACGACTTCGAAGCAGAAGGACGTTCGCACAAACTATTCTACAAGTTGAACAAAGCAAATAGAAGGTATTCATCGAAGGCACTTAGTAATGTCCAAGTAACATAAAAGTCGACATTCAGCGAAGAAATAATTATATTTTTAACGACAAATCTACAGCATCAAGAATGGTAAAATTCCAAAAGTTGAGGGAGGAATTTCCTAACGATTCTACAAGCGTCGTGATGAACGCTTAAACAATTATGGGAACGACGCTATGATGGCATGAAGAACATCCGAAATTACTTACATCAACATTTCGGGGGAGATTAACATCTCATCTTTCCCGTAATGGAAATTCTACAAATATCAGTCATTTTACCATCCCAAATGACGATCTACAGGGAACTTTGGGGAAAGAAAGGCCAGAAGAAATTCAAGGACGAGGGCGGCCAGGGAATTACCCGGCGCCGAAGCGAGAAAGGGCTATCCCATCTCACCCAGAAGTGTCATCGGCGGAAGGAGGCGACAGCACGATGATGATCGAATTCGTATCCCGAGACCTGACCGCACGAGATATTCGGAGGGAGAATTGGACAAGAATGCTGAACATCACGCAGTCTTAAGCCGCTAGAAACATTCCGTTTCTATTGGGTAACCAAAGGAAGTCCGCTTCATGTCAACTTTAACCCAGCACAAGGTAGTCCACTGACCAACATTGAACATCCCACTTTGTAGAATTGTATATATCTTGAATATCCGACAACTTGTGTTGAGTGCCATTTTTCTATATTGTTTATTAGATTATTGCAGTTTTCATTCTTATATTCGTAAAAACATCATGCGGATGTATGGTCGTATTTTTCGACGATTTGGGAATTTTAGGGATATTTCATTTCAATTTTTCGATTTTTGCGATATTCGAAATTGGAAAGGAGATTTTATAGTTTAGTTCAGAATAGTTAGAGTAAAATTCAAACGTGCTTAAATCGCACGATATCTATGTTTTATTAATGTTTGTAATGATGGAAATGTTTTCCAAGTATGTGGTAGGAAGTATATGACAAAGAATGCGATTCAGAAAGATCTATTGTAGAGATCTAGATAAAGTCACGATCTGAGAAATAATGAAACAGATTTAGTGAAGAAAATTTTGTGAGTAATGTTTTTTTTATATTTGAAATATGTTGAAAAGACAGTAAAGAAAGAATCTGTAAAGAATTATAATGTGGAATTAACAAATACGAACGATAGCGTATTTTGAAGTAAGAAATAATGTAACGCAGGAATTGAAGGAATGTTACAGTTTGTTGAAAGGATTTTAAGAAATGTGAGCGAGGCAAAGAAATAAGATTTTTATTTCAAGATTATCATTTTATCGCATTACCTATTAAATTGATTCTTGGAGAGAACCAGTATTATTTATTATATGGTTATTAAGATTGAGGTAACTGAAAGATGAGTTTATTATTGGAAAGTATAGAGAAAGGAATTGTATTGAAGGAACTTCGAAGTATCTCGATGGATGAGATTTATTATTCCCGTTGTAGACGGAGGTATTTGTTGTGAGACAATGAGCCAGTGTGTAGCCATTGATCTATTTTTGTAGAAATGTCTGTAGTGACAGACGCGTGTATTTCATGGAAGAAAGAAGTTATGAGCGAAATGTTATGGAAGTTTATTAATTGTGGATGTTATTGAAATAGTCTCAATAGAGTTGAAACTCCTTGAAATCCATAGGACAGCGGATCCTGGATGAAGTTAAATCTGATAGAAATTATAGGATTTTTATGGATCTTTGTTGAAGTTGAGAGTAAACTGAGGTCTATTAAATGGTTCTTTTCCTAATGTTTTCATTTATGGTATTATTCGACGATGGAAATGTGTATTTTTATTAACTATATTTATTTCATGAACAGATAAGTTGTAGGAGGCTTTTGAGTTAGTCTCTACTTAATTGTATGGATTATAGAATCCCAGATTGTAACGCAAACTACGAACAAGACATAGTAGAGTGAAGTCATATTTTTCTGAAGCCCGTTGAGAGGCAGGAGTGAAGTAGAAAGACAGTTACATGTTGTATTGTCGGAAGAAAGGAAGGAACGCGTTGTATATATTTTATTTTAAGTAAGTAGTTGATGAACTACGACGTGATTATTTTCATTGTATAGAATGTTATATTAAATGTATTTCAGATAGATTCGTAAGTAGATTTAGGAGTGTTTTATATTTTAAATTTCAACTTTAAAGTTGTGTAGATATTTTGCGCTTCCTAGAGGAAGAAATTTTAATGTTAGGGTGCGGGAGATAAATTGTATAAAGTATTGAACAGTATTCGTAATGACGGAGATCTACGTCAGGGGTAACGTCATTCATTTTTGGGATTATTTAAAATTTTAGCTTATAATATTTTTCTTTTTATAAACTCCCGTCACCTAGGGCACAGCAGTTGTTCGATGTATAGAAGCTTATTGAATCTTTCACGTAACAGTTTTTACGGTTTTCTTAAGGAAGCAATTTGTATTTTTATGTCGATTAATGACACTTGGTCATTCTTGGTCATTCTTATTTATTTCATTGTTTTTTAGAGCGTTTAATCAAAGCTCGACGACACGAGAAGTGTATTGCTTTTATAATGAATAGACGGATTCGTGTTGATGATTTCCTGATTGTTTTATAGGAAACTGGCATTATATTTGTATTTAGATGGTAGAGGAATGTGCTGTAGGGTGGAAGTTCCAGAGGGACCTAATCCGCATTCTTACGCCGGAGATATTTTAGAGACTCTCTTTATCCTAAGTAGTTAGATGACCCTACTGTTTAGTTGTTAGATGCTGCAGCACATTCCGTCTGAGAAAATCCTGTCCCTTATTCTGAGTGTATTCGCCAAGTGGCACCATGTCGTTTTTAGCCGGGACTTCAAGATGCTACAATCCCAGATTATTTCCAGCCGGTGGATATTGGTGGATCATCCAGTTGTAAGGGTACAGTACCATTATATGAAGATTGTTTTGTAGGTTCAATATACCAACGTCCACTTTGATCGCTTGGTTAGGACACAAAATAAATTCTTAAGTTTACAGCCACTATCTTGAGTTTATAAAAAAATGAAT
Organism: Meconema thalassinum; assembly: GCA_946902985.2. Taxonomy (NCBI): domain Eukaryota; kingdom Metazoa; phylum Arthropoda; class Insecta; order Orthoptera; family Tettigoniidae; genus Meconema; species Meconema thalassinum. The sequence goes on from OX336389.2 coordinate 725,569,015, forward strand.
TGAATCAGATGCCTGTAGATTAAATCTTGAATAAACATTTGATAAACTAGCTGCTGATAAATTAAATCTTCATTAATCATTTAATGTACCATGATTCACTGCGCTCGGACGATTAATTCGCGAAAAAAATGGCATCTAAATATTGTAACTTCGCTTGGCCTCCATGTTGATGTTGTACTCAGCAGGTACATAACGTAACTTGCCTTAGCATTCTCTGTTTCCAGACAAAATTTCAGGGTGATATCGGTAATAGATTCGGAAATATAGAATGCCTGTGAAATATGTCACCCAGTACATAAAGTTATGTACTATTACATGAAGATTATTGCATATGTCTATTATTCAAACTCCAGTCGCATGATTAGGACACAAGAAATAAAAACGAGATTTTAAAATTTCGCATAGCCGCCGTCTTGTGGTTATGAAAACATTTGAAGGGCACGGTCACGATCGGACAAAATAGTTCAATGCTCTGAACGAGTTTCATTGAAATCGCCTGGGCCGTTTTGTTTTTATTAGAGACACACCCCCACACAGCTCACAGACACACATACACACACACTTTGACAAAAGCTGATCTCAAAAGGCCATTTTTCCATAGGATGAAAGTGGGCTAAAATTCGCATGGCCTCCATCTGGAATGTGTTTTCAGTGAAGTGAAGCTTTTGCACGTTACAAACTTCTTGCAAAATTTCAAATTTGCAGGTTTATGGTACAATTAATCATTGATTTTAATCTTTAATTTCTTCAAAACAGTGGCAGTGTATAATATTCTGTGTGATAGCCTTGTGACTTTTGCAGCTAAGATTTCATATGAAACTCAAATTACCCAAATTTGTTGTGTTATATATTTGGGTAAAGCTCTGGAACCATGGCTATTGTTTCACTAAGTACCAAAATTGTAAGTATATTACAGTAGGTGGCGAATAAGCAATTTCTTTATTCAGTGCAATACCTTTGTAACTTCTACAATTGAAGTTGAGACTTTGAACTGAACGTGGCAACATACTCGAATGCAATTTCCAATTACCACAATCATATCCCTGACAAACTGTCGGCTATGAACTAGTATGAACTGGTATCATCACAGGCACTCCTTATTAGATGAGAAAGCGGTTTTATTCATGGTAGAGGCATTAGGGCAGGAAATTATATGGCTGACGGCTGATTGCCAGTCTCATGTATTCTTGTTTATGTTTCTCGGTTGTTCTAAACACATCAGATTCTAACTCTTGACTCTTCAATCTTCTTGTTCTCTTACATTCGTCTTACATAAAGAGAAAAATGTGTTATCCGATGTATTGCATTGTTCTATTTTTCTTACATTAACCACGCAATGTTTACTGTTTGTATTTAAGTCTTTCAGCTCTTACTGACTTAGGCTGACTGTATGCGTGGCACAGAAGTACCGTTCTTGCTGAGCTCATGGTTGCGGGATCGAATCTTGGCTCAATCAACTGCCATTCGAGGGTGCTTAAATGCGAGGCAGCTAGATCATTAGATTTACTGCTCATTAAGAATCCCCCTGGGGGCTTAATTCTGGAGTTTCTGAAGGCCTCAGCCTTTAAAATGGACATAAAAACCGTTATTATTATTATTATTATTATTATTATTATTATTATTATTATCTAATCTGTCTGGTGATACGTCTCCTGCCCTTCATGTACATCATTACATTGGATACACTATAACTTTTAGTTTTGAATACATTTATGAAATTACCTGTTACTTATGTGTTATATTTATTTGATAGTGTGAGACAAGGCCAAGCAAATAATCATATTAGTTAGTAGTAGCATCATAAAATCCTCATGTTTTCCAGTGTTTATAGGGAGTAAACCAGAACTATAAACATAGCTTATAACAAGTAGTTCCGTGAAGAAATACATAGCCTATTTTCATATGTCCTACGTATGTAAACTGCCTCTACCAATACACAAAATTTCAGATTCGTTGCTGTAAAAGATTCGTAGATATTGAGAACCGTCTAAATATTTTGGATGGTTGCATCTGTAGGATCTTTATATATGAAGGCCAAAAAGTTATGTGCTATTACATGAATATTATAGCATAGGTGTATTATTCAAATTTCAATCGCATGATTATAGTCAAAAATAAAAAACGAGATTTTACAATTTCGCACAGCCGCCATCTTGTGGTTATGGACACAATTGAAATACATTAGATGTCAGTGGGATTAAAATGTGTATATAAGTATTTACAGTGCCACGTTTCACTGCGCTCGGATGGTTAAATCGCGAGAACGTCCATTTAAATATGTAAATATCACCTCACCGCCATGTTGGAATTGAGCTCACCAGGTTCATAGCCTCTATGAACATAAAAAATCGTTTTCTTTGCTGTGATTGGTTAGTAGATATTGAGAGCCGTCTAAATATTTCGGATGGTCGCCATATTTGATTTTTATATATTGAGCCCGTATGGCTCATGTTGGTGATAATTTCCAAGAGCATATGTTGGTAATACATCCACCGATGGATAGAACGCACCATGGAAGCTTGGAGCTAGCTCCTACCCTTATTTTGACTCTTGTGTTTCATTCTAATCTTCAGACTGAAAAGGAAATGATTTGTATTTTCAACAACGGTATTCCACAATTGTTTCAATTAGAGCTGGTGATAATCGATTTTCAATTAATCGATTAATAATCGATTAATCGATTAATTTGAAATTAATCGGAAACGATTAATCGATTAATCGAAGCTCCTTAAAACCGATTAATCGATTAACCGATTAACCGAATAATCGATTAATCGAATAATCGATTAACCGAAAAATCGATTAACTGATAGTAGACACGAGATAAGAAAATACGTCTTGAAAATGGTTTAAATGAGAAGTCATCGCTTAAGTTGAGTTAGGCTTATTTTCGGAATGATGTATAGACTCTATAAAAGTTAAATTTTGCGTAAAGATACGTGTCCTTCCTTGTTTATGTTAACAATAACCAAATAACAGTCAGTGACCGTGGAAAGACAAACATCAATAAAATTGGGAAGGGTTTCAGGAAAAGAAAACGAGGAGTTTTCAGCAATGCTTTTGAATTTTGTTCAATTTTTGTTGGAAAGGCTGTTTACAATTTAGGACAGGAGCATTTTTGTTTTATTCTGGTTTAGCCTAAATTCCACAAAGACCTGTAGGTTGTAACTCTTCAGGCGGTCAACTTGAATTTGCCCAGAGACTGGGCGGAGTCCAATGTATAAACTATATGAATTATAAGTAAATAACACTCCTGGGAACATTGCACGTGTTAGTTATGATCGCTATTACAATCACTATCACTTTTACGTCGCCACACTAGAATGCTCCGAGTAGGTAAGAGATTTCACGAGCCCTTCATCCAGGAAAGCCACGAACAGCAAGGAGGTTCAGTCATGTTTTGGGGTGGAATCATGTTCGGTCGACGTACGCCACTAATTCCTATCCACGGTAACATGACTGGTCTGGTGTATACAGACAACATCGTTACAGGATTTGCTACTACAATGGGTGAGGGCTTTACACTAGTGGACTATAATGCTCGTGCCCATCGAGCTAGGGTGGTCAATCAGTTCCTTCAGATGCATGTCATACAGAGAATGGAGCGGCCTGCCAATTCTGCGGACATGAACTGTAATGAACATGCATGGAAAGAGCTCAAGAGGGCAATTTCGCACCGTCCCAATCCTCCAAAAACAAAGAGCAACTGATTGAAGCTGCTTTCCAAGAGTGGGGGAATCCGCCCCAAACCACGTTGTATCCGTTGGTGCTCAGTATGCCTCGTCATCTGCAAGCATGGATTAGAGCTCGTGGTGGCCATACATGGTATTGATATGCCCCAACATGAATAAGACGGTTGTGTGCTCTGTCCCACATTATCACTTTTGTTATTCGTCGTGTGTTTCTGTCTCTTTTGCAACGCAGATTGTGCGTGGTTTTTCTTAGTATGTACCCTATATTGTGTATAATATGATAACATACACATAGCAAAATAAACAAGTTACTGAATCACAATATGCGAGGCCTTTTTTGAGCATTGTATACGTTTAGTTTGTTTAATAAGGGTTTGTGAATTATTTATGAGTATTATGATCGTGTATACAAATAAGAATAACACAATATAATAAATAAAATAAACTTAGTGCATGCAATTGAATTCTATTATGCATAAGTTTACATATCTCAGCGGAGCCTTGGTCGTACAGTTGATACGCTTTAGCCTGCCTACTCCTGCCGGGCTCATTGTGATCATAACTAGTACGTGTAATTTTACAAGTAGTTTATTTACTTATTACTCATATTATTTTTACATTGCACCCCGCACAGTCAATGGACAAACTCATGTTGACCGACTGAAGAGTTACAACTGACAGTTTTTGTATAGGCAACACTGAAACAATGGCTTCAACAGTTCACAAACAAGATGCATTATTTAAAAATAAATGTGACAATACATTTCAACAGACGGTCTGTTTTGGTGCAAAAATACAAGCAAGTACTCATTTTCTGGGACGAGGCAGCTCCGCTTTGCAGTCACAATGTTCCCAGCGGGGAATATCAAGTATTTTGTCGCTAGTTTAGCGGGCCTTTGATATATTGTTTATTCATTTTCAACCTGTGAAAAAGGGTGAGTATGCAAGTCAGGCGGTGAATTCCCAAGATAGACGTCCAGTTCGTATTTTGCAATGATTGCAATATTTACGCTACATCTACAAGATTTCCTATTTTTACCGCGCTTTTTATAACTGCCCTACCATGAGATCATTGAGTTTTTATCGAACTTGCCTAAGTGTTGACTTTAGACATACCTTCGTTCGTAAGACGTCTTATTTGTATCTTTGGAGTCGAAATTTAATGTTTTTCGGACGGTCAAAGACTTTTTACATGAGATTAATAAATACAATTAGATGTCCAGTTTCGATCGTCAAGCGATCATCAGATCTTTACACTTCGGCTATTAATCTGTGTCGACAAGTTTGGGTTATGATATTTACAATACATACACTTTTTTAGTTGCAGTAGTAATTAATCTAGCACAAATAGTAAAGATATGTTATTTTTTGTTGAGATACTGGTAGTTGTGATTGATCCTCAAGTTTGCTTGCTTAGTGCCATTATGTGATTGTTATTAAATGGTCAGGTTATTGTGTCAGCATAATCGTCCTCACGCTGTGCACCTAAACGGACCACACTTCGCTCAAACTGCGAAGTGCACCATTTAATAACTATCAGTATCTCAACAAATAGCACATATCTTTAGTTTGGTAGTTTAATTGCTACTGCAAATAAATAAGTGTATATATTGTAATTATCATTCCATACTTCTCCATATACAGTAGATTTAATAGCCTACGTGTAAATGATCTGATGATGATCACTTGACGATTGAAACTAGTCATCCAAGAGTATTTATTAACATCATGTAGTATTTTTTTAGGATTAGCGAACAAATTTTGATTTCTAAGGCAAGCCTGAAAAAGGGCTTCCAACACGGTAATCCTTGGAGTGAAGTTAAATGAAACCTCAAAGCAGGCGTTGAGCAGTGGCTAGCATTCTTAGCTGTCATCACAGAGGTTTGGGTTCGATTCCCGGCTCTGCCAAGAAATTTAATTCTGGTGTGGGGGCTGGAACGTGTACACTCAGCCTCGTGAAGCAAAACTGATAGAGGAGGGTTTGATTCTTACCTCAGTCATCCTGGAAATGATTTTCCATGGTTTCTCATTACTACTCCAGGCAAATGCCGGGATGGTACCTAATTCAAGGCCACGGTCGGTTCCTACCCATATTCTACCTGAATTACAAATACACACACTGGTACAGACATCGCAGTGACCCATGTTATCAGACATGTCTTAAACACACCCCAGTACGCGGGGATACGTGACCACGATGTTGCAAAGCCCCTAAAAGAATCAAAAACATCATCCAACTTGGGACTGCTCCGGCTAACCATGTCGAGTGATTGCATTAAGAAACCAAGTTGTGTCATAGTTGGTTGATTCTGTGAGAGCGTAGTTAAAAATGCGAAATACATTGATTAATCGGCAAAACAAATCAAAAACCGATTAATCGATTAATCGATTATTCGAATAACCGATTAATCGATTAATCGATTATTCGAATAACCGATTAATCGACTAATTGATTAATCGATTAATCGTTATTTACGATAGTTAATCGATTATTCGGTTTCGATTAATCGATTAACCGAAATCTGAAATTAATCGATTAAAAGTAACAGCCCTAGTTTCAATGCCATTCTGCATACTTTTCCACATATTTACGGAGTTATGGATATATTGGATTATAATTTCATCGCAGACATGCGAACGAGCACCGAATAGCCGCTACACGACTTATTAAGTTACTTCATGAACCAGGAACCTCGTCTAAACTGACCTGACAACCGAGTCTGCTTGACAATTGTAGGGACGCACTGTCGCGAGAGTTTTCGTGAAATTGAAATTGGAATATATATGAGTGGGGACTTCGAGACAGGTTGTAGGATCTTGATTTTGCTGATGACATATGAATGCTAGCACAGCGCTTTAGAGACATAGAGGGAAAACTGGCAAACTTAGAACTTGAAGCTGCTAAGGTTGGACTTAAGATAAACCAAAAGAAGACAAAGGAGCTGAGAGTGAACTCCACAGTACCGGCTGGTCTCACTGTGGGAGGAGTAGATGTAGAACAGGTGGATACATTTGTTTACTTGGGAAGCGTGGTAACGAGAAGTGGAGGGGCTGAGGAGGATGTCAAGTGCAGAATAAGAAAGGCAAATGGGGCTTTTGTGCAGCTCTATCCAGTATGGAGAAACCGTAACATATCCAGGAAGACGAAAATCAGACTTTTTAATACCAATGTGAAAGCTGTCCTATTGTATGCATGTGAAACATGGAAAGTTACCAATCCTATCAGCCACCAACTTCAAGTATTCATCAATCGTTGTCTGCGTCGAACTCTGGGTATACGATGGCCAGATATAATCCCAAACGAAGAGCTGTGGCAAAGGGCTAACCAACAACCTATAGAAGTCCAAATTAAACGGAGGAAATGGGGCTGGATTGGGCATACTCTGCGGAAACAGAATGATGCAGTAGAAAGGAGAGCTCTGGACTGCAATCCTCAAGGGGCTCGGAGACAGGGAAGACCAAGGAACACTTGGAAACGCACCATTGAAGAGGAGGCCAGAAAAGCGGGAATGACTTGGAGGGAAGTGAAGAACTTGGCAACAAACAGAGCCCGATGGATATCATTCTTGGATGCCCTATGCTCCGCACGGAGCGAAAGGAAATAAGAGAAGAGAGTTATAATTACTAATAACGTTATCATTATATCGCAACAAAGTACCGCTTGTTTGGTGTGTGAAGGAGAAACGTTAGAACAGTGAAACAGTGATTGTTCCCGAGTGCATTGCATTTTTGTGCAACCGCATTGTGCAGTTTGAACGTGAAAATACACGAGGTATTACAAATATACTGCAAAATCTGTGTGAGTAGCACGAAATAAATTCATAATCATACTGAATTGAAAAAACTGTCGGAAATAATGTTTACAAAATTATATTTGTGTGGGATTGAAACGATTTGCAACGATATTGATGACAGTAATAAAGCCAGTGAGTTGAACATCACCCGCATGTTCGTTACCGCCAGTGGCAAACACAGAGCCAATTTTATATCCGTCTGCAAGTAAGTGCAGTATAATGTACAGTAAATTCTGCCCTACGATTGTTATACAAAACGCCAACACAGGCCCCGGGCTAAGGTAGTACACGCCCTGAACAAATGGTCTACTGGCGCCCTTTTTCTCATTTACGTGCATAATAGGTCTTTCTTACAAACAACAGTTACTAATATTGTATCACAGGAAATAATAAGAAAAGTAAGTCATTCATACAATTTTGTAGCTATTTATTGATACATTAATCACACTAAAAACCAAGATTACAAATTCGAAAGTTAAATTTTTAAAGTACAATATACAGAAACATTTAAAATCAAAGGCTTTTTTCTGGCTTTTAACTTTGCAAATTTATTAATGATGTCAGAAAAGTCTGTGCTAAGGGTTACGTCTTTTTCACAACACATTAACTTAGTTTGCTGTCTGAAAGAGTTGATCTTTTTTACATTCTTTAGCCGAGTCGAAACAGAAATTCCTCTTTCTGCCGAGCAGTTGGTGACTGGTTAAGTCAGAAATATTCTAGATGCTACCTCAAGATTAGAGAAATTAGTTTTCAAATTATTGTTTATGGCGTATTCTTATATATCAAGAGTGCTTGTAAATTCTTCCTGTTCCACACACATTTTGAAGTGCTGAAATTCGTTTTCAAATTCACTTCCAATGTCATTAGGGTAGAACTCATAGAGTTTATTCGCAGCCTGTGTTATGACCTCTTTCTGCGATCCCTTGTGTACAAGAATAGAAAGTATTTCAAATTTGTCAGATAAATTTTCATGAGCTCTTTCTCGCCTTGACCGGTTACTTAACAAAGGATCAAAGATTTTAATCTAAACTTGGGATTTGAAAAGCGACCATTCATCAAGAATTGCTTCATCGCCTAGGCTCTCATCCGCAAAACTTTTTCTGATTCTTATTCTTTTGTAGTTGGTGTTGGGTGATTGAACTTGCAACAACTTCATGGCTGCTTGTTCATACTTATCAAACTCATTTCTTTTTTCATTTAAATATCTCTCCAAAGTTTGAAGCTGCTGTGTACCTACTACGAGATTGAAGGTTTCACTTAGTAGCATTTTTATAACTTTATATAATCTTTCCAAAATATCACTCCACAAAATAGTGAGGAAGGCTATTTCAAATTTGTCAAACTTCTTTTCTAGTCCTGAAGCTTCAACGTGACTGCAGGCTTCTGAGTAGGGTCTAGAGATATTTCCTTCAGTGATTTATGTATCGCCTTGTAGCATTTGACCAAGGCCTTTACAGCATCGGCTCTCGCTAACCATCTTGTTTGTGATAGAGATTTTAACACCGGAATTTTACTGTTTTCTAAACTTGTTTTCAAAATACCGCATCTATGGGTTCAATGTAAAAAAAGGCGTAAAGGTAATGGACGTATCAAAAAACACAATAGCTTTAGTGCAGCACTCTGCAGGAGAAGAACCAACAAGGTTGCGAGAATGCGCTGCATAAGGGACAAACTCAGCAAAAGGGCATTGTTGTTTAATTCTAGCTTGTAGGCCTGAGTAAACTCCAGACATATTTGCCGTGTTATCATAGCTTTGTCCTCGGCATAACTCAAAATCTAGGCCTAATTCTGAGATTCAAACTAAAACTGCCTCTTCTAAACTATTTGAGGTATGGCCTATTCCAGGGAGATGCTTGAAGACACTTTCCTTTCGCTTTGGCTTAGCATCTTTGGAGCAAACGTAACGTACAACCAATGCTCATTGATCGGTGTGCGAACAATCGGGAGTAGAATCCACGATGAGGGCACAGTAGCGAAAATGTTTGTCATCCCTTGTCATTGTTTGCAGCACTAAGTCTGCCATAACATTGATGAACTCATCACACGTTTGAGCAGAAAAGTATGACACTCGTACTAGCCCTTTTTCACATACTGAGCAAGGTGCTGGGAAAGAAAAGGGTCGAAATCGTTCATCAACTCAAGGCATCCTAGATACAGACCATTAGAGGTTGATCCTAAACGTTCATTGTCACCTTCAAGGGTAACCTTCTAACTGAGAGAAATTTCACAACAGACACAATTCTGAATAATACACTTCGCCAATATGTGACCTCCTGCTCATATTGGGTTGAAAGAAGGGTATTGATTTCATCTTTGTGTGTTCGTCTATTAATGAAAATTAGCATGTTGGAACGATGGTCTGCTGATTGTTCATGTTGTTTAATCAACTCATTTCCATGATTCTAATTATTGACCCCGATGAAAGTCCAGTTTTCTTGTCCGACGGCTGAAACATGCAGCAAGGAACACAAAAGACTTTTCCAGACGATAGTGAGTAGATCAGCCAATCTCTAACATAAGATTCACCGTTGGAAAGTGTACATTTAAACAGTTTTACAGTAAGTGTACGCTTAGGTCCGTCATTGTAAATACGCTCAGATCTAGAAGAATCCGTTAGAAAGTTTTGTTTTGGGGGATTGTTCGCGATAGATTCCATAGTTGAAGGCAAAGTGACGTCCCATGTTGCAGAGTCATTGATGTTACAAGTAAAAGCCATCACATCATCAGTTTTTGATTCAAAAACAATCAGGTCATCGGAATTTTCTTCATCATTGGAAATAATTCTGTCTGTATTAGCTTCATTATTGGGTAAAGTCAAAGTAGGCATACCTTGAGAGAGATCGTTTAGGCCTAGAGTTTCCTTGCTTGAAGTGGCAGTAGGCGTGATAGTTGTAGCTCTTTGTGTAAAGGACAATGCAATTCTAGGCACTTTCTTGAAAAGTTATTGTTCGTCACTTTCCTTCTAGGAAGCACGTTTCCTGAATTTTGATCCACTAAATAATTTGTTAATTTTAAAATAACTAAAGTAGATATATTTTCACAAATCATAATTGGCACGCAATACAAGCAAAACAAACAAACAGCCTTTGAGGATAGGAAGTTGAAAAGATCACGCGGCGCATGCGCCAGTTGTAAATCCATGAGTATTGCGAACAGCGTCAATCGTACATCACTGCTTACATTCTTGCCAACACTAGTATCCTTTACAGAAAATACTGATTACATTATACTGCATTATAATTTAATCATCATTATACATAACTACTACGAATGTATGTGATATTTAATATTACTTTCATTATATATTCACGTAAATTATAGATATTTTATCCTACAATTTAAAGATTTTCATGTCATAATTAATTTTGATGTTGGGATTTTTTGGTCAACATTTTTCTGCTTTCAGCGTCACCTAAGTTTCGGCGCTCCCTAAAATGTGGCGCCCTGGGCAAATGCCCAGTATGCCCGTCTATTGCCCGGGTCCTGCGCCAACATGAGATGCTATAATCACCACGTAGATGAAACTTTCAACAGCTTTAATATGACGTCCGTGATGGAGTAAATTACCTGATGAGAGGGATGCTTGGAGCAGGTATCCAAAGATGAGGAAAAGAAAGAACAGGAAATTATGGATTTAAAGGACGAGAACGGATCGAAGCCAGGACTTGGAAATAACCTTATAATCCCAAGGTAACCATGAGATCCAACTCGTCGACCATGTGAGTCCGGTACTTTCTATCTGTTCTGGTTTATGCTTCAGTTGAGCAGTCGTAGAATCGCACTGAATAGCAACCATTTAGGTAGGACCTATTCGTAATACATTATCATTAACAATTTCTAGCTTTACAGATAGCCAGATCTTATTCGCTACTTTTCATGACACCCTGTGGCATAGCTATGCCATGTGTGATTGGTTGCATACCACTGTCATTTGATGAAGCACATCTAAATTCTCATAGCATTACGAGCAATTTTCTCTGCTTACGATATTGCTAATATTTGATTTTGTGGAATTGCGAGGCATCCTCTGATATGTTTTACGCACCCTTAATTTATGGCGTATCATTTAACGGAATGAATGGTCACCCGTTGGCTTAAGAATGGTTTATTTTAATTTTTGTGAAACTCAGAGACCACATTTCTCCAGAGTTTAGAAGATAGCAGGACTGGTACACTAGGTTTCAGAAACCGTATTTCTTTCTACGCTAATATCATCTATTATTTTTACAACACGTATAGGTTGAAGAGTGGTTGATTATACTTAATTTTTGACGAGAAGGACTCCACGAACATTTTTCAGAACCCACCATGAAGTGTGTTAGGCGTGGAGAAGGTGTTCGTTACATTCAGAACATAGCACGAGGGCGATAGTTATATATGAGGCCGAGCTAAGCGTAAAATTGACTATTGTATTATTGGGCTTGTGAATAGATGTGTATTTGAAACATGATGAGTTGAAAATAGGACTGTCGATTGCGAGCTCAAATACATTGAAATGCATTCTGATTTTGGTAGGAGCAAGACTGCGTTATGGACATAGTTACAGCGCAGAGCCAAGGTGTATAGACTGGTTAGCCAAAGGCAAGCATTCACCAGTGATCTTGAGTGAGACGACAAAAATATTACTGACACACGACGAACTGTTACACAAAAATAATAGATTCAATGCTATGCAATGGTACAGATTAGGTCACAGCTGATCGCTGGAATCCATTATATGACTGTTACGTCACATGTTTGAATAGTCGATTATGCTTACGACAATTGTTTTTGATGTTGTTTCTTGAATTGGTAAATCTATGGAAGGAAGCTTGTCCCTGTTTTAGAAGATGACCAGACTGTGTATAAATGTAACAACTAGTGTTATTGTTGTGTCTATTGGAGGCTAATGATGGGTAGAGTTTATGCACCCACATTACCGTATGGATGTTTTCCGGAAATGATGATTGTCTTTTGAATCACATGAGGCGAGGTGTTGCGTGTGTGAGAGTCGCGTATTGAGCCTTTTATTGCTAGTGTTATTGTGCTACCTGTGATTTCGTAGTCAGATGAATTATTGTTAGAGATAACGCTTTAGAAATTACTAAGAATGGCTTCCACTTTTCAATACAAATTAGGTTTCATTTTTCATTAACTTAAAATTGCACGATACATGTTACGGCATTTCTAAGCCTTCATCAGTCTTTAATAGTATGCTAAAATAATACATACACATTTGACAGCACCTTATTACACAAACTAAAATCCTTTTAAATACATAAAATATCTGATTTTCATCATGGCGATCGTCAGATGTAAAATTCTTAAAAATACAGTTCCTTATTAAAATCCGGAGTTAAGATCTTTCATCTTTAAAATACTTGATAATTAGCTCCTTCTAGAAACTGCTATTTGACGATTCCTAGAACCTCGTGGTTTGATGACTGGAAAATTTCCCAGGTGCGTGTTGAACTGTTGTATTTGTGTTGCCCTTAATCTATATTTCTCTTCTTGTTGAATTTGTTCGACCTGTTGCTTCGTTTTGTAATCTGTTTTTGAACTGTACGGCACTACTCTTATCACAGCTTACGTAAAATGCTGACGTGCTCAGCTCTACATGTCTCAGTGATAATTAGCCGACCAGTTATGTCACTATTTTCTACTCAACTTGCCAAATTGCATTGTCTTCAACCACAACAAACCGAGCAGGAATGGACTATTACCAGACAAAATCAACCGGAAGTTCAGAAAATACTGATCGCTGACAAGGCTAAAACTTTCCTGGAATACGACCTGCTACTTCGAAGGCTCGAGTCTAGCAGTGAACAATTTGTAATACACCTTCCTAGAGGAGAGGCGAGAGACATTCACCTTACTTCAGATCATAAGGTAGTCCAGACACCAGTACCTATACAAAATTGAAATCTGACAGATTTATCACTGTAATACTGGACGACCGTACAGGAGACGATGGTTAAGAACGCCGTATGAACGACAAAGGCGATAAGACAATAGAGGACCCTGGGATTGCCGTTTCGAAAATCGCAGAGCTGATGGAGACTGACGACGCGATAATAGACATCAGAAAAATGATAGGCCACCCACGCAAAATACAAACTCCATTCGAAGAGATTATCGCTACAGCGGAGGCTATCGTGGAGATCGCGATCCTCGCTATGAAGAGGATGGAGATTGACAGGGGAGAGCGTGTGAAAGCCAAGAATATATCAGGCAGTTAAGTGGTCGACAAAATGAGAGAGACCCAACTCGGGCATAGAGGGAACTGCAAAAAATGTGTGAGGGATCTCCTGATCACAACCAACCAAGACCCTCCGGCGTACAAAAATAAACGCCAATTTCTTAAATGAGTCTGATATGGCTAACTCGACTGCCAGAGTTACAGCTGTTGTGTTACTCTGGGAGCCAGTACAAAACGACCAGTTAGACGAACAGCAAACGACGAATTGTATGTGATTGACACGTTTACCCATGATTTGTGTACAAATGAATGGATGTCCAGCCACATTATTTGTTGATATCTGGCCCATGATTAGTGTCTTGTTTGCTGATTTTCATGCATTATTGAGGAGCCGTCCGAAGGTTACAAAATTGCCTGTTTCCGCGTTCAAAGTTAGAGGAATTATACCTGATCGCATGGTGAAGTGCAAGACTCTAATTTTATGTACACTTGAGATTGGTGGACATGTGCATCTTCGTCAATTTTTGGCCTTAAAGGATTTTCGATATGAAGCTATACTTGACGCCGACTTCATGCCAAGTATTATGGTATTATTGATTTGGGAGCAAACATTAAATTTCAACCACATGGGGCTATTACGATGGAAATTATTGAAGGCGACAGCGACCTTAATGAAACGATCAACATGGTGAAAATTTGGACAAGCTGGAAATTGATAACTTGGAAGAGGAGCGCATATCTAGTGGACATTTCGCAAAACCTTTGAAGTTGAAATTGGACGAATTAATGACTGAATTCAACAATATCTTTGACACTACTCCTGGTGTCACAAGAAACTTTAAGTAAGACCTAGTGGTTTTAGACGATTCAACGTTTCAAAATAAAGTCTATCCAATAACGGAGAAGCACCTCGAGGAGGACGAAAGAAAATTGAGTGAAATGGAGGCCACTAATATTATCAAGAAAGTGACCACATCCTATTTGTACCCAATCCCTACTGTAGTCGAAGTAGATGACAGTCTTCGACTATGCTTAGACGTGACGACCTTAAGTGAACGATTGGCACAAGAATACGACAGACCGCTCAAGATAAGGGACATCTTGAGGACGTTTAAGGGGAAAAGGTACCTAACGTCACTTCGTCTTCTTCTATGTGTCCTGCCCAGTCTCCCGGTCTTTGGCAATCAATGTGGATAGTGTTTGTCTATCTTCAGCAGAGCAGTAGAGCTGTTCAATAGATCTTGATCCAGTCCAATCTTGAAGGTTCCGAAGACAAGATGTCCTTTTCCTTCCCGCTCTTCGCTGCCCATCAATCTTGCCTTTTAAAATGAGGTGTAATATTGCACTCGTATATTCTTCACCAAACACATGTCCCAGGTATGCAATTTTCCTGCATTTGATGGTTATCAGTAGCTCTCGTTGAGAATTTGCCCTCTGCAGTACGTGGTCATTAGAGACATGATCTATCCTAGAGATTTTCAATATCCTTCTATGAAACTACATTTCCGGAGCTTCGAGCCTCTTAATGATGGAAGATTTCATAGTCCAGGCTACCACTCCATAAAGCAAAATGGACCAAGCAAAGCATTTCACAATACGCTGTCTTAGTTTTAAATTTAAGGCATCCTCGCACAATGAAGGTCTCATTTTCTTAAAAGTTGATCTCGCCATTTCTATACGGGTCTTAATTTCAAGGTCTGGATTCAAATTCTCTGACAACCATTAACCAAGGTACTTAAATTTATCAACTTGTTGGATGTGTTGTCCTTTCTGTGTCAGAATTTCTTGATCTATTTTTCGACGGAAAACCATAAGTTATATTTTCTTGGTGTTGATCGTCAGACCCATTCCTTCTCCAAGTATATTAAGCTTATCAATGTACAGTTGTAGACTTTCAATACTACTGGCAAGAAGTACTGTGTCCTCAGCGTACCTAAGTGTGCGTATTAATTCCTCATTGAGCTTGATTCCCACTTCTGTATCTTCTACTGCCCGAAAATCGGCTCCCGAAAAGATGTTGAATGATAATGGGGATAAACTACAGCCTTGTCATACACCTCGTCTGATGTCCAGAGAATGTGATGTATCATCATCAGTCTTAACCACAGCTTTTTGATGCCAATATAGGTTCTCGATTATTCTTATATCTTTACCGTCGATTACAATTCATTGAAGTATTTTTATGAGCTCAGCATGTTTAACTCTATCAAATGCTTTTTCATAATCTATGAAAGTGGCGTATACTTCTTTCTGTTGGTCCCAGCATTCTTGGAGTAAAGTTGTTAGTCCAAAAAGAGCCTCACCAGTTCCATAACCATCTGTGTATTCATTATTGACATTGACTGGTGGCCGGTGATCAAAAAAGAGGTCTGCAAACATATTTTTCCCATCCTTTGAGACTTTATCAAGATGATTTATGATAGTTTTACCTAGTTGGTTGGTTCTTAAGTTTAGGGGCTGCGACAACGTGGTTATCTTCTAAAAGGAGGGGCATCTTTCGTCTGAAGTTCCCAGTTACTTCCTTGATGACTTTATGCATATTAAGAGTATCATGTTTTCCTTCAAGATTATCTATTATTTTGCAATTTTCACTCATCCAATCCTGTTAAGCTTTTCTAATGTCTCTTCTAATTTGAGAATGAATATGTCTATATTGATCCCCATTGGATTTAACTTTCCTTCGTTCTTCCATCAAATCCAGGATATGCTCTTTCATCCATTTCTTCTTCTTTGTGCTAGTGTCTGGCTGCAGATGTTTTTCACTTACTGTCTGTATAGTGGTCTGAATTTCCTTCCATTGATTCTCCACCTCTTGACTGCCCAGTACTCGTTATTCTAATTCTTTATTGAGATCAGTAGCAAGTTGATGTTTTATTTAGCAGTGCTTTATTTTCCTATGATCTATTCTGCTTGAATGTTTGGTTTTATGCAAAATTTTAAATTTCATTTCAGCATTAGCGACTAAAGGGTTATGATCAGAGACTACACCTGTCCCTGGATATGTACTAACCTTTTTAATAAAGTTTCTGAATTTCTTATTGATGAGGATATAATCAATCTGATTTATTTGCGGAGTGCTATTCACATTATCAGCTGGTGAGATCCAAGTGTATAACCTGTGATTTGGAATTTGGTACCATGTGTTAGTGATGACCATTTCATTTTCTTGACAAAAGTGATACAACCTTTCTCCACGATCATTGGATTCGCCAGATCAGCAGTTTCCCACCAAGTCTCTTAGTCCCATCTTATTTCCATATCCAATCGTCGGAACACACCCAGAAATACACTGGATTCTTGTTTGAACAGACTACTTGAGATTTTCTCAAATTGCCCTTCGGATTGAAGAATGCGGGAGACGTATTAATAAGAGCCTTAGATGCCAACGTAACGCCAGAGGTGAAAGAGAAATTAATCTGCTACGTAGATGACATAATCTTCGCATCCAAGTGCGAGGAGGAGCATATTCAGACACTTCGGCTCGTATTTGAAAATCTCTGAGTGGCCAATTTCAAGATGAAGAGAGGAAAATATAAATTTTTCAGAGATGATATAAAATGTGTAGACGATATAATTAGTGGAGAAGGTTACCGATTGAACCCGGCCAAGATACAGGCGATATCAGAATTTCCAAAACCAACCTTAGTCAATCAAGTGAGACAATTCCTCGATGTCATTCAATTCTTTGCTGCTCATTTTCCACAATATACGGAGACTGTTGCCCCATTGCAAAACTTTCGTAAGAAGAATACCAAATGGGCCTGGAATGAGGAGTGCGATCGTACATTCGAGGATGCCAAGAAAATGCTGGTAAATAGCATCACGCTCTCGAGTATCCGGATTACACACGTAATTTCGTACTGAAAACATACGCATCCGTCGTAGAGATTAGTGCTATTCTTTTGCAGGAGGATGAAAGCCGCAAACGGCACTACATTGCTTTTCTGAGCCGTAGACTCCGACCACATGCGATCAGGTACTTCACAATTGAGTTTGAGGCCCTAGCCATTGTCTGTGCTCTGGAGTACTGGAGGAAGCTATTGTGGGGTCAGTGGATCGCGATACGGACCGACCATCACGCATTGACTTTCGACATGAAAACAAGACTGGCAAGTGATCGCATTACACTTTGGACGCATTTCCTACAGCAATTTGACATTAACATTGAACACCGACCCGGAAAAGAGAATTTTCTAGCCGATATTCTCTGTCGGAACTCGGAAGCTATTGTGCATGACATTGACTTCGAGGGAGAGTGTGAAGAACTTCTGAGAAGACTTCAACACTTACCAGAAGGTCAGCGACGAGATCAGGAACTGAGGAGGATTATCCGATTCCTAGACAACTGCCTGGACGCTTATGATACAGACTATGCAAAGAATGGCTGCCATATCAGCTAATTATGTTTTGTACTAGAGGGTATTATATCGATTTGTGGGCCCTGATCATACCCAGTTACTTGACGAGATTCCTAGGCAATACTAGGACACGGTCATCACGATGGCGCACTTATCCATTGGACATGGAGGAACAGACTACTCGATTACCACTCTTCGCGAGTCTTTTACCTAGACAAAGATGGGTACTTCGGTGAGACGCTGCTTACGTGCTTGTGACGAATGTCAGCGTAATAAGTACACTTTACATTTTCTACGTGAACCATTTAGACCTATTTTACCGACACAGCCGAAGCGACTTTACGTCCAAGACATATATGGCCCGATTCCTAAATCGAAGCTTGGGAATCGCTATGTGGTAGTCACCATTGCTGTATTTACGAAATACGCAATGCTTCATCCTATCCAGAAAGCCATAGCACATCAGTGTATAGAGAAAGTTCATATCTCTTTATTATGGTCCTCATCGAGTAAGGGAAGCTCTGAACAATCGAAGCTACGTTATTGAAGACCAACATACAGGAGTACGCTTAGGCACTTACAATGCAGCGAACTTGAAGAAGTATCACCAAACTGAACTGTGAGAGTGAGGAAAAAAATGGAGTGCCTCCATTTTTATTTCGACCGACAAGGGAGCATATGAGCCCGTAAGGCTCATGTTGTTGATAATTTCCAAGAGCATATGGTGGAAATATATCCAACGATGGATATAACGCACCATGGAAACTTCGAGCTAGCTCCTCTCCTTATTTTGACTCTTGTATTGCATTCTAATCTTCAGATTGAGAAGGAAGAGATTTGCATTTTCACATACGGTATTCCACAATTTTTTCAACGTCATTCTGCATACCTTTACACATATTTATGGACTTATGGTTATATTGGAATATAATTTTTCGCAGATATGCGAACGAAGGTCGAATAGTCGCTACACGACTTACTAAGTTACTTCGTGAACCAGGAACCTCGTATAAACCGACCTCACAACCGAGTCTGCTTGACAATTGTGGGGACGCACTGTCGCGAGAGTTTTCGTGAAACTGAAATATATATGAGTGAGTTATAATGGTTAATAACGTTATCATTATAGTACAACGAAGTACCGCTTGTATTTTGTGTGAAGGAGGCACTTTAGAACAGTGAAACTGTGATTTTTCCCGAGTGCATTGCATTTTTGTGCAACCTCATGGTGCAATTTGAACGTAAAAAGGCCACGGGGTATTACAAATATACTGCAAAATCTGTGTGAGTACCCCGAAAACAATTCATAATCATACTGATTTGGAAAAAATGTCCGGAAATAATGTTTACAAAATTATATTTGTGTGCGATTGGAACGATTTGCAACGATATTGATGACAGTAATAAAGCCAGTGAGTTGAATATCACCCGCATATTCGTTACAGCAAGTGGCAGACACAGAGCCAATTTTATATCCGTCTGCAAATTAGTGTAAAGCCGTTACTTGATTAATATCAGTATTATTTACAGTAAATACTGCGGTACGATTGTTATATTAAACGCCAACATGAGATGTTATAATCCCCACGTGGAAGAGACTTTCATCAGCTTGAATATGACGTCCGTGAAGGAGTAAATTACCTTATGAGGGGGATGCTCGGAGCAGATATCCAGTGATGAGGAAAGGAAGAAGAGGAAACCTTGGCTTTAATGGACGAGAAAGGATCGAAGCCAGGATTTGGAAATAACCTTATAATCCCAAGGTAACCATGAGATTCAGCTCGTCGACCATGTGAGTCCAGTACTTTCTATCTGTTCAGCTTTATGCTTCAGTTGAGTAGTCGTAGAACCGCACTCAATAGAAACCATTTAGGTAGGACCTATTCTTAATACATTATCTTCAACAATTTCTAGCTTTGCAGATAGCCTGGTCTTATTCACCACTTTTCGAGTCACCCTGTGGCGGAACTATGCCATATGCGATCTGTTGCGCCCCACTGTAATTTGAAAAAGCACATATAAATGCTCATAACCTTACGAGCAATTTTCTCTGCTTTCGATATTGATAATATTTGATTTAGTGGAATGCAGAGGCCCCCACCCGTATTATTTACACACCCTTAATTTATGACGTATCATTTAACGGAATGAATGGTCACCCGTTGCCTTAAGAATGGTTTTTTTTAATTTTTGTGAAGCTCAGAGACCACATTTCTCCTGAGTTTGGAAGATAGCACTACTGGTACTCTAGGTTTCAGAAACCATGTTTCTTTCTACGGTAATATTGAGCCCGTTAGAGGTGGCTATCCGGGTACCATCCGCCGAAAGAAATGGTACTTCGAACGACCCCGTCCTTCGAACCCACAACCTGACAGGATCGGATACATTTCTTTATCGGTCTTGCGTAGCACGAGAGGCTTGATCCAGGGGATCTGGGTCATTTTGTACGGAAGAATGTCATAGACGCCCAAAGAAATTTCGTGCATAAAATAAGCCCCTAATCTAATTCTGAGGGTTAAAATCGGCTAATCTGCTGATCTAGTTACAATGGTGAGTGAAACCCTAAATTGAAGTTAACTAACCCTCGTGAAGTCCTAATTCCAAGAAAGCTAAAGCAACAACTAAGCTAGGCACGTGGCCCAAGATAAAACTAACGCGAAGCAAAGTTTCAGCAAATGACTCGGTATAATTTACATTTAACAGCAAAGCAAATCCAATCCCTAAGTTAGGATGGTACCACGTCCTAATTTACAGTTACATTTAGTGTCTATCTAAGTCCTGACGTAAATGAAAATATTACGACGAGACGCGTCGTAATCAAGGAATTAATGCAAAAGCTAATGATAGTTGACCACAGACTATCAAAAAAAAACATTGCATAAAAATACACTCTTATAATTAACAGGGCACAATATGGATAAATGCACGAGGAAATGAATCAATTCACACACAACACAAGCCTGCCTTGGCGAACTGAGAAGCTATTTGCCCTCAGTCGTCATCTCAAGTGTGTAAGTTAGGTTGGCAATAGCGCATTCATCACTGCGACTTACGTTGCTTTGAATCACGCGGGCCATAAAGTACGAACGACTGTTCCCGGAGATTCATGTCGTCGATAAAAATGTGTCAGCTCATTTAGGTTATCATCTCCCACAGGAAATGATGAAGAATCATGGTGTCAAATTCATCAACAAGCAAATGGATTCAAATTCACTGGGCTGTAATTAATCAATTAATTAATCCGTCGGTTTAGGATAATTAGGCATACGATTTACAATCAAGGTTTATGTAAAGTATTATATGGTTTGATTTAGGACACCAGTCGTCGGCTGCACGTGATGTCAACAGAGATACGCCCGTAGAACATGACTTCTAAAAGTCAACAATACAATGCTCTGAGCTAAGAACTGCTCAAGAACCAATAACACAAGTTGGCGCGACTTACACTTTTTGCACGCAAATGACATCGGTCGCCTAGGCCTTAACTCATTGACGCCGGAATACACCAACAATGTAAGGGGACTTTAATCCGCCCTTCCTTACCAAAACTCTGTTGTCACAGACACAATAATAACATGATATGATACAAAAAACTGGGTCAATATACATGTGTGTTAAACCTTAATTACAGCTCGCTAGATGATTAACTTCATCAGCTCAAAATACAAGGAATTCCTATGAATGAACATTCCCTCACTCTCAAAGAGTGATAAAAATATCAGGTGTTTACAGCTCGCAATAGCAGTCCCTAAAGATTGGTTATAAAATCAGTGATATTGACCTTCACATTCCATGTGATCATAACGTCAACAGCAGAATAAAATAGTCAATAAAGTCGTCTCCCACTGAATTCTGGGTAAAAAACAGGTTCCGATCGCAAGCTTCTCGCGTGTCAATTCACTCTGCACATCACTGAGTGTGGCGCAGCTTTCATTTATATTGCATCTCAAAACTGTACATTCTATCTGATAGAAACACAGTCCTATTGTGCTCTGCAGATCGCTTAGAAATTGTTTATCACTTCCATCATAGTGACCATCACTGTGTGCTACGCTTTGTAGAAATACAATGTTATTAAAATACCAAAGATGATTAAATTGAAGACTATACAATCCGCAGCATAACTGTTCTGACATTGAGAGATATGGTACTCATCTCCATTATCATGAACCCCTAGGTTCTGTGCATTGCTCGGCACATTCTCAAAAACAAACTAACAAACATCTAACCTCTACGATGCTGTTTGAAATGATACGCTTATGGTTTCAACTTCATGTCTCCGTCAGTCCTACCGGACCTAAGTTCGTTCCTCCCAGGAACTAAATGTGGTAAAGTGTACTCACATAATGTTAACCAAATAGTACAAAAAATATAACAGTGACTGTCGACTGATAACCGATACGATAAAAATGTGTTTCAAAAATCAAAATGAGCGGCCTACAGAATAGGGTGTTCTATATGTATTTCAGAAGTTCTCATCTTCTGGATTATGGTGTCCTTTAACTGACACAATATTTAGCCTTCACCTGGCTGGTCAATTTTATACTGGAAAGACATAAAAATACATGTGCACCTGCAGTACATATCACGGTATCGGTGACTCACAAAGATTGTCCCAGTTCCAAAGACGAAAGACATAATCTAACAATAGCCCTGCCTATGTGTTCTACTATCAGTTTCGGCTACAAATAATTACACAATTATGTCTGCCTGGACAAATCTTGTACATGAATGAGAATACAGGACTCACAGTGACATTGATATGTTTTTCACCTTCCTGTCTCCAGGCTGGAAGGGGTAATATGTCTCCAATCCTCAGAACATATTAATAAACAAGACCAAAGGTCCTGACCTGTCCTCCTCATCCTCGATCGCATACATGGCTCGTCCTCCACAGTTTCGGCCAAAGTTTCCTTCTCATGGTTGAATCATTTCGTCGGTTCTTCCCTCATAAATAAATGGAGTTATTCCATAACGGAGCTCACGTGTAGTTGGTAGAATGCATTAAACGCGAGGCACATTTTACGTTGCATGGTGATCAATTTCACAGACATCACAGAAGCTACAATCTTAAACTGTACAAAATCAGCTCACTGGCGTTACACTGGTGCAGGTAATTGCAAAAATGGCTCTGGATTTTCCTGCCACAGAATTTATGATACAACTGGTAGTATCTCTCACAGATTTAAATCACTTGAAAATCACACAGAATCTCGGCAATCACGGTGAAATAAATGTGATGCGTGACATTGCCATTAGTTATTCCAATAATAGCATTCGATGGGCAGTCGTAATATAATGTAGACTCAATAATGATTCACCTGTCCTAGACAGCGTGGTCACAATTCACGTGGTGAAGTGAGGAAAATGGTAGTTTCTCTGGAAATAAGTTCGACTTCAGAAATATCGAAGCACAAGCCTCGCATGGACAAAAAATATACTATTCACTCGAATTACACAGTGCATTTGGCACGATGGCGGTGGATTATTCTCCACACACTTATAGGTGCACTTCGCACAAACGTGGCCCTCGTCAAATATGATGGACTATATTAGACACATCTAGTCACGGGGGACTATCAAACTGGTGTGTTGAAGCCAGGAACTGCTCCCCAGTTCCAAGGAAGTGGTAAGTCTTTGAGCGACTAATTACATTAATCCCCGCATATCTGCGGCGAAAATACCTTAACCATAAATGAGATTTACCAATTCCGAAGGCATAGATTAATGGCAAATTAAGCAGAATTACATGTGGTACGTTCATGAGATATGCAGTAACGAAATTGCGCGTAGAATATATCCAGGAATAAAATAAGCTATCCTCGTCGAAGTCAAAATTGCATAATAATCATGAGGAATCTTCATAATGCGTTCTATCAAACTGTGCACAACGAGTAAGCATGCTCTCAAAGAAATATTGAAGAAATGAGCGGATACGGGCTCAATATCATCGTATCATATTTACAACACGTGGAGGTTGAAGTGTTGTTGATTATGCTTAATTTGTGTCGAGAAGGACACCACGAATATTTTTCAGGAACCGCCATGAAGTGTATTAGGAGTAAAGAAGGTGTAGGTCACCTTCAGAACATCGCCCGAGGGCGATAGTTATATCATCTTCAGATTCCAAAGTACTTGGTGTATAAAAATATTTCTGCTTTTATCCTATTTGATTATTTTCATAACTTTTGATATGAGGCAGAGCTAAGTGTAAAACTGATTATTGTATTAATGGACATGTGAAAAGATGTGTATTTGTAACATGATGAGCCGTAAATAGAACTGTCGATTGTCAGCTCAAATACATTGAAATGCATTCTGATTTTTTGTAGAAGCAAGGTTGCGTTATGTACATTTTTACAGCGCAGTGCCAAGGTTTATAGACCTGTTGGCCCAAGTCCATGTCGCCAGTTACGAGCTGATTACCCAGCATTCAACAGTGATCTTGAGTGAGACGACAATAATGCTACTGACACTCGACGAGTTGTTCCACATAAATTACTAGATTCAATGCTAAGCTGTGGTACAGATTTATGTCACAGCTGCTCGCCGAACTCCATTATAAGACTGTAACGTCACATGTTTGAATAGTCGTTTATGGTTACGACAATTGTTTTATATGTTGTTTCATGAATTGGTAAATCTATGAAAGGAAGCTTATCCCCGTTTTAGAACATGACCAGACCGTGTATAAATGTAGCAACTAGTGTTATTCTTGTGCCTATTGGAAGCTAATGATGGGTAGAGTTTATGCACCCACATTTTTGTGTGGAGGTTTTCCGGTAATGATGATTGTCTTTTGAATCATATTAGCCGAGGTGTTGCGTGCTTGAGAGCCGCGTATTGAGCTTTTAGTTGCCAATGTTATTGTGCTCCCTATGAGGAGGTAGTCAGCTCAATTATTGTTGGAGATAACACTTAAGAAGTGTTTTTCGTTTCGGCATGTGTCTTCATGGTCTCCAGGAATCTAAACTACACAATGAAGCATCTTAAACGACGAACTAAAAAGTGACTAAAGCATGAAACCTAATTATTTTAAATCGACGACTTGAAAAAATCTTTAACCTATTTGAGAATGATGCTAAATTTTACCTACATATTGAGCCGAGTTTTTCTATGATGGAACAGACAACACTTAAGACTAGCTGATACTACTTTGAAACGGCGAAGTTCACTGGCACCATCATAGTTCGCAACTTGTTGGCCGTTGTGACATGGGCGTTATCGGACGCAGATCTTACTGCGCTATCGCCAGCCTAACTACATGCATATAGGTGACGATTAGGTGCAAAGAGTGTCCCAATTCGTGTAGCTAGGTTAGATAAATAATAGAATGTACCTTTGATTTATCAGAGCATGTATCCATGATCCCTGTACTATTGTGTTTATAATTTAGATTTGTTGTTTTTGTTACTCATGCAAGGGCATGATTGCTATTATAACTTTGTCATTTCATTGGTACTGAGCCCGTCAGAGGAGCTGCCAGGATAGCCAACAACCGCAATGACTTCCCTAACATCTCATCCGTCGGACCTAACTGCCGTGAGGATCAGGTGAACTTCCAAATAGGCCAAAGCGGCACGAGAAACTGTAGTCCACGGGGATCGTGGTACATGGTGACGAAGGTCATAGACTGCCTAAGGAAAGGTTCACCTTAAAAACTAGACTGAGAAAAGAAACATCCAGACTTATGTAAAACACCGTGAAAATTTATTGTAAATTTTACAAACCCCTAGCCTAGTTCGGAGGGTTTCTATCGGCTAATCCGCAAGCTAATAAATAATCAAAAATAAAGAGCAGGTCCCTACCTGAGAAGTTACAGTAAACCCTCGCGAAAGATCTGTCTCACAATAACAAAGCAACAACAGCAACACTAGGAAAATGGTAAGACGCAAATCCCTAGGTCAAGTTACAAGATCAAGCTAATATCAGAATTTACATTTAACAGGGTGGCAAAACAAATCTAAGTTAGGATGATACCATCTCCGCATTTATATTTAACGTTAATTCATCTTGCTAAGTCCTATCAATTAATAACAAAATTTACGGCGGTGACGTCCGTAATATCAAACAATTACATTCAAAGCTTAGTGACCAGCCATAGAAAAAAAACATCTAAGTCATTCTTAGGAACTAAGTGCTAATCAGCTCACAAAAGGGTAACATAGAGGATTCGTACACTTTTACATAATAAGTAAATAAATAAGAGACCACAGTTTTATTCAAATGCCTGCCTGCACCTTGGTTTACTGTTTGTAAGCCATAGTCATCTAATGTGTGTAATTACGGTGACGACTGCGTAGTAAAGACTACGTCTAACATCGTATGGCCTGCGCTCCACCAGCTACGAACTCCAGGTTCGAGCAAGCTTCAGTCGCAACAAAAAGTGTCAGCTGTCCTCAAGTCATTTCCTCCAGGAAATACCTTCATTAGCACGGCTATGTCAGCAGGTTGCAAATGCAAATGAACAAGGTTAAATAGAAAGAATTCGTTAGTTAGCTTTTGTTCATCAAAATTATGCGTTTTATTATTAAGATGTCGGTTTAGGTTATCGTTGGTTTATGGCGAATAATACTGACAAGCCTGGGCACGGAGTGTCTCCCTGAGGTCATCTCTGCCAAAAAGCCTCGACTCAAAAGTCGGAATACAATCAACGAGCAATAACAACTCGGACACACAATAACACAAGTTACCAGCGGCGCACAGCTCGCGTTCAATAACTCTGGGACGGGCCTGGACACAAGCAGTTAAAATGTCTGGTCCACGGGAACAATCCCGGACATAGTACACAAAAATACCTTCATACATGAAAAACCTCCCTAGCGGGGCTAGCCTACAACGTACTATAGAAACCTGACATAACTGTACTCGTCAAAACAACGATACACGCAACAGCGTTTAACTAACAAATGACAATCTACAGAACATATGAGCAGATACAAGAATGGAAACTGGGTTCCATGAGCTATAACTGCAATGAAAGGGAAAGTGAATGCTAAAAGCATTCTGTCCTATGTTAATATCAGTCCGTCTCACTCAGAAGCATGCGCTCTCACATGGGCGCTGAGTCACAAAACCTGTTCGTGTCGCCGCAGGATACAAGATTCCTGCGCTGTATGACACAACACACTAACTAGACCGGCAATTTAAGCAAGATAATAACTGTAAAACTGGCCTCATCATAATACCTTTACCATAGGTTATAAACCTCGAAGAATATGTGCATAAAAAAAACGCTATACATCTGAATACAATCACATAACTCTGTCTTTCACATCAAAGACGTTTAAAAGGTAGCAATATCACTAATTGCTGGAGCTCTCTGCTCTCAAAGATAAAATACACTTCAGTAGTTGCTTGTATCAAATATCAAATAAACACGTGTCATCACACTTGACACTACCAAAATAATAATTGTGGCGCAAATACCACTCTCTGCTGGATCTGCTTAATGATACGTTGGGAACTGGGTTCGATGCTAGGCAACTACAAAACGTCCCTTTTACTTATAAGGTCTACACATGACCTGGATGGCTTCTGAGCTCATCTCAAATGAAATATAAAGCAGTTACAAAACTGGTAATTACAGTCGATTACCCAAATGATACGACTACTCTAACGAAGTCAGGGGCGTAACATTGACTGGCTGCAAAAAATGCAGTTAAAGAAACACAACCAAGGCATCAGATTGCCTTAACTAGAGTCTGCAGAGACTTGAAAATCACCCCAGATAGGGTTAAACAAAGTAGCCTAAAATAACTACAGTCACGTTTAGCAATAGACAGAAATTGGCGTCCCACGACGTCCATCAAGCTGCACTAGGGTTGACCAAAATGTCAGACCCAAGGGTAACTCACAATCACTGTACATAAATGACATCTAATAAGACTAATTACATTCCCTACCTATGAAATGGCTGTCACTAAATTCGGTTGGTTCACAAACTACACTAATCTAACTATACCACCAGAAACTAGAACAAGGAAGGGTTGTACAAAACTCACGATATGAAGGAGCTCACACTTAGCTCTCTGTCCAACGACAAGGGTTGAACAAAAGCACCTCTGGCTTTCAGGATTGGCATCGTCCTCATCAGAGCTTCCATATGGGCTCTCCCAAAGACCAGGGTTCTGTCTGTCCCTGTAGTTGACCTCGTGAAAGACTGGACATGCCTAGGAAAGGCATCCTCGGTTCCTTCCTTCTCGTCCGATGTTCTAGAAGTTCCATAATCAAGCAGGTCCCATCCGAGACATCTCCCTCATACCGTAATGGTATTAGCCCATGGTCTCGGCCTCGAACATGGTGTTGAAAAAGTTGACCACGTGGGCGGTAGTATAAGACTTGTAGTAGTTCATTATTATCACTTGAAAATTACAGCATTCGTCGCAGATATCACAGGCTTTAAATATAACTGGTAACACAGCCTCTACACTTTGCAGATGTAAATGATAAATGGCCATGCACTGTTCTGCGATTCTACACGTGTACAGACGCTACTTTGTCTATCACGTGGCATCCGTGAAATGGGCGTCGTTTTATTATAGATAAATTCACCGTAGCAATCGTTGTATAATGTACTTTTATAATCACACTTGTTTAAAGTAATAATTTCTCATTTACCTGTATATTTTCGCACCAGGCTCTCGGTCCTCCACAAACACGTGGGTGAAAAAATGTGGTGCTACAGTAATGTCGTAAATTTCACAATACTTGCCAAATAATTCACTATACAATTTGTGTTGATCACTGCACATCAACAACAGCGATTCGTAGTATAATTGTGCTAGATGGCACCCGATAATGATTTCCACGCTGTAAAGCGGACTGTTTGCCACGTCTTATGCGACGGATATAATTACACGCCTACACAGGGCGGATTCTCCAGACGTAGTGCAAGGAACTGCGTTCCTCGTGGAAGCAAGTCGTCAAACTAAGTCATTGAGTGACTACTTACATTCCTATTTGCGTATCTGCAATGATATTACCTTACCTTAAAGTGAAAAAACATTCTCCAAAATGTTTCAATAATACTGAATGACGAAATGGAATATTCTGAGTCTCGTGGAAAGATAAAAATGATTAATAAGACCTCAGATAATTAATTAGCAGACTTCACCAAAGTCAAAAGTGCGATTCTCCGCTACTTCAAAGAGAATTGTATATACTCTCAGCTTCTCGTAGCTTTCTTGGTGTGTTCAAAGGTAGTACATCCCATCATAAATGTGCTGTCGTAAAAAAATATCACATGAACCTTAGCTCAGCGTGTTCATCTGCCTCTCCGTCGTTTCAAATAAAATGTTGGGACGACATTTTTATTTGACTCAAAGTTCATTCATAAGTGATATTTTTTTAGATTAGCTGCGTTGAAGGTTCCAATGCGCTCTCCTGTCCGAATGTCTTCAATCACATAACTTCCATTGTTCAGAGGCTGTCGGATACGACTGGGGCCATAATATAAAGACAGAAATTTCCCATATATGCGGTCTATAGTACTTGAAATTCCGGATCTCCTTATAAGGACAAGGTCTCCCGCGACTAGTGGTTCTCTGAATCTCTGGCGTCTAGTTCTTCTCAAGCGTTTGACAGCTTGCCTGTCCAAAGTGTCCCTTGCAGCTAAAAGTCTGCTGGCGTGTGATGGTTGTAAACAAGGTGGATTTACAATCACACGATTCCATATTCTCATCGGCATCTGGTTCAAATGCAAAACCATGGGTATATGACCAGTGCTCTCATGGACTGTTGAGTTAATACATTTCGCCATGATAACTAGGACTTCGGTCCATCGCCAGTGTTCTTCCTGACAATACAATCGACAGAATTTTGCGATAATAGACATTACGCATTCTGCTGGGTTGCTCTCTGGATGGCGAATAGACGATAGAACATGACCTATTTCCAACTCGTTCATAGCATTGGCAAATTCTGCGGAGGTGTACTGTGATCCATGATCAGTCAACAGGAATTGTGACTTTCCTGCCTCCGATATCACTTGTCGTCTAATTATCTGGATAATCTGGTGAGCGGTGGCTTTCTGAATCGGATGAAGCATCGTATATTTCGTGAACACATCAATGGTTACTACAATGAAGCGATTCCCACGACGGGCCTTAGGTATTGGGCCATAAAGGTCCTGTGCGTATAACTCTCTAGGTTGAGTTGGGAGTATTGGTCTAGGTGGTTCCTTCAACAAGTGTGACGTGTACTTGTTCCGCTGGCATGCGTCGCAAGCACGTAAACACTGTCTAACGGTGGTTCCTAGCCTTTTCCAAGTAAAAGACTCCTTGATGGTTGCAATGGTCTTGTCAGTCCCGCCATGTCCAATGGATAGATGAACCATAAGAATGACAGATTCTTGATATCTCCTCGGAATGACTGCACGCATTTGAATGTGGTCCTCGTCCACAAACTTATACAAAACACGATGATAGATCAAATAATCATCTGCAAGAGCAGGAATCCTCGCATAATGAGCATCCTGTGGATCCATTCGTCGTTCCAGGAAACGGATAATATGCCTGAGTTCCTCCTCACGTCGTTGTCCTTCAGGTAGATGACGAAGTCGGCGAAGGTGTTCCTCGCATTCTCCCTCGATGTCAATGGCATTCACAGTGGCTTCAGGATTCCGGCTGAGAATGTCGGCCAACACATTCTCTCTGCCTGGTCGGTAAACAATTTCCAAGTCAAACTGTTGGAGAAACAGCGTCCAACGTGTGATCCTGTCGCTTGCCAGTCTTGTTCGTAAAATTAAGGTCAGCGCATGGTGATCGGTCCTCACAATAATCCTCTGGCCTAACAAAAGTTTCTGCCAGTACTTAAGTGCGTAGACAATCGCAAGTGCTTCAATCTCAGTGGTGAAATAATGAGATTCATGCGCTCTCAAACGTCGACTTAAGAAAGCGATGTAATGACATTTCTTCTCATCATCCTCCTGCAGTAGGATGGCACCTATTCCAATCGCAGATGCATCAGTCTCTAGAATAAAATTCCGGGAATAGTCTGGGTATTCTAACTGAATCGAATCAACCAG
This sequence comes from Meconema thalassinum, assembly GCA_946902985.2. NCBI lineage: Eukaryota > Metazoa > Arthropoda > Insecta > Orthoptera > Tettigoniidae > Meconema > Meconema thalassinum. The sequence continues at coordinate 725,600,064 of OX336389.2, forward strand.
CATCTGTTTAGCTTTTCTGAAAGCTGCCTCGCACTCGTCATTCCAAGCCCATCTGCAATTCTTCTTCAGAAAACCTTGCAGTGGTGCGACAGTCTCAAAATACCTCTCACAATGAGCAGCAAAGAATTGGAGAATTCCTAGGAATTGTCTCACGTGTTTCACACGGGTTGGCGTTGGAAATGCAGCAACGGTTCTGATCTTTGCCAGATTGGGCCTGTATCCATCTCCATTAATTATGTGTCCCACAAATTTTATTTCTCTCTGGAAGAATCGACACTTGTCGAACTTCACTTTGAAATTAGCCTGTCGAAGATTCTCAAAAACAAGGCGTAAGGTTGTTGAATGTTCTTCCTCTGTTTCCGAAGCTATGAAGATGTCGTCCACGTAACATATCACCTTCTGCTTCACTTCAGGAGTCAGCTTCGCTTCAAGTGCTCTAATTAATGCAGCTCCGACATTTTTCATTCCAAAGGGTAGTTTTCGAAATACATAGGTGGTCTGATCGAACAGAAACCCTGTATACTTCTGAGTATGCTCAGATAATCTTATATGGTAGTAGGATTGTACTAAGTCCAAAGACGAAAATATCTTCTTTCCCTTAAACTTCCTGAGGATGTCCCTAATCTTGGGCGGTCTGTCATGCTCAGGAGCTAAGCGTTCATTTAAGGCCCTTGCATCGAGACAAAGTGTCAAGCTTCCATCCATCTTAACCACAGGTGTTATAGAATTCAAGAAAGGAGTCGGTGACTTCTTGATTGTGCCTGCTGCTTCCATCTCATGGATCTTCTTAGCAGCTTCCTCGAGGTGTTTCTCTGCGATAGGATAAATCTTCTTCTGGAATGAGGAATCATCCAATAGTACAAGATCATACTCGTAGTCCAATATCTCACCAGGTGTGGTGTCGAATATATCCTCGTATTCGCTTAATATTGCATCTAGATTCTCTCGTATGGGTGCTGATAATTGTTCTGCCTCTTCGTCGGCATCTTGTGTCTCCTCAATTTCCTTGACATTTAAATTCTCAACAACGTTGACTTCGGATACAAATTCCGGTTCTTCCTCTACTAAGTTCATTTGAATGGGTTCGTTCGGCTTAAACTCGACCGTATTACGTCCCATATCAATGATTCCATCATACTTCCGAATGAAGTCTGCACCCGATATGGCAACATGATGCAAGCCTTTCATCACAAGAAATTCGTGCAAGTACACGTGGCTCGAAATTTTCAAAGTGCATAGAATCTGGATTTTGCACGTTACAACACGGTCAGGTATGACTGCTCTGACTCTTACTGCAGAAACTGGCAGCTCTGTCACCTCAGAGTTTGCTTTCAGTCTGGCATGGCAATCGGCGGAAATGACACTTATCATCGCCCCAGTATCGATGAGAATGACTACGTTACATCCATTCAGGGTAGCTACAATCTTCGGTAGACGCGTCAATTCGTAGTTGTGGTTCGTCGTTCGTTGTTCGTCTAATAGATCTTCCTGAATTGGCTCCCAGAGTAAGATGGTGGCAGTTACTCTGTGCTCAATCGGGTAAGAATCTACTGGTTTTTCGGCTTTTTTTTTCCTTTCTTGGCGGGAAGTACCGGGCTGGCTTCGCTCCGTTTCTACCGCCGAAACATTCCGTGTTTCCCTCGAAGTCGGGTTCTGATCTCCCCCTTCTTGTATTTCTTGAAGTTCTCGGAGTTGCTGAAGGTATTCACGACTCTCCCATGCTCTTCCTCTCCAGTCTCGATCGGTTTGGTATCTGGGGTCTCGATCTCTATTGTAACCTCTGCTATAGCGGTAATCCCTACGGATACTTCCGTGCTGTGGGTTCCGGCTATTATTCCCTCGGCGGTCGTTATCGTGACGACAGTCGTCGTTCGTCCCTCGATCGAAGCGTCGATTCCAGTGACTACGACGGTCATCTCTCTGGTATCTAGCATATGGAGTGTTGTTCCAATCTCTCCAACCACGATTATAGTCATTGCGCTGTCCAGAGCTCTCTTGAGTCTGTGTCTGCTGTGGCGTCTGGCACACTTTGTCCACAGTTGTCAAGTTGACATGTCGCTCTTCACGCCTGTCAGCCTTCTGCTGACGGTGAGTCGGAAACTGTTCGGTGTTAGCGTCCAATCGTCGCAAGATTTGGTCGCACTGCTGAAAAGTAGATGCTCCAGCAGCGATCAATACACGTTGCACGTCTGCCGGGTATTGCCAGACGATGGTGTTTACCAGGTCTTGCTCTGACAGTGGGGGTTGTAAGCAACGGAGTTTCGCAAGCTGGGTTGCGAAGTAGTTCGCATAGTGCGTCGGAGTGTTCGAGCTGTATCAGCGAGTGTACATCTCAGCTCTGATACTCTGCTGGATGTCGCTTGACCAGTAAGTCCTCAGCAAGGCTTCTCTAAAGTCATGGTAGCCTACAAGTGAGTAACGGAAGGCTCTAAACCAAGTGCTGGCTTGCCCCTCAAGCAAACGCTCAATAACTCGGAGCTCTCTCTCCGGAGTTACCATTGTGCCTCTTAAGTAGCTTTCCACATTCGCCAAAAATTCCACTGGAGTGATACCACTTCCAGTGCCTGAGAATCGATCTGGTTGCTCTTCTCGTGAACGGAAAATAGTCACGTTCCCCTGCGTATGCGCGGGTCTAAATGAACTTGGCATATAGTTATGCGTTGGCGTACTCGTCTCTTGACTTTGTCGGTTAGGTACGGGTTGGAAAGGATGTGCGTCAAAGTTTAACACTTGACTCTGCGCTGAACCGGTAAATTGAGATGGTCGCGGTTCCATGGGTGCGCTCGGTTGAAAATGTGCAGGCATTATCCCTGCGGATTGCGATCCTGGTGTTGCCTGATAGTCTCCCATCTGTGAGGGTAAATGGGTCTCTCGTGGATGCGGCTCCAGTCGGTCGAGACGTCACTCGATAACTTCGAGCCCTGGGATGGTCTTAGCTGCGACTTTATTTCCCAGATCGTTGAGCTGCAATTCTATCCTCTCAACGTTGCCTTTGAGGTTGGTGTCGACTTAGCGAATAGCCGTCCTCAAGTTGTAGTTGAGGTCTAACCTCTCGGTTATCGCGACTTCCTCGAATCGTTTCTGTAGGGAGTCGATTTCTTCCTCGACTTTTGACATGTTGTCCTGGATCCTACCTACGTCATCTTTGACCTCGGCTACCTTTGCCTCCATAGTGGTCTTATGTTCATTGAGGTCACCCCTCAACATCATGACATCGATCTTTTTCTCTTCTCGATGAACGTCAATCGTTTCACGTAGCCCTGTTACTGTCTCAGTCAATTCCGTAATATTATTTCTGTTTGTGTTCAACTCGTCCTTGACCTCGATCATACCATCGACGATCGTCTTGACGTTGTTGTTGACTGCGTTCGCTGCACCTCTCATCAGTATGAGTCCTATATTCATGGTCGCCATGTCCTTCTTGACGTTATCCATGAATCCCTCGACGTGAGTTAACCGAGTTCCGAATTCTTCTCGAGTGTGCTCCAAGTCGGCCCTCATATCGATCTGGACTCTGTTAATTGTTGTCTGGATCCGAGCGGTGTGCTCCTCTAATCGGGTCTGCACGTCCTCCCTAGCTCTATTCATCTGATCAGTTAAACTATCTATACGCTGGTTAGCTTCCTGATGGTGTCGTATAACATCAACTCTAACAGCCGCTAAACCTGCCGTAAGATCATTCCTAGCCTCTACTCTATAAGTATCCATGTCGGCCCTGACCTGCGATAGATCAGCCCTAACGTTATTGATTGACTGTGTGTTGATCTCAAGATCCTGTCCAACGTTATTAATTTCCTGTCTAACTTGGTCCACATGACCACTTACATTGTTAATTGACTGGGTGTTAACTTCAAGATCACCCCGGACATTATTAATTTCCTGTCTAACCTGGTCCACATGACCACTTAGAGTGTTGACAGCTTGGGTATTCTCACCTAAGTCACCTCGGACTTCACCTAATCAGTCCTTACAGTACCTAAGTCAGCAGTAATCTGCTGGAGATTGGCATTGACACCTGCCATCATCTCCCCAAACACACGACGAATTGATTCCTCATCCATGACAAGAAAATTATTTGAGAAAGAGAGGGATCAATCTCTAATGGAACTTACAGCTATGATTAGTTACTTGGTGGTATAAAGCTTGTTTCATTTAAATAAACATCACGAGTACAGCTGGAATATGCAAACTAAGTGCTTCTACATTTACAAAGACAACGGCGAGCAAAGCAAAGTATTACATTTACTCAGGATGAGGCATCATCAAAGAAAATCCTATCCTTCATTTATATAACACAAAAGCCTCACCCCATGGACTTGTATCAAACATGAATGCCATGCGGTTAATTGATCTGCAGTACGACTTACTAAGTTCGTCCCAGTCCGGTCAATTTACCACTAATCAACATTAAGATCCTCTTAAATAACATGGAACTGACGTTCACCACGTTAACGTCGGCACATGAGTTGGGCGCCATTTAAATGTTTGATTATGACCCCGTCAGAGGAGATGCCAGGATAGCCAACAACCGCAATGACTTCCCTAACATCTCATCCGTCGGACCTAACTGCCGTGAGGATCAGGTGAACTTCCAAATAGGCCAAAGCGGCACGAGAAACTGTAGTCCACGGGGATCGTGGTACATGGTGAAGAAGGTCATAGACTGCCTAAGGAAAGGTTCACCTTAAAAACTAGACTGAGAAAAGAAACATCCAGACTTATGTAAAATACCGTGAACATTTATTGTAAATTTTACAAACCCCTAGCCTAGTTCGGAAGGTTTCTATCGGCTAATCCGCAAGCTAATAAATAATCAAAAATAAAGAGCAGGTCCCTACCTGAGAAGTTACAGTAAACCCTCGCGAAAGATCTGTCTCACAATAACAAAGCAACAACAGCAACACTAGGAAAATGGTACGACGCAAATCCCTAGGTCAAGTTACAAGATCAAGCTAATATCAGAATTTACATTTAACAGGGTGGCAAAACAAATCTAAGTTAGGATGATACCAACTCCGCATTTACATTTAACGTTAATTCATCTAGCTAAGTCTTATCAATTAATAACAAAATTTCCGGCGGTGACGTCCGTAATATCAAACAATTACATTCAAAGCTAAGTGACCAGCCATAGAAAAAAAACATCTGTCATTCTTAGGAACTAAGTGCTAATCAGCACACAAAAGGGTTACATAGAGGATTCGTACACTTTTACATAATAAGTAAATAAATAAGAGACCACAGTTTTATTCAAATGCCTGCCTGCACCTTGGTTTACTGTTTGTAAGTCATAGTCATCTAATGTGTGTAATTACGGTGACGACTGCGTAGTAAAGACTACGTCTAACATCGTATGGCCTGAGCTCCACCAGCTACGAACTCCAGGTTCGAGCAAGCTTCAGTCGCAACAAAAAGTGTCAGCTGTCCTCAAGTCATTTCCTCCAGGAAATACCTTCATTAGCACGGCTATGTCAGCAGGTTCCAAATGCAAATGAACAAGGTTAAATAGAAAGAATTCGTTAGTTAGCTTTTGTTTATCAAAATTATGCGTTTTATTATTAAGATATCGGTTTAGGTTATCGTTGGTTTATGGCGAATAATACTGACAATAGCCTGGGCACGGAGTGTCTCCACTGAGATCAATCTCCACCAAAAGCCTCGACTCAAAGGTCGGAATATAATCAACGAGCAATAACAACTCGGACCCACAATAACACAAGTTACCAGCGGCGCACAGCTCGCGTTCAATATCTCTGGGATGGGTCTGCACACTCAGTAACCCTCCATAACATCTGGTCAACGGGAACAATCCCGGACAAGGTACACACAAATACCTTCATACATGAAAAACCTCCCTAGCGGGGCTAGCCTACAACGTACTATAGAAACCTGACATAACTGTACTCGTCAAGACAACGATACACGCAACAGCGTTTAACTAACAAATGACAATCTACAGAACATATGAGCAGATACAAGAATGGACACTGGGTTCCATGAGCTATAACTGCAATGAAAGGGAAAGTGACTGCTAAAAGCATTCTGTCCTTTGTTAATATCAGTCCGTCTCACTCAGAAGCATGCGCTCTCACACGGGTGCTGAGTCACAAAACCTGTTCGTGTCGCCGCAGGCTACAAGATTCCTGCGCTGTATGACACAACACACTAACTAGGCCGGCAATTTAAGCAAGATAATAAGTGTAAAACTGGCCTCATCATAATACCTTTACCATAGGTAAAAAGATAAAATACACTTTAGTAGTTGCTTGTATCAATTATCAAATAAACACGTGTCATCACACTGGACACTACCAAAATAATAATTGTGGCGCAAATACCACTCTCTGCTGGATCTGCTTAATGATACGTTGGGAACTGGATTCGATGCTAGGCAACGACAAAACCTCCCTTTTACTTATGAGGTCTACACATGACCTGGATGGCTTCTGAGCTCATCTCAAATGAAATATAAAGCAGTTACAAAACTGGTAATTACAGTCAATTACCCAAATGATACAACTACTCTAACGAAGTCAGGGGCGTAACATTGACTGGCTGCAAAAAATGCAGTTAAAGAAACATAACCAAGGCATCAGATTGCCATAACTAGAGTCTGCAGAGACTTGAAAATCACCCCAGATAGGGTTAAACAAAGTAGCCTAAAAATGACTACAGTCACGTTTATCAATAGACAGAAATTGGCGTCCCACGACGTCCATCAAGCTGCACCAGGGTTGACCAAAATGTCAGACCCAAGGGTGACTCACAATCACTGTAGATAAATGACATCTAATTAGACTAATTATATTCCCTACCTATGAAATGGCTTTCACTAAGTTCGGTTGGTTCACAAACTACACTAATCTAACTATACCACCAGAAACTAGAACAAGGAAGGGTTGTACAAAACTCACGATATGAAGGAGCTCACACTTAGCTCTCTGTCCAACGACAAGGGTTGAACAAAAGCACCTCTGGCTTTCAGGATTGGCATCGTCCTCATCAGAACTTCCATCTGGGCTCTCCCAAAGACCAGGGTTCGGTCTGTCCCTGTAGTTGACCTCGTGAATGGACTGGACATGCCTAGGAAAGGCATCCTCGGTTCCTTCCTTCTCGTCCGATGTTCTAGAAGTTCCATAATCAAGCTGGTCCCATCCGAGACATCTCCCTCATACCATAATGGTATTAGCCCATGGTCTTGGCCTCGAACATGGTGTTGAAAAAGTTGACCACGTGGGCGGTAGTATAAGACTTGTAGTAGTTCATTATTATCACTTGAAAATTACAGCATTCGTAGCAGATATCACAGGCTTTAAATATAACTGGTAACACAGCCTCTAAACTTTGCAGATGTAAATGACAAATGGCCATGCACTGTTCTGCGATTCTACACGTGTACAGACGCTACTTTTTCTATCACGTGGCATCCGTGAAATGGGCGTCGTTTTATTATAGATAAATTCACCGTAGCAATCGGTGTATAATGTACTTTTATAATCACACTTGTTTAAAGTAATAATTTCACATTTACCTGTATATTTTCGCACCAGGCTCTCGGCCCTCCACAAACACGTGGGTGAAAAAATGTGGTGCTACAGTAATGTCGTAAATTTCACAATACTTGCCAAATAATTCACTATACAATTTGTGTTGATCACTGCACATCAACAACAGCGATTCGTAGTATAATTGTGCTAGATGGCACCTGATAATGATTTCCACGCTGAAAAGCGGACTGTTTGCCACGTCTTATGCGACGGATATAATTACACGCCTGCACAGTGCGGATTCTCCAGACGTAGTGCAAGGAACTGCGTTCCTCGTGGAAGCAAGTCGTCAAACTAAGTCGTTGAGCGACTACTTACATTCCTATTTCCGTATCTACAATGATATTACCTTACCTTAAAGTGAAAAAACATTCTCCAAAATGTTTCAATAATACTGAATGACGAAATGGAATATTCTGAGTCTCGTGGAAAGATAAAAATGATTAATAAGACCTCAGATAATTAATTAGCAGACTTAACCAAAGTCAAAAGTGCGATTCTCCACTACTTCAAAGAGAATTGTATAAGCTCTCAGCTTCTCGTAGCTTTCTTGGTGTGTTCAAAGGTAGTACATCCCATCATAAATGTGCTGTCGTAAAGAATATCACATGAACCTTATCTCAGCGGGTTCAGTACGGATGCATCTCACCGTGCATTAACGTAAATTACTGGTTGACTAAATAATTAACGTAAAGATAACTGTTGGGCGTGGCACCATCCTTACTTAGCTTATTCTTATTGGCGCTATTAAATGTAAATTTTTACTTGTGGCATGTGGACAATTAGTATTCTTGCTTTGCTGTAAATTCGATGATGTGATTATTCGCATTCTTATCGACTTATTGTGTTTGCATAAGGATTAAATTTTCGTGCTACATTCCAAGCTAGTTTGCTGTTCGATTTTTGTATGAAGGATTTTCGCGAGGGTGCAACTTAACGTCAATTTAGGAAGGATTATTTATGTTCATATTTTTATTGGCTTTGTGGACTAGCCGATTCCAAACCCTCCGAAGTGGGATAGGGGTTTGTGCCTTTATTGAATACATTGTTACGAATTTTACTTAAGCCCGGATCATTTTATTGCTAGCTTTATGTTATGGGGTGTGATTCCTTGAGCATGACTATGACTCTTCCCCCGTTATACTTGATACCTCAAGGATATCAGTCTCGTGCCGGAGGTAGCCTGAGGAACACATCCGATCCTCTCAGAGTGTGTGTTTGGAGGATGGGGGTGTCTGGAATGCCGTCTGCGGTTGGTGGTACCCTGACAGTCCCGTCCAACGGGCACAATAAGCAGGCCATAGAGTTATGTATTATTATATGACGATTATTGCGTACGTTTATTATTCAAACATTGAATTCTTTCACTTAATTAGGACACATAAAATAAGAATTTAATTTAAACGTTTCGCACAGCCGCCATCTTGAGGTTATGAAAATAATTGAACTAATTTAGATGTTATTGCATTACAATGTGTATAGACATTTGCTGTACCAAGTTTCACTGCGCTCGGATGGTTAAAACGCGAGAAATGTCTATGTAAATCTGTCACCTTCGCATGGCCTCCATGTTCGTTTTGTGCTTAACAGGTTTTTGAAAGTCACACATGTGAACCTTTAGTGGTGCTTTTTATCACCGTACAAAATGTCAGGGTGATATCAGTAACCTTTATCGCAGATAAAGAATGCCGGTGAAATATATTGCACAGCCGCCATGTTGGATTGGTGAGACGTAAAAAATGCAGGGCTCGGTCGAGGTTGCAAACATTCTACAATGATCTTGCCGATCCAGCCCTTTAGATTTTATCAGGGGGACGCACACAAACACACACACGGACAAAATGTGATCTCATTAGCCCTTTCTTTTTTCAAAAAATTAAAATAGGCCACAAATAACTAATAATAATTAAATAATACATGTTCTCAATTTTTCGACAAGCTTAGGCGTGTTTTCCAAATATGATGATGGATATCTCGCAATTGTAATAGGTTAGTAAGTACCGCAGTTATTGTTTGCAATCCTCCTAAAACTGTTGCTCGTGTATAACCTTTTCCTTTCAATCCTGTCTCATCCCTTCATCAACTACCTTTCTCGATGTTTATTACCATAAAGTATCAACATATTTTCCCCCTCTTAAATCAATTTTTTTTTGTATGAGGGTCAAATGTAAATATAAAACACGTAACATTGGGGTTAATAGACTGGAGCACAAATCAATCTATGTGTAAATAAGTTATTTTAGCCAGCTTTTCATATTTTGCAACAATGATGAAAAAGCAGACTTATGATATCACTCGTGCCGATATGTGTGTGTGTCTGTCCTTCTATTAATGTTATTGATTTTACGTCACTTTTAACTTCTGCGGCTTTAGAGACGCCGGGGTGCCGGAATTTTTCCCCGAAAGGGATCTTTAACGTGCCTGTAAATCTACTGAAACGGTTCCCTCGCATTTGCACACCTGTGTTTTTGTCCCTCCACCTAAAGATTCCTAAACGCCTGCAATTTCAAAACCAAACTTGGTATGATTGTATCCCTATATCCCAATCCATGATCGTTTTTGCGCCAGGCATTGAAACATAAATTCCCCTAACCCCGATATTTAAATATACTAGAGGATAAAGCCTAGCTAGTTCTGATGATGCCTTCCCTGATAATGTCATTAGGTTGATAAACTGATAAACAGACAGACAGATAAAAACGTTATATTATATTATATTATATTATATTATATTATATTATATTATATTATATTATATTATATTATATTATATTATATTATATTATATTATATTATATTATATTATATTATATTATATTATATTATATCATCTATACTAATATAATAAAGCTGAAGAGTTTGTGTGTTTGTGTGTTTAAACGCGCTAATCTCTGGAACTACCAGTTGGGTTTGAAAAAATATTTTTATATGATAGCCAGATTCAAGAGTTTAGGCTATGTTAAATTTCGGACAGACCACTCCTTTCCATGCATTTAGGCCCTTTGGCACAAATCTAGACCGTTTCACCGATCTGAACAAAATTTGTATACTTATCCTTTGGAACCCTACGAGTAACACTGTTTACATGGAATTTCGGACAGACCACTCCATTCCCTGGATTTAGGCCCTTTGGCACAAATCTACACCGTTTCACCGATCTGAACCAAAATTTGTATACACACCCTTTGGAACACTGCGGGTAACACTGTCCACTTTAAATTTCGGACAGACCACTCCTTTCCCTGCATTTAGGACCTTTGACAAAAATCCACACCGTTTCACTGATCTGAACCAAAATTTGTATACTTACCCTTCGATACCCTGCAAGTAACAATATTTACATGAAATTTATGACAGACCAGTCCATTGCCTGGATTTAGGCCCTTTGGCACAAATATACACCTTTTCACCGATCTGAACCAAAATGTGTATACTTAGCCTTTGGAAACCTGCGAGTAACATTGTTTACATGGAATTTCGGACTGACCACTTCATTCCCTATTTTAGGCCTTTGGCACAAACCTACACCGTTTCACCGATCTAAACCAAAATTTGTATACACGCCATTTGGAACACTGCGGGTAACACTGTCCACTTAATATTTCGGACAGACCACTCCTTTCCCAGCATTTAGGCCCTTTGACAAAAATCTACACCGTTTCACCGATCTGAACCAAAATGTGTATACTTAGCCTTTGGAACCCTGCGAGTAACACTGTTTATATGGAATTTCGGACAGACCACTCCATTCCCTCATTTAGGCCCTTTGGCACAAATCTACACCGTTTCACCGATCTGAACCAAAATTTGTATACACACCCATTGAGGCCCTTTATCACAAATCTACACCGTTCCTCTTAATTGCACCAAATATTACAAACACTTTGAAAACCTTACTGGTAACACTGTCCACTTGATATTTTGGACAACGCTCTACATTCCCTACATTTAGAATAACAATCAAACTGAACTTGAAAACCACTTATTAAGGCCCTAGAACCATTCATGTCCGTAGTAGTGTAACTGTAAGAGCATTTTAATAAGTCTATTGTTGACTGGCAATTCGGGCTACATCACGTCGCCCCTACCAGTATTCTGGTGCATAATTGCGAAAATAGTTAAATCTTGCGCTGCTTATAAATTGCAGTCACGGGGAGTAATTAGTGCAAAAAGGTTTCTTAGTCTCCTTAAAACAGTTATCATCATGAACATATTATGCCTCTGTATAAGTGCAATGGTGTTGGTGCAATACATTGAGGTTATCAGCTGCAATAAACGTTGGTGCTCTCAAATTTACCTTAATTGTTTTCCGAAACTTATCGTTGAGCGCTCTGTGGCGATTAATGTTACTATTGCTACCACAGGAGCTCGGGACAGCCGAGGTTTTACAAAGTGTTCTGATTATTTTCCTACGGCGCTATGCGACAAAAGACGACACTATTGGTCCCTACATTTCTAACAGACTATGTGATATAGGCCCTAGGCAGTGTGTTTTATTTCACTTACTCCTCTTTCTAATCATTTTTAGAAATTTGTTTGTAAATGACATGTGTCAGTGCTGTAGTTAGTAAATAGCCGTTTCCCTATTCATTATTATCATTATTATCAATACGGAGAAATGACCTAAATGTTACGTCCATTATACTGTACTGCTTATCACCCCCACTACAACCACCACCACTACCACCACTACCACCACCACCATCACAAAAATGTATATTTAAAAATATTTCTTTTCTGGTAGTTTAAGTATCATGTGCCAGTTCTGTAGTAGTATTCATTATCATCCCTAAAACAAATAAATCCACCGGGCGAAGCCGGGCACTACTGCTGGGATTATATATATTCAAAATCAGTCCGAAGTTAGTTTTTCCTGAAGAATAAGCTCTGATTCAGAGTAGTTCACATGGAAATAACATTGATGAATCCTTCTAGTGTATTCCCTCATGTACATGTAATCATCATGTTATGTGGAATATTGTAAACTTACAGGCTGGGTTAACGTCAGGTAAATATATCTCAAGTATTTTTTTATTATAGCAATACTGAATTAGTGACAAATCACATCGAAGAAAGTGTACAGTGTAACGCGTTCAAGTCTGAAAAGAAGTGTAGTGGAGTGATTATATAATTAACATTTCAAGGAAAAAAGTGATGTCAGAACTAAAGATCTATGGGAGTTTTCTGTTTCGAAGATGACCACCAATATCATAGCAGATGAAGTAGTTCAAGTACGGTACTTGAAGTACCGCACATATCTCCTAAACTCGTATCAGTCTGACTCCAAGTTTAAAGCGCGTTCCGCATGCAAGAGTTTGGAGCTGATAACCTCGATGTTAGGCCCCTTAAAACAACAATTATCATCATCATCACATGTATGCTGTAAGATTATCATTCATTACTTTGAATCGAGCTTTGCATATTAATCAAGTAAGATCTGTTACGATAAAAGGCGCAGGTCCATGTGATAATTCTGGTAGTTAAAGAGTATGGTTACTGTGCGTTGTCGGTCGGACATGGATTTCACCGTTCCTGAATGGTTACCTGAAATTGCTTCGAGGATAATTACCTATTCCTGTTTCCTTTTGGTCTTATTCAATATAACAACCCGTCATTATACTATCTAGTTACTTCTCTTATTCCGTACGTTAGGGATAATATATACAAGGGGATAATTGACTAATTGAGAGATTATCTTTGAGTTATACCAGGAACATAATCTAATGAGACGTCATAATTTGCCAAATCCATCATTTGGAATATGAAACTACTGTATTTCTCGTGAGAGAAAAGAAAATGTTTTTGAACTACAAGCAATATGAAACATACTGTATTTCTCTTGAGAGAAAAGAAAATTATTTTGATCTACAAACAATGTTCATTTCCGCTCAAATAGTCTACTTCCTGACAAGATTATTTTACCACGTGTTGTAGTAATTCCTTTAAGGAAGACGAAAAGGCGTGCACATTTCCTCAGTTGGGTAAAGCAATCATTCACTTCCTATCACTGGTTTTTAGTACCACTCAGTAGTACATGGGTTAATAGGGGTTCATTTTGGGTTGAATAGAATTTAATTTTTATCCCTGGTATGTCTACCCCTTATTATTCCCGTTTTCCAACGGGGTCGGGGATGAGATGCGATGGAAGTCTTTGTGGCGATGGTTTTTTACGGCCGGATGCCCTTCCTGACGCCAACCTCATGAGAGGAGTTAATGAGAGATGAAATGAATGATGGTGAATGAAACTTGGCAAGGATGTGGAAGGAAGCGGCCGTGGCCTGTCAGAAGGTATCGTCCCAGCATTTGCATGGTGTTGAAAATGGGGGAAACCACGGAAAACCATTTCAGGGACGGCCGACGGTGGGACTCGAACCCACGCGTCTACCGAGTCAGCAGAGAGCTTGGCCCCATGACCTAATGCTGCGCGTTAGCCAGCGTAGCCACTACTGTCGGTTAATTTTTATCCCTGGAATATTTGCAAAAGAAAGAGTTTTAAAATAATGACTCTTTTTCAAATTAAATGCTAAAATTCACAAGGATATTTAGCCTAATTTCATAAAAGTGAAATAGTCTGATAAGATTACTTGTAGGTGTGTGTGTGTGTGGGTGGGTGGGAGGGTGTTTGAGTGGGTGGGTGAGTGAGTGGTTAGGTGTGTGTGTATGTACTGTTGTCCTGTGTGTGTAACCACATATCAAAACCTCAATATCTGAACTAAATTGAATTTCACGCGTACCTTAACGGCAACATTTCTATATCCGTTATCTTATCGGAAACAAAATCGCAACCCACTGAAGTGTCAATGCCTTAATGCCCTACTGGCTTAACCAATCATATCCCTACTAAACTCAAACCTCACAGACCGTCACATAGGAGAATTTTAGACGCTGAGGTATCAAATTGCTATCAGCTAAATGATTTCAATATTGGGTCCATGAGTGATTCTTAAGTATTATAATTGATAACTTGAGATCTAATGCATAAATACTAACCACAGTTGACATTCTGCTTGATGCATACGACACAAATAAGTTTCAAGAGTTTAAACTGGAACATATCTAATAATACACACACACGTCTTCATAAATATGCAATATATTAAAATAACTTACCGACCTTCGAATAAATTCCAAATGTTGAACAGATAAGATAAGCCCGTAGATCCCAGTGGTAGGTTAAGCCTGAAATTAGACACTACCGGAGGGAAGATGATTTGAAGAAAAAAAAGGAAAAGGTTTGAGAGCGGAAATGATCTTTTGGCTGAAGGGAAATAATCCAAGACAAAAGAAGTAATATAGTAAGATAATTAAAAACTGTAGAGTTTTGATCAAGGCTTGTTGACGCAAGGCGAGAAAGCGAGCTCTTGTGAGAGAGCGTAATAGTGCGAGAAACGCTAGCTGAGGTTGCTGGCAGGCAGGCGCTGAATGCCCCGTCCCTCCCGTACAGGAAATTGGGTATTATGAAGGATGTAGGTACACTGCTCCCTTGCGAGGAGCCACAAACAAGGGAATTTTGAATTATACCTTTTCTTTTCTGAAAGGAAATGATTTTTGGGAAACTTCTGATATTTTGAAGATACTGATATGAACAGGAATAATTTTTATTCCCCCACCATGGTCGGATACCTGAGAGAGAGACAAAATGCCCCAAGAGTGGACAGAGATGAAGCGCTTTCAGAGCTTTCAGTAAGATTATTATTATTATTATTATTATTAGAAATTGTTGAAAAGAACCAATGGTTGCGTTTAAAGAAGGCTAAACTCTTGCCCAGCAGAGTGCCGACTAAAAGTTCAGAAAGGGTTAGAAACCCAACCTAACTTGAACAAAACCAAAATTCTAAAGAGTGAGTCACAGGACAACGCGGAAATCACTTCAAGTAAGAAGCTGGCTGAGCAAGCTATACTTGCCTTTAATTATTCTCTAGAATTAGATAACCTAGCAAAAGTAAACCTTTTGAGCGATGTTAGCAGACGTTTTGCTCTAAACGCAACAAGTGATTGAGTACATAGTAAACTTATCATACAGTAATTTGGATTGTTACTTTGAATGTAATAGTAATTCGAAAGAAAAGATAGGGAAAGGAAGGTATTGCCTAACTGCTCTTAGAGCAAGATAATGTAACTCCAAGAAATTATTGCAATTATAATTGCTTCAGGAACAATAGATTTTGAACAATTTTTACAATTAAGAAGTGTCTTAGAACAATTTGGAGGTCTTAGACCTATTACAAAATACTAAGGACCCTCACAATGGTTTTCGTATAATACGTACAATTAGGCGGTCTTGGACCTGTAATAACAATAATAAAAAAATTACAGTCAGTCTGAAAGACAAGACGTTATATCATTTCAAATGACACATGCTGCAAATGCTACACATGTTAGAAAGGCTCTGGAGGGCTTCTCGCTTCGCTCGAAGCCCCAGAACTCTTTCAACAGACTCCATTACCCATTAACTTAGGCTTCCCGCGTGGGCACCTCTTTACGGGTCACCCTGCATTTGAGTCGGACATCTTGTACAACTCTTTAAGAGTCACCCATTATTTGAATCTGATATCTTGCAAACCACTGTAAGGGTCACCCTCCATTTGAATTAAATCTAACATACTGTACACCTCGGTAAGTGTCACCCTGTAATTTGCTCTGACATCCTGTACACCTCTTTAGGAGTCACCCTGTATTCTTCTCTGCCATCTTGTACACCTATTTAAGAGTCACCTTGTATTCTTATCTGGCATCTGGGATATCTTTTAGGAGTCACCCTGCATTCTTATCTGGCATCTTGTACTGTATTTTTCTCTGACATCCTGCACACCCTGTAGTCTTGTGTGACATCTTGTACACCTCTTTAGGAGTCACCCTGTAATCCTGTCTGACATCTTGTGTACCTCATTTGGGGTCACCCTGTATTCTTCTCTGCCTTCTTGTACACCTCTTTAAGAGTCACCTTGTATTCTTATCTGGCATCTTGTACATCTCTTTAGGAGTCACCCTGTATTCTTATCTGGCATCTTGTACTGTATTTTGCTCTGACATCCTGCACACCTCTTTAGGGGGCACCCTGTATTCTTGTCTGACATCTTGTGCCCCTCTGTATTTTGCTCTGACATCCTGCACACCTCTTCAGGAGTCACCCTGTATTCTTGTCTGTCATCTTGTGCACCTCTTTAGGAGTCACCCTGTATTTTTCTCTGCCATCTTGTACACTTCTTTAAGAGTCACCTTGTATTCTTATCTGGCATCTTGTATATCTCTTTAGGAGTCACCCTGTATTCTTATCCTGCATCTTGTACTGTATTTTGCTCTGACATCCTGCACACCCTGTATTCTTGTGTGATATCTTGTACACCTCTTTAAAAGTCACTCTGTATTCTTGTCTGACATCTTGTGCACCTCTTTTGGGGTCACCCTGTATTCTTCTCTGCCATCTTGTACACCTCTTTAAGAGTCACCTTCTATTCTTATCTGGCATCTTGTATATCTCTTTAGGAGTCACCCTGTATTCTTCTCTGCCATCTTGTACACCTCTTTAAGAGTCACCTTGTATTCTTATCTGGCATCTGGGATATCTTTTAGGCGTCACCCTGTATTCTTCTCTGCCATCTTGTACACTTCTTTAAGAGTCACCTTGTATTCTTATCTGGCATCTTGTATATCTCTTTAGGAGTCACCCTGTATTCTTATCCTGCATCTTGTACTGTATTTTGCTCTGACATCCTGCACACCCTGTATTCTTGTGTGATATCTTGTACACCTCTTTAAAAGTCACTCTGTATTCTTGTCTGACATCTTGTGCACCTCTTTTGGGGTCACCCTGTATTCTTCTCTGCCATCTTGTACACCTCTTTAAGAGTCACCTTCTATTCTTATCTGGCATCTTGTATATCTCTTTAGGAGTCACCCTGTATTCTTATCTGGCATCTTTTACTGTATTTTCCTCTGACATCCTGCACACCACTTTAGGAGGCACACTGTATTCTTGTCTGACATCTTGTGCACCTCTGTATTTTGCTCTGACATACTGCACACCTCTTTAGGAGTCACCCTGTATTCTTGTCTGACATCTTGTGCACCTCTTTAGGAGTCACCCTGTATTCTTCTCTGCCATCTTGTACACCTCTATAAGAGTCACCTTGTATTCTTATCTGGCATCTTCTACTGGATTTTGCTCTGACATCCTGCACACCCCTTTAGGAGGCACCCTGTATTCTTACATGGCATCTTGTGTATCTCCTTAGAAGTCACCCTGTATTCTTGTGTGACATCTTGTAAACCTCTTTAGGAGTCACCCTGTATTCCTGTCTGACATCTTGTGCACCTCTTTAGGAGTCACCCTGTATTCTTCCCTGCCATCTTGTACATCTCTTTAAGAGTCACCTTGTATTCTTATCTGGCGTCTTGTATATCTCTTTAGGAGTCACCCTGTATTCTTATCTGGCATCTTGTACACCTCTTTAGGAGTCACCCTGTGTTCTTTTCGCTTCGCTCAAAGTTCCAAGTCGCTCGACGCCCCAGGACTGTTTCAACAGACCGCATTAACCATTAACTTTGGCTTCCTGCGTGGCTGCATGTCGTCACGCACTCGCTTCCTGCGCGGCTGTATGACGCCACTTCCCGCACCGCTGCATGACGTCACTTCCGTCTCCATAACGCAACCGTCTCCGTCCCGCATAACTTTAGACTCAAGCATAACGACGAAGTCGACAAGATCATTTGAAATGATAAAAAGTTTACAATTTTGGCGGATATTTCGTTTAGAGATACGTAAATATTTCATTAGATTGGTTAGGCAGAATACCAATGCTTTATAAGAATGCTTTTGTAGTAAGCAAAAAAGCTATAAGTGAGTAATTCTAAATTCCTGGGCACATCAGGAGATGAAAAAGGGGATTAAGAAGTGGATTTATAACCACTTATGAATACTAGAATGGTTTTGATGGTAAATAAAAATGCTAATCCCACATTTTTATTTAAAACAACGGAGGGATATATGAGCCCGCCTAGGCTCATGTATCAAATATTTCTTTGAGAGCATATTCACTTCACATGCTAATTTCTACAGAACACACCCTAAAGCTTCCTCATGAACAATCCGCTATTTTGACTTCGGAAAGGACAGCTTATTTTCTTCCTAGAGATATATTACTTACTATTTTAATGCCACATATCTCAGGAGCATACAATAATTAATTCTGTTTAATTTACCATCAAACCCAGCTTCTATCAGTTTTGTCTCATGAGGCTGAGTGTACCCCCTTTCCAGTCCTGAGACCAGAAATTAATTTTCTTGGCAGAGCCAGGAATCGAACCCCGCCCTCCACAGTAACAGCCAAGAATGCCAGCCACTACACCAAGATGTAGACAATATAAGACTGGTCTTGATTGTACATGATCAATCAATAATAATAATAATAATAATAATAATAATAATAATAAATATTCCATTTAGCAACGTTACACGACCGACCTCTCCCTGTAACGTCATCCACGGTCTCAGGGCGTGGCGGCCTTCTTGCCCATTAGCCCTGAACCAGCTATGACTTACCCCTCCATAAGAAAACCATAGGGGGTTGCGCGCAGCGCCCATCTTGCCCATTAGCCCCTGCGCCAGGACCGCCCTTGATATCTTACTAACTTTCTAGATTATCAAAGCTATTCTGTCGTTGAGCATTTGTGTCCTCAATGTCAATGCTTTCATCTTGTAGCCTATTAAAATTTTCCTGAAGTTGGATAGCATCCTTCTTACTCTCTTCCTGGCCTTCTCGCGTTTCAAGCTGAAAACTATTTTTTTATTATTTAATTCTTCCCTAATTTTCCTACTCTCTTCCTGCACTAACCTTTCAGTGTCTGCCTGTGACCCCTGTACTAACCTTTGAGTCTCCTCCTGTGACCCCTGTACTAACCTTTGAGTCTCCTCCTGTGACCCTTTAGTTTCCTCGTGTGACTTCTGTACTAACGTTTTAGTTTCTTTTGTGTTATCCTACACTCAGTTTGAATAAATGTCATGTTGTTTCTATAAGTTGCCTGAGCCTGCGCTAACACTGATTTCAAAATTGTTTTAACAGTGTCTACATTCTGTTTATTGTCGTCTTGTATGTTCTTAAAATCACCATGGGTGACCTTGTGTAACGCATCAACGTCACCAGTGATCTTCACTTGGTTCTCCTGAACCACCTTGATAGCCTCCATGTCTGTCGCCGAAATAATATCTTCGTATCTGGAGAAAGCAGCGTAGCTGAAATCGTTGAACATGGCAAGAACTTGAGTGACAATTTAATTATAATGTTTGAGATTTTTGTAGCATAACCTATCCTCAATATTCTACCTACCTATTATTCCTGCAATATTTCCAATAGTTAGTTTAATTATATTTTATATTACCGATCTTAATCTTACAATTTAAATTCAATTATTACGTGACCATATTTATCACTCGCCAATTGAAATTCTGATCTACGGTAGGATCAACATAGAATCCTCATGTCTCCCATCGCTCGATATAACAACAAATGAAACATCACCTCGCAAGTTGGATCACCATAAAAATATACACCCTTCATGCATCTTCGGCCCCCCCCCCACCAATTTATTCGATAGCCCCACGTATAGGGCGTCCATAAATACATGTGCCCGAAAATGAACCCGAGGCTCCTCGGTACTTGTCAATCCATAAATGGAAAAAGGATCGCAGAAGCACTGAAGTTCCCAGCAAAACAACCTCAATATAACGCTGACAAGTAGCTCATTTTCATCCAACTTTTAAAAGAACAATGGAATCACCTAAAACACAGCCATCAAACTGAATTCGAACACGAGATTCATGTATCTCGGGATATATGGGTGGAAATATGGGCACCTATCTGCATAGTTCATCAACTTGCCAACTATTGTAAATATAAGATGGAATTTCTCTATAAGGTCGAGCAAACAAAGTGTGATTGCAAGTTTATTAATCAAATATCACGTACAAATAATAATGAACTCTCCTAAACTGATCTAAAGAAAGAGCTAAACAATTAAATAATTAGATATTTTTGAAAATTAATATTAATCATAATTAAAACTGAAATTCGGTCTATGACCTCGTTGTTCCATATCCAGCTGATTCAAGTGGTTTCCTACCACTTCTAGGAGTATCAAAATGATGAATAACAAAAACTACAAATTATTCGAAATACGAATAACAAAAATAAATAAATTAATAAATTATTTAAGGCACTACCTGTTCTTCCTACACATTTAAATTTTACAGTTATGTTTTACTGTATGCAAACACTCCTGATTAATTGAAGTTCCTATTACTATCAAATGATCATCTAAACAAATAAAATATTCTAAATACTGAAACTTATCTAACTCCTGTACAACTATATACAAAATTGCATTCGCGATATTTATACTTGTACTGTTTCATTCAATCAAATGTTCATTATTCTCTCCTGAGAATATTTCTACACCTATTAAAATTTATGAGATTAGCCAATATTTAAATCCGCAACCCATTCACATCAAGTATAATATCGTTATATCCTGGCTTCAATAGCCCAAGCGGCTACGCTTAGCATTGGATAAGTTTAATTCTTGCCAATTAAATCCACTTTCTAATACACTTTAAAATACATCCGTTATGAAATGAAATCAACAGCTGTTTTTTGAATAATCATAAGTTAACATGAGCCTCAATCAAAAAATATAGGCATCACTTTCTCCATTATGTGGCATACATCTTCACATTATACTTATTACGACGCTTGCATAATTTGTACATGGCATTCTTGCGGAAAACTTTCAAATACACGTAATTTTATCATTGCACATCACCAACCTACAAATTGTGGAATAAGTCTTCATCAATTATCATAAAACTTGTGCAGAATATCATAAAATACCAATATACGCTGTTAAAACAACCTTCTTGTTCCACTCAAATTTCAATAATAAAAATGTTTGTAACCTCTGAAATCAGGTATATTGGAACGAATATACAGATTCTTATTACAGAAATCCGCTTTATAAATATACAGTAAGTATCTCCTCTGTCTGGTCGTACATAGTGTTGTTATTCACAGTAATAACAATATTTCAACACTACAAGTGTCTTCCAGAAAAGCGAACCTTTCAGGGATCAAACTAAGCATGGTCATATTAATGACTATCGTAGCTTTAAATTCACTAGAGTGAATAAAATATAGTCATTACATTTAATATAATCTATAATGACTTTACAATGCCTCCAACGTCAATAATTTCGATAGCAATTAAAATATAATAGCTGGTTCAACATCCAAGCTAATTCCTGCTCGTAAATTATGTTCTCTCCATCAAAATGTCTTAAAAATAGGACTTCCATATACAACTAATAAAATATCGAATATATGTCAATAGATCATTCATAGATCTCTCCTAATCTGAACTTCAAATCTAAAATAGCAATAATTGCAACTAGAGCAATTAAGTGTCACACTAGACAGAATCGTGCCATTATACGATCAGAGAACACTGACCAAATAATTATCGGTCAAAATCTAAAAACGTGAAATATCACTATATTTCGAATACGATCAAATCCTATAAACTCTCACTAAACTTTTCCAAAATTCTACAAAATCTCCCCACAGATTTGATAAACTCAAAAACGAAATTTAAATTACACCACACGAATACAAATCCATAATCTAACATCAAAATAAACCAAAAATGACTGAATACAAATTACGAAATGCTAATACAAATTAGACAAACGTGAAATTTCTATAAGTTTCAAATATCAACAACAATAACTGGAGAATCTTCTCTGTGACTTTTTCTGATAGATGGTAAGGATTCCTCATACCCAGGTGAGTATGTTGCATTGGACCCTGCATTGCTGATCTCATTTGAGCATTTGCCTGGATCTCGTTCTTGGAACAGCAGTCAGATGAAAGCCTATATCGTCCGCTGTCGTCTTGGGACTCCCCGGACTCGAACTGATGGTTTGGTCGGTCGTGGATTGTCGACTCCATCTCTCAACTCTGCTACAATTATCAGATCTCTCTATCGTAGACTCTAGAAGTTCTCCTGACGATGTGATAATTTTGAATAATTCAAGTCACTTCTTCCTTGTTTGCTTGTTCAGTTTTCAGCTTCCCATGTCGAGCGTTTAACAATGCATCACCAATTTGTCGTTACGTTGAGTAACCTTTCCCCTCAACTCGTAGGTTCTGAACTCCTTTCAAAGTTTTTCAAAATGTTAATGATTTTGACTACAAGTCGTAGATTTTTGTAAAGTCCATAGAATGGTGTGATGTCGACATGCGTCGAATATTTCTGTCGATAATGGTTTAATATAATGCCTTCTCGTAGACTGTAGAGCTTTTATCGTAACTTGACAAAGTACAACATACTTCGCAATTATCGCCGTGCTAAATTTCAATTAATATTTATTTGAGGAATATAATGTTAAATTGTTAATACAATTACTTGTTGTAACTATATATGTTTATTCATGTCACACATTACTTGTACTATTATTCTTCGGCGTTAGAACTGACTGCCGGAATGCCTCTCGATACTCCCGTTTACACTTTTAAGTCCGCACACTTCAGAATAGTGTGATCTCTAAAAACACATCCGCCACGTATGACAGCGTCAAATCGAGTCTCCTCCTCTCTTCTTCCAGTGGCGTGGGTTAACCAATTTGCTGATAAAAGTTCCCTCTCAATCTCCCGAATAAGATCGTTTTTGCGTTCAAGATCCTCCTCTGAATTTTTGAAAATATCATCACATGCAGAATATTTTTCTGAGTCAAAGCTGGTACTTCATGATGCATATTACTTCTTCAGAGTAATTAGAATTACAATTATTCCCTTCGTAATTTCAATTATTAGATCATATCACGAGGTATGCTTT
Organism: Meconema thalassinum; assembly: GCA_946902985.2. Lineage (NCBI taxonomy): Eukaryota > Metazoa > Arthropoda > Insecta > Orthoptera > Tettigoniidae > Meconema > Meconema thalassinum. Next base: position 725,623,496 of record OX336389.2, read on the forward strand.
GAACCAATCACAATATTGCAGGCTTAAATTATGTCGCAGGTCTGACAAGTGCCGACTTACTTCTCTCCTTCTCTTGCACGCGTTGGCCGCTCGCCAGCACAAACAAGAAAAATAAACTTGCCTGGCCGTTATTCTCTCCTTCGCCGCCGAACTACAAAGTTTGTGACGCTGACCAGACACCGCCTCGCTTACCAATTTATTATATAAATAAAATCCAACTTAGACAAAGCTTTCCTCAATTCTCAAACGTACCAGAATATTCATATACATGCCGGTTCGATTCTCGACTTCATAACTTTGCCAAATACCGTCCGACTTCCTTCAAATTTTGGAATTAAGCTTCTTACATCCCACAGATCACATATCAAACTTTAGACAAAGCAAAAATTGGGGTCAATACAAAACAAATGTTTTAAATGCAATGTGTAGCTCTAACAGTATACAGTACCTCCTTAACCTGAATTTTCAGAAAGCTTTCCATTTTTAAGTGTTTGTTGCTTCTGTTAGTGGCTTGGGGCATACTTACCATCAGACCGTATAATTGGATCTGCAATTTTCTGATATTCTCTGATTTTGTATTAGCTGTAGCAGGGTGCGTAATAGTTTAAGTACTTGCCCATGGACTTGCAATAATACAGCGACCGAAAATTTACCCCGATGACTGAGTGTACCGAACCCCGTGGATGTACCATACTAAGAATGGCCGCTATCGGCATTGGGATTTGATTTTCAGATCCCATAACTTCAGCTTCCCATTGCAGTTTTGAAGTGTGTTAACGCGCTGGGCTATGCATCAGGGCCCGTGCAAGTGTGTAAAGCTCTGTTTGCATTACTTTGGAGATGTACCGACGCCAGTCTGGTCTCTCGTGAATAAATTAATAAACGAGCAAAATGCGAAACAATTAGGTAAGGTTTCAGTTTATTTATAACGATGAAATCTACGTTCTAGTCCCCGGCCTACTGATTGAATACTTTGAAGAATTTGAATTGCCAAACTCCTACAGTGACATGGCATGTACTGTGTTGAAATTACGGCCATTCTGATTGCAGATCGCTAGATGATTATTATACTTAGTATGTTATGGCGTTAAGAACAAAATAAACGTTTAGGCTAAAGCATTGCACTACAGTATTGCGTAACTATATTGTAAAGCAAGTTGTAGCGTAAATAACGAATCTCGGGTGGTTTTTCCGAGCAGATGCTCTTTCAGACCCCAACCTCGTGGGACGACTTAATGAGAGATGTATGAACATGATTGAATCTGGGCAAGTAGTTGCAAAATAGTGGCCGTGGATTACTAGAAGGCCCAGTCCCGGAAACGGCCTGATTATAAAATGGGAAACCACGGAAAACCATTTCAAAAGACGGTCGAGGGTGGGGCTCCATCTCAAAGAGAGCGTGCATCTTAACAAGCGTTGGAACTGCTGTTAGCTGCTATAAAAATGACCAGTCTTAACAAATGTTATTTTGCCTATAACTGTAAAAGATTTGTTCGTTTGAGTCTTCAGCCTTATCAATGGTGTTATGCAGCTCTCCATGCTTCCTTGTCCTGATCTAATCATTTCATCTCTACATAGCTATCAGACCCTACAACCCAGGCAATCTGCTTAACATATTCTAACCTTGGTCTACCCCTACAGTTCTTGTCCTCGACCGCTCCTTCCATAAATAAGTTTGCTATGCCTGGGTGTCTAAGCATGTATCCTACCAATCTATCACTTCTCTTCATTACCAGTCGCCATAAACATCTCTCCTCTCCCACTCGACGTAATACCTCTTAATTTGTAACCCGATCTACCCATCTCATATTCATCATTCTCATGTAGCACAACATTTCAAGCGGTTCAATTCTCCTATGTTCTGCTGCACTAATAGTCCAAGTTTTACTTCCATAGAGTGCCTCGCTCCAGACAATGGCTTTTAAAAATGACTTTCAAATACCAAAATCTATATTCCATGTCTACAGATTCCATTCATGTAGAAATGGTTTCCTTGCCTAGGCCAACCTACTTTTTATATCCCCTTTGCTTCGTTATTTTGCTTTTTAAGTAACTGAAATCTCCTACTTCCTTTAGCTTTTCACCTGCCAATTTGACGTCCATAGGGGTTTCTGATTTATTTCGGCTGCATTCCAATATTTTTGTTTTACATTTATTAATTTCCATCACGAATTCTTTCCTCAAAACGGAGTCCATACCATTCACCAACTCATTCAAGTCCTCTTACGTGTCGGCCAAGATGACAATGTCATCAGCAAAGCACAGAGTTGAAATTCTTTCTCCTTGAATCTTCACTCCCGCTTATTTTCCTCCAATTTCCTTCATTGCTTGTTCAATGCAGAGATTGAAAAGTAAGGGTGATAATTTGTAGCCTTGCCTTACAACTCTCTGAATACCAGCTTCTTTCTCATGTCCTTCAGGTTGAATGACTGCTGTCTGGTTTCTGTATAGATTGTAGATCACCCTCCTATCTCTGTACTTTATTCAAATCGTTTTCAAAATGTCAAACAACTTACTCCAATGAACGTTATCAAATGCCTTTTCTTAGTTTTTTAATGCCACGAACGTTCTCTTATCTTTCCTTATTCTACCTTCAAAAATCAGCAAAAGACTTAGTACAGCTACCCTTGTTCCTACATTTCTCCTGATACCAAACTAGTCTTCACCCAACTCCCCGCATCCATGTGAGCGTGCCTGGTGTTTATTTGATATACTTCATTGCTTCATTAGACTATGATGGGGGGAGGGTCCATGTGAGTGTGCCTGTTACAGGTACATTGTTTATAAGACATAGTTAATTGTTTCATCGGATTATAATGTGTGGGGGGGGGGGGGGGCTATGCGAGTGTGCCTGGTGACAGTTACATTGTTTTTAGATATAGTTCATTGTTTCATTAGACTATTATGCGATTGTGCTTCGTGATAGTTACATTGTATATTAGATATAGTTCATTGTGTCATTATACTACGATGGGGAGATATAAAAGAGCAAATATACAAAATTGTCCACGCTTTTATTATAAGCCTACTTTCAATATTTGCAAAAAAAAAAGTAAACTTATGAGAACTACGCGGGCCAAATTTCCGTGTGTCTGTCTGTGTGTGTGTGCGGGAATATCATTTTAAACACTATGAAACCGAATTGAACCAAATTTGGTACGTAGGTAGCAATAGCAATATTGCCGCCATCTTAACCAAAACAAAATAGCGGCCAACCAAATGCTTAAAGCTTAAATAAAATTAGGACTAATCATCTAACACGGTTTAGAAAAACATGCTTGCATGTGGGAAGCGTCAGGCGTCCACACTACAAGGTCAACAACCAAATATTTTCAAGATGGCGTCCGAGTGTACCATATAAGCATTATAATCCATAACGTATGATGCAATAGATCAATGATTACAGTTGTTTGACTCATATGAGGACCGTCTGTTGTCAACGTGATAACAACGTGAGACTATATGATACGCGCAGCCAATGTTATACAAATATAAAAAATATATATTCCAACAATTAAGAGCTACTGTAACCAAAAGAGGTGACAAGTTAAGACCGCATATGTGGCCTTGAATGGCTACAGCAAAGAGCAGATTCTCCATACATTCAAGATGGCGGCTGAGAAAACTACTAGAACATTAAAATCAACAACTCCGAATGAAATTGGGTAATTAGTATGAATAGGTGAGCATTAGACATCTTACATGAGTTATTCAGAGGATTATCACACTGAATATAACGCACAGAGCCATGTTGAAACTTCAAAAAAAAAATATTAACTTACAATATCCTAGAGATATAATAACGAAATTTAGTAATTCAATATAACCTTATAAATTCCTTTTTATGCCAGAAGCGAATGACTAGTGACTCCATAGGCTATATTCAAGATGGCGGCTAGGTGTACTATTTAAGTATACAAATTAGTAACTCAAGATGTTACTGTGCATTTAAGGCGAAACTTGGTAGGAGAGGAATATTATTTAAGAGGCATTGGTAACGTTAGTGATACATTCATCAAACTGAATATAGCGCGCAGCGGCCATCCAGAAATTTCAAAATATAAAAATAAATAACATTCTTCGTTTTAGAGCTACTGTATAAAATAACTTAAGTGTTCGTCTGGTAGCGTTGAGAACTTCAGTAAGATGTACACTGATTCTACCTGATGCTATCACTACGTTTATTCCACTTAAATTGCATTGCAATTACAAAACATAAAACGTTTGGATTACTTAAATTAACAGCTCAACTTAAACCCGTCGTCATGATGGCTTGTCTCAGGTACATTCATTAACAACCAACACTTCCTAAATCCTGTCCATCTTGCCCCCCTTGATCTGTCAAGATCAACTATTCTTCCGTAGCAAGAGACACCAAATTAGTTAGAGGACGCTTAATATCCCCCTAGATGTTCTTACGTCCACAGTCTTCACCAGTCCATCCTTCCCAGGATAAGTCCTTACCACCACAGCCATCTTCCACTGGAGAGGTGAGATGTTCTCATCCTTCACGAGCACAACAGTGCCGACAGGAACATTCGGTTGCACTGTATTCCACTTCAGCCGCAGAGATCACTCAAGTAGCTAGTTGACCATCTCTTCCACAGATACTGTAAGGAATTCTGCAATCCCTCCCATCTTCTTAACAGAGACATTGTTACATCACTCAAATCGGGTTCAGGAATGGATACTAGTGGATAACCAATAAAGAAATGGCCAGGTGTAAGGGGAGGAGGATAGTTAGGGTCATTACTTAACACAGTTAAAGGCCCGGAGTTCAGACACGCTTTTATTTGATACACCAAGGTACATAACTCTTCATAGGTGAGAAAATTTGATCCAACGCGCCTGAGATGATACTTTAAACATTTTATAGTTGCTTTCCAAAGACCTCCAAAGTGTTGGGAGCCAGGCGGTACGAAATGCCATCGGAACTGTTCAATGGCTGCAAAGTTTTCCAAATCTTTCCTGAAAGATAGAGACGAAAAGAGTCCAAAGAGACCTTGAATCTTCTGCAATTCCTAATTAACCTTAACAAAATTAGTTCCATTATCGGAGTACATATTTGATCATTTGCCTGTACGGGCTGTGAATCTTTTCATGGCTACTATGAACGCACTGGTTGATAGACTGGAAACCAACTTGGTATGTATCGCCTTAGTGTACACATATACAGAGAAATATAGCTTGTTTGGGCAGATTTACTTCTAAGAGATCCAACCTTCGTCATAAGAGGCCCAGCAAAGTCGACGCCCACGTTTATAAATGGACGAGAAGCTTGGACACGAACATCGGGAAGCTGTCCCATTAACAGTGTTCTTACCCCTCCCTTCAGTTTGACACACTGCAGACATTTGTGAAGAATATGTCTGATTACCTGCCGAATTCTAGATATACAATTTTGCTGACGTAAGCTGGAGATGATCAGTTCTGGTCCGGCATCAAGTAAGCGGTAATGTTCTGCTCCCACGATGAGGGTTGTCAGATGTTGTTCTGGAGGTAAGATCGCTTGATGCTTAGTTTCATGTGGCAGAAATGATTTATACAAACTTCCCCCTACTCAAAATACATCTTCTTCGTCCAGAAATGGATTAAGGTTAAGAAGACGGCTGCTCCTTGTTATCGGTTCCGTCTTCTTTAGAGCATTAATCTCCTTCTTAAAGGCAGAACGTTGTGCCATCTTGATACAGATCTTCAAGGATGTCTTCAACTCATCGTCGCTCAAAGTTCCAGTCATTCTGTCAAAATGCCTGATGTTGTATATGAATCTTCGACAGTAGGTCACAACCCTTATAAGTTTACTAAAACTTGAAAACCGTTCAATAAATTTGTCAGTGTCTGCCAACGGTATTAATGTTTTAGAGGCAGAATTTATTTCTTCTGGTCACTCATCCTTATGATTTGTCTGGACTTGTTTTGGTCAACAGAACTGTGATTGTGATTGAAGATTCTTCACCTTAAGACCCCATGAAATGAAATCCGCTGGATTATCTGATGATGATACATGTCCCCAACAACTATTCTCAGTCAATCCTTGGATTTGCGATACATGGTTTCCAACAAACGTCTTCCAACGTGACACTGGAGAAGTCAACCATCCCAAAACGACCATCGAATCTGACCAATAAAAGGTGTGAGAAATGTTAAGCTTCGAGAAGGGTGTGGTTTTCTGTACAAGTTTGGCCATAAGTGCAGCTGCACACTATTCTAGTCTCGGAAGAGTAGTTTTCTTTAAGGGCGCCACTCGAGACTTGGCACACAGCAATTTAACATATATGTTACCTTCTTTACTGAGGCTTCTAAGATAAATATAGCATCCGTACGCCTTCTAACTGGCATCACAAAATGCAAGTATCTGTATTTCCTTCGAAACTGGAGAACTGAAAACAAATCAATCAATCTGCATATTTTTGACATCAGATAGCTGAGAACTTCACTCACACCAGGTATCTCTCAAAGATAATGGCAAGGGTTCATCCCATTGCAAATTATGCGACCACAATTCTTGGATAAACATTTTAAGACCAATAACGTAGGGACCAAAGGGACCAATTGGGTCAAACACTGAAGAAATTATTGACGTCGCTTGTCGTTTCGTGGGAACATTCTCCTTAACAGTCGACTGAAAGTCCTTAGCTGCAATAAGAAACTTGTCTGATATTTGGTGACACAATATTCCCAATGTCTTAACACCTGATTCTTTATCCAATGAAACTGGCAATTGAGTTTACCCGCAGCCCGGTGGTACAGCTTCAATCAAGGCAGGATGTTTTTCTTAATGGAAATCCAGTATTCAACAGAATTTGAATTAACTCTTGCAGTAATTGTAGTGCCTCACAGATAGTCTCAGCTCCAGTAAGTATATCATCCCTGTAAAAGTCTTCCATCAACACTCGACATACAATTGCATTTCTCGTTTCTTCTTCGTAAGCCAATTTTAGTAAACACCTCGTTGCTAGGAAGGAACTTGGTACCATTCCATACGTCAACGTTCGTAATTCGTAAATACGAACAGGTTCCTTGGGATTGGATCTTCAGAGGATGTGCTAGAAGTTCCTTTGATCTGGACATATTAGGTTATTTCTGTAATTTTTTCAATGTTGGCCGTGAATACCACTGGATGAGTTCTGAATCTTAGCACTAATGAATACAAATTTAGTAGAAGTGTGGGGACAGATAATAGTAAGTCATTCAGAGCGCAACCGCTAGACGTTCAACTTGAAAAATCAAAGACTACTCTTAACTTATTTCTCGTGCTTGATTCCTTAAAGACAGCATGATGAGGAATGTACTAGGCGTCCTTCAGATCCACGACTTGAGTCTCCTTAACTTCCTTCATGTGATCTAGCTCTTCATACACAGTCATGACATTTTGTGTGCTTCAGCCAGAACAGGTTGTCTTGCAAAACGCCTCTCCTGAAGATAACAACGACTCAATGCATTCTGATGAGATTCTCCAAGATTACTTGAATCCTTCTTAAATGGGAAGCTCACAACAAATCGCCCATCTGCGTCACGTACTTTGGTTTTCTGAAAATGCATCTCAAAGGCATCATGGTCAGTTCCCTTCAAGTTGTTCGGAACATTCTCTGATTCCCAGAACCATGTTAATTGCTGATCTAGTGCTTCGTTACAAATGAAGAAATGTTGAGAGGACTCACGAACATGTGGAGTGGACTGAAATCTGCCAGACAGAATGTAACCCAGCTGAGTATCTTGTAAGAAGGCCAGTCACCTTGTCTGACCTGCAATCATGCTTCATAATGTCGAAAAACACTTCTGCTCCTAACCAAATGTTGATATTTCCGGGAATGTGAAATTCAGTTTCGGCTGGCTGGATATCCTTAGGAAGGTTCCATTTACATATGTCTATATATTTGGCAGGTAGGGAATTAGTTATTTTACTTAGTACCAGACAATGAACACCAGCATTAAACTCGATAATCGCTGACTTAATTGACAACTTAACACAGTAATTTAATTGATGACTAATTCCACATATTCCTTCAATTGGGACATGATTTCTTTATCATGTTAAATTCAACCATTGAACTAATTGTTCCGTCACTATGATAGATTGACTACAAGAATCAATAATACATCGCGCCTTATGCATTACTCCTATAGTGTCCAAAAAGTGTACAATAGATGTTGCCAACAACACATGAACATTCTCTTGGCCTTCAAATGAACAATATCTTCCAAATTTGATCTCTGCTTCATTTCCGGGAGTGAGTTGGGGGGTGCATTTCGTGAATAACACCCATGTCCTTAACATCACCATTTGCAGCATGGAGTAACGAGAGGTGTTTCATCTTACGCGTACGACAAGAGCTACTCTTACACTGTGATGACTTGTGATCATTTGCAAGACAGTTGAAACACAGATTCTTAGACTTAAAAAATTCCAACCTCTGTGAGATAGACAAGCCCTTAAACGTATCAAAATGTTATAGAACATGTGACTGATTACAGTGTCTGCATTGCTTATCTGTGCTAACATAAGCTTGGGAAAACCTGCTGACTCCCTCTGTCTTGAACTTAGCCTATTTGGTTTAACCTTAAATTTGTTAGTTGACTGCGTTTACGCTCACTACATCTAGTGCCTGACATCTTATTTCCATAAATGTATTAAGATCCGTACATTCACAACCCTTTTTAGATGCTGAAATCATTTCAAATTCCTTCTTGGTTCTACTATCAACCTTGTTCAGCATAATTAGGGTGAGAACCAGTTCAAACAAGTAGACATCTAATTTAAGTGCTTCTAACGCATCCTTATTACTGGACAAGTGATTTATCAATCGCCTGACTTCAACTACAGAGTCTTCACTATCAGATGGAGGAGACAGCAATTCGTGAACATGTTGTACTTCAATTAATCTAGGGTTACCATATCTACAGTTTATCAACTCCCATGCAACAGTAAAATTATCAATGGAGACAGGAATATTCAATACAAGTTGCTTGGCTTTATCCTTCAATGCTGAAAACCAATAATGTTGCCTTTGAACACCAGTAAGAGGAGGGTTATTTCCTACCAAGCTTGCAAATGTATCCTTGAGATTAACCCATTCCTTGAAATCGCCAGAAAACTGAGGAATTGATATGTCAGGTAAGTGCACATTGTTCACTGCTATACCATTTGAAATTGTACAGTATTTACAGTTCAGCTGACATTTTTAGAAGACTGGATGGATTTAGCCAAGGCCTCTAACCTTCCTAATACTGTATAGTAGACAACTTAAAAATTCCCTCTAGCTGTTGAATGATCTAGAGCTTCATCGTTTAATTCTAGATCTAATTGTAATCTTTCTACCCATGAACGCCCTAATTAATACTTTTTGAAAATTTTGCTTTTTTAGTAATACGTCATACCATAGGGAGTTATTAGGCTGCCTAAACCATATTTTACGAAGGTGGCATCTTAAGTTCCCGAAGTACAGTGCGTTACATATATGTAACGCTTGGCGCTTGTGTTGTCAAAACCCTTACTGCATATTCTGATTGGTGATTTATAAATACAATAATGTACTGTGCCCTTTTAGCAAGAAATATGCCAATCACAGTATACCAGCGTAGCTCAATTCGGAATTTTCGGGGCAGCGGTAAGTTCCCCCACTCTGTGACTCACATATTTTGGATTAATTAGAGGATACACTTGCAAAAATAACAACAAAATCAACTCCTATTTTTAACACATTTAATTAATAAAATTAATGGCGCTACAAACACTTTAACAATTAAATTACTGACCCATAATCATCTACTTGTTCCAAATGAACAAGGAATCACAAATATAATAAAACAAATATTGTATTTAAACATATGGTTTCCACATAAACCAACAATTCCTACTTAGTCTTACTTCCATAAAGCATCAACTGTAAGTTTTATATAACTCCGAGCTCTTTTGGCTCCATGCTTTACATAATAATGGTGTCACTCTTTATACACCTCAAAGTCTACTTTTTATATTTTCTTAATCCTCAAAACAAATGTATAATTACATTTAAAATTTTATGTTAATTATCTAACTCAATATTTTGGGCATGTTCACACATTCAGCTGTTATCATCTCTCTTTATTTCACAAATATATTAAGGTAATCAGGAAATTTCATGTGTACTCCAGAGTATGAAGATACTTGACACAGTCAAAAAACTATAGTTACTCCCGAAACCTAGTTGTCTTCAATTAACTCGTGGAATCCTACTTCCATCCAACATTACAATAGGGATTGTTATTTATCTCTTACGTCTTATAAGACCATTATCACATAAGAAACTACGATCTGAACAGGCAAGCGGAAATATCAATCTACAAGGACATCGGTTCAACGCCCGGGTCGTTAACAACTTTAAACACTCCTGGTGTATTCATTTCTCTTTACAACATCTTACGAGACGGTTTCTGCCCACCCTCGCTCTAAGAGAGCCAGGCCATTAACCCGGGCGCGATTTATGACAAGGAGGGTGACTGGGCGACTCTCTGTCTAACCCATGTTAGCAGCTCCTTTTCAAGGCTTTCAAAACAAACCTTCACATTATACTCAGTCCTGGGGAGAGACCGGGCTTTTACTGTACTGTATCCATTCAAACAAATATTCTTTGGTTCATAGACCACTTTCGTAACCTTGGCATTTATTAATTATAAGAGGGTCCTCATTGATTGGGAAGATTAATACACACTCAACGACGAAGAATTAAGGGGCTTTTACCATAAGAGGATTCTGAGTTCGAATCTCTTCACATGCCTCGGGAACCATTCCCTTATAGAGGACTTATACAAGACGCGATTTAAAGTCGGCCGTGGCCTACATGACATACGCTCAATAATACCATACATTAGCTCCCTTTTAATTAATACACACATGGCCTCGTGACCCTTGTCACAAATAGAGGACTTATACAATTATCAATGCACTGCAATCAACTACCCTCCGTAAGTAATTTACCAAGTACTTTAACATTTACGCGTTCCTAGCGTGACATTTTAATACTATTTGCGCTCCTTTGCGCTATACATTATTTTAAGCCGAAAATGTCTTCCCAAGAACTGATAAATCTCGTTAGTAACAATTGATATTATTTTAATTCTTATATTAATCTTTTTCGTTGCCGATAAATCGCTCCCTTTTAAAATATTCCCTTGAACATCATGTCTTACACATATGTTAAGGCTTTTAACGCTCTTATGTTCACATCAATTTATTTGATCTTTATTTAATATTTCCATACTTTATTATCTTTATTCTTTACACAAGCTCAAAAGCTATTTCTTTCATATCTCAACTTTACTTTATTTAAATATCTTTCGTGATAATTACTGATATTTCGCTTGCTCTTATGACATTCGTTAAATACATTAACATTTTATTCACATATTTCCTCTACGGGATTTATTCTTTACATAATTATTTATAATTTCTCAAACTTTTATTATTGTTCAGACCGCGTTCTTGTTTATTCAGTATTTATTTATTAAAAACACATCCCTTTTACTCAAAACTCCGGTGGATTTGTACACAGTCATTCCCTGACACCAAAATAGAATGAAATTCATTACTCACATGTGTTTTAAGGTCGTCCCATGACCTTTATTCTGGTGCGGTGTTTCATTCTGACCCACTTTCAAATTTTACTCCATATTATGGAAATTCATCTTATGTACAAACACTTCTTGACACATATTTAAGACACTTAACATTGACGACATTTTTATACACTGGTGTGTCTCTTTAGAACACACAATAAACACTAAAAATATTAATTTAACACACAATCTTGATAAATTTACACTTCACAATTCTTGATCACTAGGCCGTATTTCTGAGCCTATCACACGTGACCTCTTAATTTCCCGTTTCCAAGGGTGAAATTTATTCAATGTCGGCTTCCTATCCTGCAGAATACGAAAGTCTCGAAACATCTACTGTTCCCTGGAATCTTAATTCTTCTACTCCTATTCTGGATGACCGGCTATTTATCTAGCTTGAACGGCTTCTTCGTAGATCTGGTTTATCGATCCTAGCGAAAGTCTATTCGGATCGAGGTCTCCTCAATAACCTCTCGATGACCTATGGATTTAGTTTATAGCAGCTAGTACTTCTCGAGTCTAGTACTTTTAGAATAGTTCGCCTGCTTTCTGGAGATAATGTTTATAATCTCCGGTCTTCTTTATTTGATCGGTTCAGCACTCCTACGTTTCTGAAATACGTTCCGAACCTTACTCTGTTCTTCCCCTTTTGGGTTCTTTAATTTAGATAACAGTTTATCTTTCTGTTACGGTACTTCCGTACGTTATGATATATTCGTTCGTCTATTTAACGACCTATCGCCTTAAGTCCGACGTTCGCAGCCTGCTCTGACTATATCTTACGAACTTTTCAATATAACTTGTATACTGTCGGGCCTAAATCCTGTAACTAGGATTTTCCTAATCTTCCAACACGGTGATACTTTAAATTTCTTCTTTACCACTCCTTATGGAGGCAAGCAAGTTGTTAATACTGCGACGCCTATGGCTATCGGATATTACTTCTGCGGTGTAACACAGCGTTTCTCCCTTCAAGGAGTACTGGTAACTGTCTTCGATGTGACGCAGAGTTACGCCCCACACGGCTGTCTGAATACTGATGCGTAGCAACGCCCCCCTGGGCTATTTGGACCTGCTTGTACTGATGCTTAGTAACACCCCCTCGGGCTGTTCGGAACTGCATGTGCTGTGATGTAGCCTAGTGACGTGCCCTCAGGCCGTTTGAAACTGCATGTGCTGATATAACTTCACGTCCCCCTGGACGGACTCGTACTGCGTGATGCGTAGCAACGCCCCCTCGGGCTGTTCAGAACTGCATGATTGGCTTGGTGAAGCCAGAAGCTTTATACTATTTCACTAGAAAAAAATAAGACTCTAGCCCTTTCTGTGGCCAACTTCTAAAATAATGGTTGCACAATTATAAAAATTATACCTTCCGAAAGCTCGTCTTCTCAATGTCAAATAATCTCATTGCACCTAAGAATCGATCGTGCAATTCGGAGATATTAATTAATTTCTCGTCCTCAATTGTGTGGGTGTTGCATTTCTTTTGTACTCTCCCCTCTACACCAGCCTTGGTACTTCCCCGATGACGTACACTTGCGTTTGCAGTTTTCTCCTGTGCAATTATTAAAGGGTTCTTCTTTACTAAAAAATCTCTCATTCAAAATGATTCACCGTACTGTACTTGTTTACTCATTATTGTACTCGTAAACGGGTTAAATTTAATTATTCCTCTTCTGGCGCATAAGCGGTGTTGTCATTTTCCAGCAACGTAAGGTCGATTTCCGAGTCAGGCTTCCTTGTTTAATAGTGGGAATTTTCCACTCAGTTATTAATACTCATGACTCTCTCCCTTCTGAATGTCAAGAGGGGTGATCTCATCCTCTCGAACAACTGGTCCTCGTTGGTTGCACAACCTTAGGCTAGCATCCTAGCTGGATCTTTCTTTAAGTTACATTAGAAACTGTACGTTTCTTTCATTTCTTCCCCAAATGCATGGATTCGACCTCCATGGACCCTATGGCACATGGGTTCATCTCTCCCCTCCTTTGGTAAATATATTTTCGAAAAATTTTGAGGAAATTTGTTTCAATTAATCATATCTTTCTTTATTCGTCGAAGCCATCATAACGTTGTCCGTACCTTCCGTTGTTTTTACTTCTTTAAAGTCGTATCCGGTAATTGTGTAGGTCGGGTATGCTCAGTCCCTACCCTTTCTTTCTTTCTTTGTTTGTCTGGACTTTAAGTCCCCAAAACCTCATTCTTCTTTACGGGTGTGGTCTATCCCTACCCTTTCTTTCTTCTCTGTTTGCTGGACTATAAAATCTCCAGAACCTCATTCTTCCTTACGGGTTTGGTCTATCCCTACCCGTTTCCTTATTTCATCATTTTCCTTTCTTAAATTGGAATTTTCTTCTTCAATAAATTCAATTATTTCTTTAATTTCCCAATACAATTTCTCCAATTCGCATTCGCACTCGAATGCTTGAGCTCTATTTTCTATTTCTTCCTTATTCTTGTTTATGTCAAAAGCGGATTTATCTCTAAATGTTTCCATAACCAGGGCTTGTTCATTTGCTTCATCAAAATCTTCGGGAGGGTAATATAATTTCAAATTTGCTGAATTCATGGTCACTTCGTGATCCGTTTCACAGTGCCGAATTCTATATGCGTTATTCCTCAAATCTCTGATTATTTGATATGGTCCATGGTACATTTTCTGGAACTTCTTGTACACACGGTTCCCTGGATCCGAAATGGCTGGTCTTTTTACTAACACCATTTCTCCTGCTAATAATGGTCGATGATACCTCTTATGCCTATTTCTTCTCTGCCTCCTGTCGGCTTGAGCTTTTAGATGCTCAAAGGCTCTTCTAATGCGTACATCTCTTCCAGGCTGAGCGTCTGCTGGCCAAGGAATTACCAGACTCCAAGGTCTTTCTGGTTGCTCATTCCGATGTAACGTTATGGGTATCTCTCCCGTGGATTCATGGATTGTATTATTTATACAAAATTCGATAATATCCAAGATATCTATCCATTTCCAATTTTCTTCGGCACAGTATATTCTACAATACTTGGCCGTCTCCCTCATCACTCTTTCTACAGGATTTGCCTCAGGATGGCGAATACTTGACAAAATCTGACGTATTCCAAGTCTTTCTAATTCTCGTCTGAACTCTACACTGGTGAAACAACTGCCGTGATCCGACAACAAATTCTCAGGTTTCCCCAGAATCGGTATCACTTTTTCTTTGAGTCGTTTTAACACCTGTTTGGTACTAGTCTTCTGTATGGGAGCAAGGACAACCATTTTAGTGAAGACATCCATAGCCACCATTATGTGTCGATTTCCTCTTCTTGCCTTTGGCAAAGGTCCAAAATTATCAATAAATATGATTTGGCCGGGCCTTTCGGGCAACAATGGTATAGGCTTCTGTCTCATCAGAAATGCATTAGGTTTAATCCTTTGACATAGATCACATGTCTTTAGCGTGTCCCTTACAGTTTCTCTCAGTCTCGGCCATACAAATGCTTCTTTCAGCATCGAGACTGTTTTGTCGACTCCCATATGTCCGAACGATCTATGGGCTAACCATACTATTTTCCTCTGCAAAATTGCAGGTACAACAATCCTTAACTTGGTATGGTCAGAGTCCACAAACTTATATAACAATCCATTATAAAACGTGTAGTCTTGAGCTATCTTATTAGCTTCCGTATACGCTGGTGTTCCCCTTATCAAGCTTCCCTCAAGGAAAGATATGAGCATGTTCATCCATGGATCCTCCCGTTGTCTTTGACTAATGCTTCTTAACTCATTAAGAGTACGGTGATCCCTGTCTTCCAAATCTATAGCCATTACTTCCTCTTCTGTGGACTCTGGCTGTCTACTTAAGTAGTCTGGAACTATATTTTCCTTTCCTGGGCAGTATTCTATCTTTACATCAAATTGTTGGATGTATAAAGCCCAACGCATCAACCTTTGACTGGATAAATCGGTCTTCATCAAAAAGGTTAAGGCTTTATGATCCGTTCTTAGAATGACCTGAAACCCATATACGATCTTTCGCCAATATTGCAACGCGTGCAATATCGCTAACAGCTCGATTTCGCTGATCGTATAATTTTTCTCGTGTGGTTTCAGTCTCCGACTTGTGAAAGCTAGATAGTTTTTCCTATCAGGGTTTTCCGGGTTTTCCTGATATAGCATTGCCCCTATTCCAATCTGGGATGCGTCTGTTTGAATGATAAATCTCTGATTAAAATCAGGATATCCTAGCTTCACGTAATTTAAAAGCATTTCCTTGGCCTCCACGAATGCTTTTTCTGCTTCCTCCGTCCATTTCCACTTGCCCCCCTTCTTCAGGAGGTCCTGTAGTGGTGCAACAGTTTTGGTGTATGATGGACAATGTCCTGAGAAGAACCCAATCAATCCCAAAAACTGGCGAACGTTCTTCACCCACAAAGGCCTTGGAAAATCCCTTATCGATTCCAATTTGCATGGATTTGGTTTAACACCATCCTTGTCAATCACATGCCCTAAAAATGTCACTTGCCTTTGACAAAAATTCGACTTCTTTAAATTTATTTTAAAATTTGCCCTTCTTAAGTCTTCCAATAATTTCTTCAAATTTTCTAAATGTTCCTCAATGTTCTCCGAGGTAAGCAAAATATCATCCACGTATCGGATAGTGCAATCTTTCACTTCCTCTGACAGGTTTCGATCAAGCGCTCTTATTAATGCAGATCCCGCGGTCTTCAATCCAAACGGACATCTTCTAAAACAATATGTTTGTTGGTCGAACTGAAATCCAGTCAACAAGCTGGTTTTCTCTTCCAGTTCGAGATGATGATACGAAGAAGTCATGTCAATATTTGTAAAAATCTTCTTGCCTTTGAACTTCCTCAGTATTTCTTTTATGGGTGGTGCCGAATCATTTTCTGGTATGATTTTTGCATTTAAATTTCTGGCATCTAGACACACCCTTACTGAGCCATCCGGTTTACTCACAATCACTAATGGACTAACATATGGTGTCGCCATCTTTTCTATAACACCTGCATTCATCATCTCCTGCAGTGTTTTCTTGGTTTGTGGGTAATGTTTTTCCGCAACCGGGTATGGTTTTTGTTTAAACGGTGCCCAATCATTGACTTGGAACGCGTATTTAAAATTTTCAATCTTTCCTGGCTTGGAATCAAATACGTCCCTATAATTCAATAATAATTTCTTTAACTGTTCCTTATTTTCGAGGCTGACTTTAGCTTCCCCCACTTTTCCTGACAGGTTGGTCTCGAACTCAGTTTCCAAATTATCTTCGAGTTCTATGTTGAGGATTTCAAATATCTTTTCTATGTCCTTATAACCTTCCTCAATCACTTCTTCCATATGCCATACCTGTTCTCCTATTTTCGCATCCTGTTCCTGTAGGTTAATGTTTTGCTCATCCACATCCTCTCTTTGAACTCTAATGCAGTTTTGCGCTAGGTCTATAATGACCTTGTTCTCACGGATAAAATCAATACCTAATATGACATTATACGGTAATTGATTTACCAGCAAAAAGCACTGCGAAATTTCAGTGTTACCCATGATCAGATCAATGTATACCTGAAATTTACATGTTAAAGATTTTTCTGGGATAATCCCCTTAATCTTTACACTTGATGTGGGAATCTTTAATACCCGGCCCCTTGTTTCCAGTTCATTCAGAAGGGTTTGTGTAATTAAACTTATTGTGGATCCAGTATCAATCAATGCTCTGACCAGTAATCCTTCTATCCTAAGCATAATTATAGGTAGTTCTCTTTTAACAGGTGGGATTCCTTCCACATCCTCGTTAATTAACTCATCTGGTCTGGCTATCCAATTCACAATCTCTACCTCCTCCCAGCTCCTGGTATGTTTCCACTTTTGACAATTTAAATTTGGAGTTTTTTTTTATCCTGAGGGCTTCCTTTTCCCTCATTCTTTAACTGAGCTTGTAGTTCCAAGCTTTGAGCTCCGTCTAGTCGGTCGGGTGATTTCCGGTTCTTGATTGCCTCACTCCAACGGACTTTTTGCCTATCAGGTTCATCTGGTCGTTCGTTCATATAACGAAGACTTTCCTGATATCTTTCTCCTATTTCGGCCCAATATTCATCATCCCTATCCTCTGGCCTTACATTCCTTCTGGGATAGTTCTCTCATTTCTTTCTGTTTTCTTGCCTTTGATGGTTATTGTTATAGAGTCGGCTCTCTTGTTGCCTATAACCCGTATTTCTAGGATTTCTTCCTCGATATCCTCCTCTGTAATATGGCTGTATCCTTCTAGGCTCCTGGTGCCCATACTCTCGACCTAGTCCTTGGGTATCCTTGCTGGTGGACTGATTTCTGGTCGCTGGTTTTTCGCAGGTTTCCTGACTGCTGGCCATATGTACTTGCTCAGTCTGTCTTTGATGCCGAGGAGTTACGTGCGAAGTCGTCATATCTAATTGACGTAATACACTCTCCACTTCCACAGCACTTCTGGCTTTGGATGAGATTAGCAGCCTCTGAATCTCATACGGAAGTTGTCTTGCAATGGCGGCACACAGGTCGTTTTCTGCCGGATCAATATCAAGTTCGCGGAATTTACACAGCTGAGCGGTGAAAAATTCCGAGTATTTAGTTGGTGCATTGGTGCTGTACTTCCTAGAGTACAGATCTAGCCTTAAATTCTCTTGGACGTCTGCTGCCCAATATCGTTTTTAAAATGCTTCCCTAAAGCCTTCCACCGTATCAAAGGTGTACCTGAAGCTTCTGAACCAGGTGAGACAATCACCTGCCAACAGCTTTTCAATAGCTCTCAGTCTCCGATCCTGAGGAACCTTCATTTCGTTTAAATACTCTGCAACTTCCTTTAGCCAGTATTTTGGAGTAATAGACATGTTATTACCCGTAAACTTTACTGGTCTGTCCTCATTCGATTTAATAATGTTTATTATCTGGCCATTTGTCTGATTCATGTACGGGGTTGACATCGCCATCGGATATCCTGGGTTCTTATAAGGGCTCTCCCCTCCTAAGTCCCTCTCCGTATATGTGCCTTGTTCACGGGAATCTACCCATCCTGTCTTTGGAAACTCCTCCTGATTCTCAAATTCTAACTTCCTTTCCCTTCGGGCACTTTCTTCATTAGCCATGAGTTGGATTTCCATTTGACTATTCTTATGTTCAGTCCTCTCCAATCGGGATCTTAATTCATTCTGAATTCTTTCTTGATTCCTTTTACTCTCTTCCTCTGCCTTTTTGGATTGGAATTTCTCATCCCTGTAACTATCCCTGAACTCATTTAGTTGGTCTTCTACCTCTTTCTTAAAGATCATGGCATGTTGATTGATAATTTCTGGCTTCACATCACCTATGGTATCTAAGTCTTTTCGTATTTCCTTTATCTTCTTCTCCACCTCTCCCTTAATTCCTTCCAGCTTTTCCTCAGTTTTCTTAGACGCTTCCGATAATTCTTCTTTAATCAGTTTTACTTCATTTCTAGTTTTTCCTACTCGCCCTTCTAACTTTCCAATAGTTTCCTGGACCTCATTAATACCCTTGCTTATTCCATCTATCTTCTGGGTCTTTTCTTCATTTTCTTCATTTCGTCGTTTTCTTTCTATCTGAAGATGCTCTCCGTATTCACTTAAATTTTTATTTATTTCCGCTTCGTACTTCTTCAGGTTCTCATCTACCTGCCCGGTAAAATGATCAATCTGCTTTTTCATTCCTTGTATATCTTTGTGATTCTGACTTGCCATATCATCCGCTTTAGCCTGAATTTTATCAACCTTTCCCTCGAGGTTTCCTACTTTCTCCTCAACCTTTCCAAATCGGGTTCCTAGCTCATTCACACTTTGTTTTATTTCATCCCGGGATGTTTTACAGATATCGCTGTTAGATTTTATCTGAGCTTCTAATTCTGTCTGCACACCTTGGATCTGGGTTACAAGTTCATCTTTACATGCATCTACATTCTTTTTGCACGTTCCTTCCATGTTACTTAATTTAGTTTTCAAATTTTCAAAATTTTCTTGACACCTAGTTTGGGACTCTCCCATACTTTTGTTCAAAGCCTGTATTTGGGCTTGAAATTCTGACTTAAGTACATTATTTTCCTGTTTAATTTCACTTGTGATTTCCCCTTTTAATTCGGTTAACTTGTCCTCCAACCTAGTGTCAAAACCTTGAAATTTGTCATTCATTATTTTTTCTAAAACCTTGGACCCCTCTTTCATTTCCTTAATTTCAGCCTTCACTTCCTCGTTCATTGTTACACAGTTAGCCTCGATAGCTTCTAATTTAGTCCCCATGGTATCACTTTTAGTTTCGATATCTACTAATTTAGTTCCCATGGTATCAGTTTTAGCTTCGATATCTACTAATTTAGTTCCCATATTAGCACTATCAGTTTTTAGTGACTCTAAACTTTGATTTATAGATCCTAACCCTTCTTTATTTTCAGTCTGTTGGCTATCCAACTTATTGTTTATGGCCTCCAAGAGCCGTTGCACTTCTTCACTCAATGCCATCTTATGAGAATACAGTGGGCCACTAATGCCACCACACCAGTACATGCTTGAGAGATGATACTCTGAATCAGTGTGTCCCAATTTCTTTAAAAATTTACTTTGGTACGGGTATTTACCACAACGTACCCTTTTGATACATTTATTCATTTTCATAAACCTTTATGGAAGTATTTAAAATTCAAAATTTCGAAAAACCATTTTTTCCAAAAAATGAAAATTTTGATTTTTCGAGAAATCTCGGGTTTTCCCTAGGAAACTCAGCCCTGCGTACTGGGCGCCAAAATCTTAGATTTTCTAGGGGGGTTGATAATATAATATAATTAAGGGCTGCTCGGTATGAGTTTCCAGGGACCCATGCGGTCAGTTAATATTTTACGTTGTAGCTACACCTATCATTACTTTACTTTAAATGAAATGACCGTCTTAAGTGTTCCTCTAGTTATTAATCCAGCACATTACTTATATGCCCCCCCCATGTGCCCTTTTAGCAAGAAATATGCCAATCACAGTATACCAGCGTAGCTCAATTCGGAATTTTCGGGGCAGCGGTAAGTTCCCCCACTCTGTGACTCACATATTTTGGATTAATTAGAGGATACACTTGCAAAAATAACAACAAAATCAACTCCTATTTTTAACACATTTAATTAATAAAATTAATGGCGCTACAAACAATTTAACAATTAAATTACTGACCCATAATCATCTACTTGTTCCAAATGAACAAGGAATCACAAATATAATAAAACAAATATTGTATTTAAACATATGGTTTCCACATAAGCCAACAATTCCTACTTAGTCTTACTTCCATAAAGCATCAACTGTAAGTTTTATATAACTCCGAGCTCTTTTGGCTCCATGCTTTACATAATAATGGTGTCACTCTTTATACACCTCAAAGTCTACTTTTTATATTTTCTTAATCCTCAAAACAAATGTATAATTACATTTAAAATTTTATGTTAATTATCTAACTCAATATTTTGGGCATGTTCACACATTCAGCTGTTATCATCTCTCTTTATTTCACAAATATATTAAGGTAATCAGGAAATTTCATGTTTACTCCAGAGTATGAAGATACTTGACACAGTCAAAAAACTATAGTTACTCCCGAAACCTAGTTGTCTTCAATTAACTCGTGGAATCCTACTTCCATCCAACATTACAATAGGGATTGTTATTTATCTCTTACGTCTTATAAGACCATTATCACATAAGAAACTACGATCTGAACAGGCAAGCGGAAATATCAATCTACAAGGACCTCGGTTCAACGCCCGGGTCGTTAAAAACTTTAAACACTCCTGGTGTATTCATTTCTCTTTACAACATCTTACGAGCCGGTTTCTGCCCACCCTCGCTCTAAGAGAGCCAGGCCATTAACTCGGGCGCGATTTATGACAAGGAGGGTGACTGGGCGACTCTCTGTCTAACCCATGTTAGCAGCTCCTTTTCAAGGCTTTCAAAACAAACCTTCACATTATACTCAGTCCTGGGGAGAGACCGGGCTTTTACTGTACTGTATCCATTCAAACAAATATTCTTTGGTTCATAGACCACTTTCGTAACTTTGGCATTTATTAATTATAAGAGGGTCCTCATTGATTGGGAAGATTAATACACACTCAACGACGAAGAATTAAGGGGCTTTTACCATAAGAGGATTCTGAGTTCGAATCTCTTCACATGCCTCGGGAACCATTCCCTTATAGAGGACTTATACAAGACGCGATTTAAAGTCGGCCGTGGCCTACATGACATACGCTCAATAATACCATACATTAGCTCCCTTTTAATTAATACACACATGGCCTCGTGACCCTTGTCACAATTAGAGGACTTATACAATTATCAATTCACTGCAATCAACTACCCTCCATAAGTAATTTACCAAGTACTTTCACCTTTACGCGTTCCTAGCGTGACATTTTAATACTATTTGCGCTCCTTTGCGCTATACATTATTTTAAGCCGAAAATGTCTTCCCAAGAACTGATAAATCTCGTTAGTAACAATTGATATTATTTTAATTCTTATATTAATCTTTTTCGTTGCCGATAAATCGCTCCCTTTTAAAATATTCCCTTGAACATCATGTCTTACACATATGTTAAGGCTTTTAACGCTCTTATGTTCACATCAATTTATTTGATCTTTATTTAATATTTCCATACTTTATTATCTTTATTCTTTACACAAGCTCAAAAGCTATTTCTTTCATATCTCAACGTTACTTTATTTAAATATCATTCGTGATAATTACTGATATTTCGCTTGCTCTTATGACATTCGTTAAATGCATAAACATTTTATTCACATATTTCCTCTACGGGATTTATTCTTTACATAATTATTTATAATTTCTCAAACTTTTATTATTGTTCAGACCGCGTTCTTGTTTATTCAGTATTTATTTATTAAAACACATCCCTTTTACTCAAAACTCCGGTGGATTTGTACACAGTCATTCCCTGACACCAAAATAGAATGAAATTCATTACTCACATGTGTTTTAAGGTCGTCCCATGACCTTTATTCTGGTGCGGTGTTTCATTCTGGCCCACTTTCAAATTTTACTCCATATTATGGAAATTCATCTTATGTACAAACACTTCTTGACACATATTTAAGACACTTAACATTGACGACATTTTTATACACTGGTGTGTCTCTTTAGAACACACAATAAACACTAAAAATATTAATTTAACACACAATCTTGATAAATTTACACTTCACAATTCTTGATCACTAGGCCGTATTTCTGAGCCTATCACACGTGACCTCTTAATTTCCCGTTTCCAAGGGTGAAATTTATTCAATGTCGGCTTCCTATCCTGCAGAATACGAAAGTCTCGAAACATCTACTGTTCCCTGGAATCTTAATTCTTCTACTCCTATTCTGGATGACCGGCTATTTATCTAGCTTGAACGGCTTCTTCATAGATCTGGTTTATCGATCCTAGCGAAAGTCTATTCGGATCGAGGTCTCCTCAATAACCTCTCGATGACCTATGGATTTAGTTTATAGCAGCTAGTACTTCTCGAGTCTAGTACTTTTAGAATAGTTCGCCTGCTTTCTGGAGATAATGTTTATAATCACCGGTCTTCTTTATTTGATCGGTTCAGCACTCCTACGTTTCTGAAATACGTTCCGAACCTTACTCTGTTCTTCCCCTTTTGGGTTCTTTAATTTAGATAACAGTTTATCTTTCTGTTACGGTACTTCCGTACGTTATGATATATTCGTTCGTCTATTTAACGACCTATCGCCTTAAGTCCGACGTTCGCAGCCTGCTCTGACTATATCTTACGAACTTTTCAATATAACTTGTATACTGTCGGGCCTAAATCCTGTAACTAGGATTTTCCTAATCTTCCAACACGGTGATACTTTAAATTTCTTCTTTACCACTCCTTATGGAGGCAAGCAAGTTGTTAATACTGCGACGCCTATGGCTATCGGATATTACCTCTGCGGTGTAACACAGCGTTTCTCCCTTCAAGGAGTACTGGTAACTGTCTTCGATGTGACGCAGAGTTACGCCCCACACGGCTGTCTGAATACTGATGCGTAGCAACGCCCCCCTGGGCTATTTGGACCTGCTTGTACTGATGCGTAGTAACACCCCCTCGGGCTGTTCGGAACTGCATGTGCTGTGATGTAGCCTAGTGACGTGCCCTCAGGCCGTTTGAAACTGCATGTGCTGATATAACTTCACGTCCCCCTGGACGGACTCGTACTGCGTGATGCGTAGCAACGCCCCCTCGGGCTGTTCAGAACTGCATGATTGGCTTGGTGAAGCCAGAAGCTTTATACTATTTCACTAGAAAAAAATAAGACTCTAGCCCTTTCTGTGGCCAACTTCTAAAATAATGGTTGCACAATTATAAAAATTATACCTTCCGAAAGCTCGTCTTCTCAATGTCAAATAATCTCATTGCACCTAAGAATCGATCGTGCAATTCGGAGATATTAATTAATTTCTCGTCCTCAATTGTGTGGGTGTTGCATTTCTTTTGTACTCTCCCCTCTACACCAGCCTTGGTACTTCCCTGATGACGTACACTTGCGTTTGCAGTTTTCTCCTGTGCAATTATTAAAGGGTTCTTCTTTACTAAAAAATCTCTCATTCAAAATGATTCACCGTACTGTACTTGTTTACTCATTATTGTACTCGTAAACGGGTTAAATTTAATTATTTCTCTTCTGGCGCATAAGCGGTGTTGTCATTTTCCAGCAACGTAAGGTCGATTTCCGAGTCAGGCTTCCTTGTTTAATAGTGGGAATTTTCCACTCAGTTATTAATACTCATGACTCGCTCCCTTCTGAATGTCAAGAGGGGTGATCTCATCCTCTCGAACACCTGGTCCTCGTTGGTTGCACAACCTTAGGCTAGCATCCTAGCTGGATCTTTCTTTAAGTTACATTAGAAACTGTACGTTTCTTTCATTTCTTCCCCAAATGCATGGATTCGACCTCCATGGACCCTATGGCACATGGGTTCAGTACCAATTTCATATTTGTTGCTAAATACTTATCTTGATAATAGTATACTTTCAAAAGCACTGAGCAAGTATTTTGACACCTTTGAACCTTCGATCATATAGTCAAGTGACTAGTTACTTAGTGTGGAACAGCAAGAAGCATGATATGCACAGGGCCACATCCAATTTACAACATGCTCTGCTTACACACAATTCACCGGCACAATGCCTCCGCTTATGTCCTAGGACGTTGATGACCAGATGATCGCGTCCATCATATCGCAAGTCTTCAATGTCGCGGCCCTATCCTTCACGTGCTGTTGACAGCCGCCTGGCTCCACGTGGTTTTGTACCGTACGATTTTACGTTGAATTGCGCCACTTCCCTCTTGAACTCCAGCTGATTTGACCTTGACCGTGATATCGTAATGAGGTACCATGCGTTTTGGAGACTCTCGTCAAGAAGTCAAAAAATATGGCCCACCAGCACTTTTTATTTCTTATTGACACATGATATCAGTTTATATTTTCATCCATAAGGTTCGTTCCTCCCATGAATTTGTTATAGGTGCCGATTTGGAGAGGACGTGGGATTGTAACAATTTTTCTTTTCAGCCCGAGCGAACCTTCTGACCAGGTCGAGGGGGGGGGGGGGACAGGGACAGTCGTGGAGGCAACAATTACTGTGCTGTTTCATGCCATCGAGCAATAATCATGTCGTCATTACTCCTTTTCTTCTTCCTCCAATATTTCTGCCAAGGTCAGACTTCTAAATAATAATTATGTTATTGGATTTACGTCCCTTTTAACTGCTCTGGCGTTTAGACCCGCCGGGTTGCCAGAATTTTAACACGAAGGGGATCTTTAACGTGCCAGTAAATCTACTGACACGACTCCCTCGCATTTGCGCACCCTCAAATGCCAGCTGACTGCACCAGGATTCGATCCTGGAAGCATGGTCACAGCAAGAGAGAACGTTTCCGCTGAGCCACGCAGCTAGTCTAGACCTCTGAATTATTGAAATAATTCTCGTATTGTATTTTCTGAAATACTGCTTGCAGCCAGATATCTCGGCAAATGTATGGTCTTGAATATGGTACTGGCATAAAAAAATATGCTACGGTGACATAAAACATATTATATGAAGACATGCACTGTTAAAAAAAGCAGTATATAGAAATACGTTTTGTGTATAAATGCATGAAATGTATTCTAACTCATTTCATATGAATGTGCTACAGAAGATATCTTGCCTTACCACTGACCCTGTATCCACCTAGCGTCACCGTACGGTAACGCTGGAGAAATTTGTCCCGGCATGAGCAGGTATAAAGAAACACGCAAGATAGGCTATGTTACTGAATTATAAATTAGATATGTTTACTACCATAATCCTGAAGACAAAGTAAACTATCTTCAATCTACGCAATAATTTAGCATTCCGTACCTTTTGGGGCATGCCATCACGACGTGAGAAACAGACCACGAAATGCTCCCAATTGTTGGGACATCACCCAAGACATTCCCTAGTGACTAGTGTGCGGGAAATGGATCAATAGACCTTCCATGATCATATAAGCGCGAAGTTCGAATATCTTTAACTGGCAAAGGCCCTGTCGAGCAATAAATGCAATGACCGGTTCTGCTTTACCATATGGTAACGCTAGGCGTTTATGGGTTCCTTCTACGTTGATAGCATCTCCTTCTGCATCGTAATTAGTTACAAATGTCTGCATGCGTGTTAAAGATGCAATATATATTCCCCTTTGCTTTACAAGGCCCTTAATTTTGTTACGATCCATTTTGATAATCTAAGGTTAAGGAATAGACAATAGGAGAGGACTTATCTTATTGTTGACCATCGATAACCTTTACGTAGACTGACAGGTGATTCCACTGGTTCCAAGTTGTCCGTGAGATGGCAGCGCTGCTTTGCTTCAACCCGATTTGAACTTCACTCATGTCGTTATACACTCCAATATTTATTTCGGTACTCGAGTTTGTATGGAAAATAATCACGCCGTAGTTCAAACCCGTTCACAGACCACAGAACATTCGTGGCGCACTAAATGTCCTACGACATTTACAGTCTGAGATTAAAATATCAGCAACAGTCACTCCTTTTTACAATCCCAATTGTGAAACGCAACAGACATGCACCACAATGAAAGAGAAGTTTAAAATCTTACCGGCCTTTTGTTGGCCTACGATACCGTATTCACTAGCACATTGTATATAACACTCACAAATCTGTGGGATGTATATATTCACTTAAAATAGCATAGCACTAAAGAGATCACCATACTTCGGCTTCGATTACGCCTCTTGATAGCATCCGATCCAGGAGGATCAATTTCAATATATAAAATAAATTAAGTGTTCGTCTGGTAGCGTTGAGAACTCCAATAAGATGTACACTGATTCCACCTGATGCTATCACTACGTTTATTCCACTTAAATTGCATTTCAATTACAAAACATTAAACGTTTGGAATACTTAAAATAACAGCTCAATTTATATCTGTCTCCATGATGGCTTGTTTCAGGTACAATCATTTGTTTATGCTGCCAACATTAAGGACCAGCACTTCCTAAATCCTGTCCAACTAGAATAATTAAAATAGTGATAAGGTAGGAACCTATGTGGATTATCATATGTCCGAAAGATAATAACAGCGACTGTACATTTTTGAGGTGGCGGCTGGGCTTGATATTAAAACGTAATAGTGATTCATTCAGAATATATTTGCTCAATTAAAACCTATACTTAATAACAAAAGAAGTATCATATAAGGGACGTTGCTGAGCTAAGCTGAACGAGAAAAGCATTGAATACAACTCGAGGCGCCTATCTCGAAAATATAGAATATAATAATGAAAAATTTAAATTATTTTTAAATTATACAACGAAAATTAGCAGTAAGATATAAACTTGTAAGTGTCTTCCTATGACCAAGTCAAAGGAGGGCTACTCCTAAAACTTGAATATCATTAACTCACGACGTTTTCTTTTTTTCGTGTGGTCTCCTGAGAGGCCGAGTGCAGGTATTTCTAGTTGAAGACAGTGGGCGATCTACGCATCGTAATGCGGATGAGTGATGAAGAAGACGTCACATACAGCCAGTCCCCGAGCCACGGGAATTAACCCCTGGAGATTAAAATCCCTAACGGCCCGGCCGGGAAACGAATCCGGGACCCTTCGGGTCAAAGCCTAGCACGCTAACCAATTAGCCATGATTAGGATAAATAAGGTGATTCTGACGCAGGGACTAATGCGCAAGATGGCGGCCGCGTGAGTTAATCCCCATGCTGGCGCAGGGGCTAATTCGCAAGATGGCCGCCACGCGCAACAGCAATCTTAAATGGTGGGCATATCAAATCATTATATATTTGTTAATAACTGTTCATTATTATTTATTATTCAGTTATTTTATTTTTAATTTTTAATTTCTTTATTATTTATATGATATTTAATCATTAAATTTTATCTTTTTTAAATATATATTTTTTATTTATTTTAATACTTAACTTTTATTTATTTTTATTATTATTATTTATTTTGTCATAGCACTTAACTGCAAGGTCATTAGCCGAACAATTCTCTAACCCACAGACACCTGACTTAACATTAAAATTAATGCATGTAATTGTTTTCTTAATTTTAAAATTTTTAAATTTAAGGTTTTATATTTTACATTATACATACATTTTGCCAAATGACCAAACTACAAGGTCACAGACCTAACGTTTTATCTTTAAAATTGTTTTAAACTTATAAATTTGTATTTATTTTTTATTTAATTTATATTTTATTTTACACACAGGGCTAATGCACAACATTGTCACTGCAAGCAACCACTTACACATATGGCATGCTAACCTAACCTAACCTGACCTAACTTAACCTAACCTAACCTAACCTAACCTAACCTAACTCACACAAACCTCATTTAAAAATTTATATTCATACATGAGAGATTTTCTATTTTTACATTTTATATTTTAAATTTTTTATTTTTTATTTTACATTTTAACATTTTACATTTTATCATTTTACATGTTTAAATTTTAAATTTTACATTTTACATTTTAGATTTTCCAAAAACAGTAAACTACAAGGTCACATACGTTACCTCAGTTAACTTAACCTCACCTAACCTAACCTAACATAACCTTAATTCACGTAACCAACAATGCCTCAACCAACCTAACCTAACTCTACCTAACCTAACCTAACCTAACTCACACAAACCTCATTTAAAATTTAAATTAATACATGTAACATTTTATATTTTTACATTTTATATTTTACATTTTTAATTTTTATATTTTACATTTTAACATTTTACATTTTAACATTTTGCATTTTTAGATTTTTCATTTTACAATATTTCGAATTAACATTTTACATTTTCATTTTCTTAAATTTTACATTTTACATTTTAGATTTTCCAAAAACAGTAAACTACAAGGTCACATACCTAACCTCAGTTCACTTAACCTCACCTAACCTAACCTAACATAACCTTAGTTCACCTAACAAAACATGTCCTCACCTAACTTCACCTAACCTAACTTAAGCTAATCCAAAGGCTAATGCACATACACACATACACAGAGTTTTGTTGTTCACACATTTCTCAATTCTTCAATTTCCACATAGCATTTTTTCTAAATTTCAGTTTAAAGTTTTGAATTTCATAATAGAGAAACTTAGATTTTGCATTTTGTTGTTTACACTTCTGTCAATTTCACAATTTCCCATTTACAGTTTTTAAAATGTCAGTTTAAAGTTTTTTGAATTTTATGATATGGAAACAGGGATTTTCCAATTAGTTGTTTACAAATTTGTCAATTTCACAAATTCCCATTTACAGTATTTTATATGTCAGTTTAACGTTTTTGAACTTCATAATATGGAAACATGGACTTTCCAATTTGTTGTTTACACATTTGTCAATTTCACAATTTCCCATTTACAGTTTTTAAAATGTCAGTTTAAAGTTTTTGAATTTTATAATATGGAGACATGGATTTTCCAATTTGTTGTTTACACACTTGTCAATTTCACAATTTCCCATTTACAGTTTTTAAAATGTCAGTTTAAAGTTTTTGAATTTCATAATATGGAAACATGGATTTTCCAATTTGTTGTTTACACATTCTTCAATTTCACAATTTCAGATTTACAGTTTTAAAGAAGTCAGTTTATTGTTTTTTCCAATTTTTGTCAATATGGAAACATGTATTTTCCAATTTTGTGTTTTACATGTTTTTCATTTAGTCCATGTAGAAAGTTCATATATGCATTAGGAGTGGGGAGAGTTGGGTAGTAATTAAAAATGTACAAGCAGTGTCCATACAATATTTTTTTAATTAATTGTAATACGTGTACAATATTTACACATAATACTTTGTTTTTAATTTTTTATATAAATTGTACAATTGGTTTTATTTGAATTCCATTTTTTTCATTTTTCGAGTATAAATACTATATTTTTCTTTGCCTGTCATACATTTTTAACACAAGGCTTGTTGTAAATGAGTTTTCCACGGGGAGCATGGAAGGAGGTTGTTAAAAACAGGGTATGCCGCAATGGTTTTATAGACGAAAAACTCTCATCCTCTTCTTTCTCATCATCATCATCATCTTAAGCACCATCATCATCATCATCTTTGTCACTATCATTATAATCACCATCATCATCTTCAACATCACTAGATCTATCCAATTCCTCTCGTTCCTTTTCCACAGGGTCCTTGTGTAGAGTTTACGTTGCTTTTGATAGTGTTAAGGGTGTTTTGAACGTAGAACTATCTTGAGCAGCAATATTGTTTTCTCGAACTTGCTTTTTAACATTTTCATGAATTTTTGTTTACAGCAACTGTGGCTCGTTTGAGGCATTAGATTGATGAACGCTCACACATAAAACCTTTCCAATTTTACTTTTCAGGTCACCGCGACGACCTTTTGACCTCTCTTTCAAGCATCGCCAAAATATTATTCCATGCACATTCTGGCGATTAAATTTATAAGAGTAGCCTTGATAGAGTGCATGTTGGCTACCTTTGTTGGTTGTAGTAAGTTCCACAGTAGTAACTGACGTGTCAGTATGTTGTTCGCACTACAAAAGTTACAACTGTTCTGGTAATGGAGTGACGATATTCTTGCTAAGGGTCTCTAATATATCCTATACAAGGCCTACAGCTACTTACTGCGTATGACAAGGCTGTACACTGGTTGGTAAGACGGCCTTTCACGATGTTAACACTGTATGTGGTAGTAGTCAACTGAATGTAATCTTGCAAGGGTCCTCTAATATACCCTGGACATTGCTAACCGCTGCTTATGTGATGGCTTTTTATGTTGGCTTATGTATTGGCATTTTTAATTGTCTTTTTAAGTTGGCTTTTGTATTGGCTTTTGTGTTGGCTTTTATGTTGGCATGTATTTTGGCTTATGTAATGGCTTTTATGTTGGCTTTTATGTTGGCATTTAAGTCGGCAATAATGTTGGATGTTAAGTCGACATTTATGTTGGCTTTCATGTTGTTTTTATGCTGGCTTATGTATTGGCTTTCTTATGTGACTTTTGAGTTGGCTTTTTTGTTGGCTTTTTATGATGGCTTTTTATGAATTGGCTTTTATGTTGATTTTGTATAGGCTTTTGTGTTGGCTTTTATTGTTGGCTGCTGTGTTGGCTTTTTATTGCTGGCTTTTATCTTGGCTTTTTATGTTGGCTTATATGTTGTCATTTATGTTGGCTTTTCGTTGGCTTTTTGTGGGCTCTTTGTGTTGGCTTTTATGTTGGCTTTTTGTAATGGCTTTTATGTTGTCTTTTGTTGCTGGCATTTATGTTGGCTTTTATGTTGGCTATTCTGTTGGCTTTTATGGATGGCATTTATGTTGGCTTTTATGTTGGCTTTTATGGTTGGCTTTTATGGTTGGCTTATATGTTGGCCTTTTCTGTTGGCTTCTTGTTGGCTTTCTTGTTGGCTTTTTTATTGGTTTTATGTTGGCTTTTATGTTGGCTTCTATGTTGGCTTTTGTTGGCTTCTTGTTGGCTTTTGTTGACTTTTTGTAGGCTTTTGTTGGCATTTTGTCGGCTTTTGTTGGCTTTCAATGGCTATTGTTGGTTTTTGTTCGCTCTTTTGTAAGCTTTTGTTGCCTTTTTGTTGGCATAACTTGGCTTTTTGTTGTTTTTTGGCTTTTATTGGCTTTTGTTTGGCTTCTTGTTGGCTATTTTTTGATTTTTGGTTGGCTTTTGTTGGCTTTTTGTTTGGCTTTGTTGGCTTTCTTGGCTTTTGTTTGTATTTTTGTTGACTTTTTGGTTGTTTTTTACTGGCTTTTGTTGGCTTTTTGTTGGCTTTGTTGGCTATTTGTTAGTCTTTGTTGGCTTTTTGTTGCCTTTTGTTGGCGTTATGATGGCTTTTCGTTGGCTTTTGTTGGCTTTTGTTAGCTTTTTGTTGGCGTTTGAAGGCTTTTTGCCGGCTTTTGATAGCTTGTTGGCTTTTGATGGCCTTTTGTCGGCTTATGTTGGCTTTTTTGCTTTTATTGGCTTTTCTTTGGCTTTTTGTTGTCTTTTTTTGGTTTTTTGTTGGATTTTGTTGGCTTTTTGTTGGCTTTCTTGGCTTTTTTGGCTTGAGTTTGGCTTTATGTTGACTTCTTTATTGTTTTTTGTTGGCTTTTGTTGTATTTTGTTGGCTTTGTTGGCTTTTTGTTAGTTTTTGTTGGCTTTTTATTGGCTTTTGTTGGCGTTATGATGGCTTTTTGTTGGCTTTTGTAAGCTTTTTGTTGGCTTTTGTTAGCTTTTTTTGCTTTTGATAGCTTTTTGCCGGCTTTTGTTGGCTTTAAATGGCTTTGTTGGTTTTTTGTTAGCTTTTGTTGCCTTTTGGTTACCTTTTTTGTTGGCTTTTTTGACTTTTTGTTGGCTCTTGTAGGCTTTTGTTGTTTTTTGTTAGCTTTTGTTTGCATTTTGTTGGCTTTTGTTGGCTTTTTGTTTCGGCTTGTTATGTTGGCTTTTTGTATTGGCTTTTGTATTGGCCCATATGTTGGCTTTCGTATTAGCTCTCTCATTTTTGCTCTTACTTGTAGGCTTATTTGGTCTTGGAAATTGTCTCAGCCCTTTTTATGGCAGCATAATGCATACCGCCATGTTGGTAAGCAACGACAACAACACACTAAAATTCTAAAAATCCAAAGTATTTCTAGGGCTAGTGATTGACTCCCAACTCTTACTCTTACCTCTATCCCGCGCCCAGTCAAAAACACTATAATTTTTAATTTTTCCTAAAAAGTTCAATTGGGAAAGTAGGCTATATGTTTAAAGTAAAAATCCTAAAAAGTCATATATTAACGCTTACACCTACCTCTATACCACTCTAAGTCAAAAATTAGTGTATTTTTCAAATTTTTCCAAATCAATTTTGTTTAAACTAAAAATCCTTAAAAAGTCATATGTTAACTCCTACTCCTACCTCTATCCCACTCTTGGTCCACAAATAGTGTATTTTTCAATTTTTTCCAAAAACTATATGGAAAGTAGGCTATATTTCTATAACCAAGCAACCTAAAAAGTCATATGTTAACGCTTACACCTACCTCTATACCACTGTCAGTCCAAAAAAATAGTGTATTTTTCAAATTTTTCCAAAAAAGATTTGGAAAGTAGGCTATGTTTAAACTAAAAATCCTGAAAGGTCATATGTTAACTCATACACCTACCTCTATACAACTCTCAGTCCAAAAATAGTGTATTTTTAAAAATTTTCCACAACATATTGGGAAAGTAGGCTATATTTCCAAAATTAGGAATTTTATACAAAAAACAGTTTGTTTGACATAAATGAATGGGCTTTAGCCCCTCTGCCTGTAAACCATGTCTCAGGTCTCTAGGACAACAAAAAATGAAATTTTGAAAATGGGCTATATTTCCAAAATTAGGAATTTCGCAAAAACGTTTGTGTGAAATAAATCAATGGTCTTTACCCCCTCTACCCACAAAATAAATTTCAAGTCTCTAGAACAAAACAAAATGAATTTTTAAAATGGACTATATTTCCAAAATTAGGAATGTTACAAAAAGGTTTGTTTGATATAAATGAATGGTCTTTACCCCCCTACACCGATACCAAATTTCAAGTCTCTAGAACAAGAAATGACAGTAGGTTAGTAAGGCTGGTTCTGCCTTACTTGACGTAGCCGCCAAGTTTGTTTGTTAGGCAGAGCCACGCCAAGTGTAATCGAACCGGCCATACTAACCTACTACTACTGTTAAATGGAAAGGTTTTAAGTGTGAGCGTTCATCAATGTAGTACTCCAAACGAACCACAGTTGCTGTCAAACTGTTAAAATGTTAAAAAGCAAGTTCGAGAAAACAATATTGCTGCTCAAGATAGTTCACCCTTCAAAAAAAACCTTAACACTATCAAAAGCAACGCAGACTCGACACAAGTACCCTGTGGAAAAAGAACAAGAGGAAATGGATAGTTCTGGTGATGTTGAGGATGATGATGATGATTATAATGATAGTGACAAAGATGATGATTATGATTTTGCTTATCATGATGGTGACGATGAAAAAGAAGAGGATGAGGGTTTTTCGTCCATAAAACCATTGCGGCTTACCCTGTTTTTAACAACCTCCTTCCATGCTCCCCGTGGAAAACTCATTTACAACCAGCCCTGTTTTAACGAGTATAACAATCAAAGAAAAATAGTATTTATACTCGAAAAATGAAAAAAATAGAAAACAAATAAAACCAACTGTACAATTAATATATAAACAGTATTATGTGTAAATATTGTACATGTATTTAAATTAATTTTAAAAAAATATTGTATGGACACTGTTTGTACATTTTAATTCCTACCCACATCACCCCACTCCTGATGAAAATATGAACTTTATACATTCACTAAATGAAAAACATGTTAAACACAAAATTGGAAAATTCATGTTTCCATATTGACAAAAATTGAAAAAAAACGTTAAACTGACTTTTTAAAGACTGTAAATGTGAAATTCTGAAACTGAAAAATGTTTAAACAACAAATTGGAAAATCCATGTTTCCATATTACGAAATTCAAAAACTTCAAACTGACATTTTAAACACTTTAAATGCGAAATTGTGAATTTGGCAAATGTGTAAACAACAAATTGAAAAATCCATGTTTCCATATTATGAAATTCAAAAACGTTAAACTGACGTTTGAAAAACTGTAGATGGGAAATTCTGAAACTGACAAATGTGTAAACAACAAATTGTAAAATTTATGTTTCCATATTAAGAAATTCAAAAACTTTAAACCGACATTTTAAAAACTATAATTGGAAATTGTGAAATTGACAAATGTGTAAACAAGAAAATGCAAAATCCGTGTTTTCATATTATGAAATTCAAAACTTTAAATTGAAATTTAAAAAAAAAAATATTTAGTGGAAATTGAGGAATAGAGAAATGTGTGAACAACAAACCTCTGTGTATGTGCATTAGCCTTTGGATTAGCTTAAGGTAGGTTAGGTGAAGTTAGGTGAGGACATGTTTGGTTAGGTGAACTAAGGTTATGTTAGATTAGTTTGGGTGAAGTTAAGTGAATTGAGGTTAGGTATGTGACCTTGTAGTTTACTGTTTGTTTTAATCAAAAAGGTAAAATTATAAAAAATGTAAAACGTAAAATCTAAAAATATAAAATGAAAAATCTAAAATGGAAAATGTTAGAATATAAAATGTTAAAATGTAAAATAAAAAATGTAAAATTTAAAATGTAAAAATAGAAAATCTTACATGTATTAATTAAAATTTTTAAATGAGGTTTGTGTGAGTTAGGTTACGTTAGTTTAGGTAGAGTTTGGTTAGGTTAGGGTAGGTAAGGTTAGGTTAGGTTAGGTGTGGACATGTTTGGTTAGGTGAACTAAGGTTATGTGAGGTCAAGTGAACTGAGGTTAGGTATGTGACCTTGTAGGTTACTGTTTTTGGAAAACCTACGATGTAAAATCTAAAATTAAAAAATGTAAAATCTATAAATATAAAATGAAAAAACTAAAATCTAAAATGTTAAAATTTAAAATGTTAAAATGTAAAATATAAAAAAATCGTAAAATATTAAAAGTAAAAATAGAAAATCTTAAATGTATTAATTTAAATTTTTAAATGAGGTTGTGTGAGTTAGGTTAGGTTAGGTTAAGTTAGGTTAGGTAGAGTTAGGTTAGGTTAGGTTAGGAAAAGTTAGGTTAGGTTAGGTTAAGTCAGGTTAGGTTAAGTTAGGTTAGGTTAGGTTAGGTTAGCATGCCATATTTGTAAGTGCTTGCTTGGTGTGGCCATGTTGTGCATTAGCCCTGTGTGTAAAATAATATATAAATTAAATATTAAATAAATAAAAATTTATAACTTAAAAAAAGTTAAAATTTTAGGTTTGTGACCTTGTAGTTTGGTCTTTTAGCAAATTGTATAATGTAAAATATAAAACCTTTAATTTAAAAATTAAAAAAGAAATTACAAGCATTAATTTTAATGTTAAGTCAGGTGTCAGTGTGTTAGAGAATTTTTGGCTTAATGACCTTGCAGTTTAGTGCGTCGACATAATAAACAAACATTAAAATAAATAAAAATGCAATATTAAAATAAAAATATTTAAAAAAAGATAAAATTTAATGATTTAATATTATATAAATAATAAATGAAATAAAAATTAAAATAAATAAACAACAATGAATAGTTAATGACAAATAAATAATGATTTGATATGCCCACCATTTAAGAGTGCTGTTGCGCGTGGCGGCCATCTTGCGCATTAGCCCCGGCGCCAGCTATGACTGTACCATCCATAAGACCAGCATGGGTTTGGACTCACGCGGCCACCATCTTGCGCACTAGCCCCTGCGCCAAAACCACCTTATTTATCCTGCTACCATGGAGGCGGGCACTCGCGATGTAAAAACACAAATACCGCCCTATTTAGTGAGAGAAGAGTACCATACAAGGGACCCTACTACCATTATTCATAGTAATAAACACTGAATTTTGCACAGAGTGGTCATCATAAAATTATAAAATCTAGAAACAAATAGTTCTATATATTTTAGATAGGCTATACAATATCTCAGATTAGCATTAATTATTATAGAAACATATATGGGAAATTTGAAATAAGGCATAAGAACACCCATACCATTTATTCAGGGTGGTGTCTGACCATACTATTAAAACGTGAAAATCAATAACCCAGTATTTATTTGAGCAATTAACACGGAACCTTGTAAGAGGGGAGAAACAGGAAAGATACGCCACTTTCATTAATCATATGACTATCTCACTGCATATATAACGTAGCTGCCATCTTGAATGTATAAAACATTGATATCGACAATCCACCATTTATTACAGCTACAATGACGAAACGCTGCAAATGTGTAGTGTAACAAACAAGGATTTTCCTTCAGAAGGCAGAAGATAAACGATTTCATAAAATTAAGATGGTGACTAGGCATAATTTTCTAATGTTTCAATCAATTCCTCTAGTTGAATATGCTTAGAAAACGGTGCGTTTTTTTGTAGGATACAACATTTACTGTTCATCACAAGAATATACTCCTTGATAACGACGAAGAGTAAATACATATAGGAGAAAGTAGGCTATATGTTCTCTACTGAACATCTTGTTTTTTAACACAGTCGACAGTTTCTGTTTATTAACTATCACAATTTTGTTAACAAATACGAATTGACAATTACAATATATTATGAGTAATACCTGCGTGGGGAGGCTCCAAGCTAATCACTGCTTGATGGATTGATAAGCTGTGGTATAATATCCTAAAGGATTAACGCAAACCGGATATTAGTTTGTGAGAACAGAATATTTAAAAATATCCCCGGGATTCTTAAGCGAGAGAGTGAGATTGGATTGTCAGTGGCGTAATTCAGCGTATAAAATGGGAGTGGTACATATTTGACATCGGGGATTATGGTTTCATACTACGATCCGTTCTAATCCAGTTGCTGTAAGTTAATAATATTTGAATCATTTGCGTGTTATGAACTTTTTAATGTTAAGTTATTTATATTTTGCTAGGTGCCTGGACCCAGGTGACCTCTGGCCTCTTCTCATTAGGACAAAGATAGACAACGAAAATGGGAGAAAGTGGCCGTGGTTTACCGAGAAAGTCATCAAGAGTTTAGTGCTTTTCAGTCGGTCAACACGAATGTACCCAAAAGAGATGGGTTATGCCCTAATCCTGAAATAAATTACATGAGATTAATAAAACACTAGGATGACCAGTTTCGATCGTCAAGCGATCATCATCAGATCCAATACACTTAGGCTATAAAATCTATGTTTGAAATACAGGTGAAAATATTTACAATATGTACAATTATTTAGTTGCAGTATTGGTACTGCAACTGTCAGTGTATGCTAAATGCAGTATATATGTTAGGTGAAATGCTAAATGGTGATGGCTATCCGGAGATTGTACTTTAGAGAGATTATATGGTTGTAAACTATGGTTAAACTATAAAAATTTTAGGCTAACTACTTATCTGATTGTCTTCCGTACTACAGCTATTCGCAGTTTCCGTGCTCACTTGAACTCGCTGTGCGGACGACTGCGGTGGTTATCTT
Organism: Meconema thalassinum; assembly: GCA_946902985.2. Lineage (NCBI taxonomy): Eukaryota > Metazoa > Arthropoda > Insecta > Orthoptera > Tettigoniidae > Meconema > Meconema thalassinum. Next base: position 725,661,701 of record OX336389.2, read on the forward strand.
AACGACTGGTTTTTCCCTGCCTTCCCCCCCTGTCCCTACGTGCTGTGGGGAGTGATCGCGATGTGTTTATGTGAGGTGTTGCCAACCTAGATAAGATGTATGTTATTGAATGAGGTGGATCTACAACTATTAAAGACCGTGGATTAGTCCTCGCCACGCGTGGAGCATAACCCATTCGAACTAAGCGTTGACGGTCTTATGAGGACGTCCCGGCACCTTTAATACTGCCTCTAATATGGGCCTTGGTTTATTGCAGAAGAAAGGTACATCGTACACCTGATCCAGATAACATTTACCTATTAAAAACCCCCTAATTTCCCCCCTTTTTTATCTAGCTTGGCTGTGTCGCTAAATTGTGTTTTGTTTCCGACAGGGTGTGTTTTTTAGTAGCGTGAAGAGGGGTGAGCTCTCCATGAACGTGTGTTCATTTAGATTGTTGGGATTGTTTCGTTTGGCTAGGTGTATCTCGATTGCTTCCTTTATGTCAAGAGCTCTGCCTTTCGATTCGTGATGGATTATTTTAAGGTCCGACTCTATGTTGGTAAAGCTATGCCCTGCGTCACACATATGTTCGCACACGGCTGAATGTGTTCCGTATCTTATCGCATTTCTATGTTCATTATAACGTGTGTCTACTCGCCTTCCACTCTGCCCGATGTAATTAGCTTGACAATCGGTGTCTTGGCACGTTATAGAATATACCCCTGACCTTGAATACGGGTCACGTTTATTTAGATTACTATTTAGGAGGTGCCTAGCGGTTGTGTTTTTCGTCGTGAAAGCTATCTTTATGCCTTGCTTTTTGAATAGGTTAGTGATTTTATATGTATTCGCATTCACATAGTTGAAACGCGCAAATTTTTTCTCATTACTGTCCGGTTTGGGAATCGTTTTATCTTTATTTTTATGTTTGGCTATAATTTGATTTATTTTGCTTGGCGAGAAGTTGTTTTCCTTTGCTATTTGCATAATAGTTCTTATTTCCTTATTATAGTTGTCTTTTGACATGGGTATGTTTAAAGCCCTGTGCACCATTGAATTGAAACCCGCTAGTTTGTGCGTACTGGGGTGATTAGACTGATTGTCGATTGCATGCGAGGTTTGTGTTGCTTTCCGGAATATGGAATATGAGAGGTCGTTGTCTTTACGTTCAATAGTTATATCGAGATAATTTATTTTCCGGTCTATTTCGGATTCCTTAGTGAATTTGATAGAATGGTGAAGGCTATTAATGGATTGGAGAATTGTTTCTTCGCTTGTTAGTTCAGTATCGTAGATGCAAATTACATCATCTACGTATCTTTTCCATATTACTATTCCCTTTGTTGAAGTCTTTTCTAAGAACGCATTTTCTAGTGCATTGATGAAGATGTCAGCGATTAACCCACTTAGTGGCGATCCCATTGCTAGGCCTTCTCTCTGTGTGTATATTTTATTGTCGAATTGAAACACGTTTTGGGTGAGAACGACCCTCAGTAATCTCACAATCTCTTCAATTTCTTTTACCGAATTGTTGGATTTTAAGTTGTTTTCGATAGTGTTGATTGCTTCAATAATCGGAATATTGGTGTACATGTTAGTTACGTCGAAGGATACTAGCCTGAAGCTAGGTTTCATTTGTAGGGTGTTCAATGCTGTTACTAGTTCTGTTGTGTTCTTTACAGAGTTGTTTTTGTCGTTGGAAAGACGGCATTTTAAGATTTTTAGTAACTCTTTGCTGATTTTGTAATTAGGGGCATTCCTACAATTGACTATTGGTCTCATTGGGCATTCCTTTTTGTGTATTTTTGGTTGTCCCCTCAATGACGGTATTTTCGGGTTCATGTTTATTAGTTTTGATTTTTCAGCTTTGGTCAGTATGTATTCTGTTTCTTTTAGCGCACTTTTTATTTGTTTTTGGAATTTGTTGGTGGGGTCTTTTGTTAATTCCTTGATTTCGTTGTTGTTTAGGAATTCGACTGTTTTTTCAATGTATTCTGTTTTATTCAAAATTACTGTAGTGTTTCCCTTATCTGCTTTTGTGATGATTAAGTCATGTTCTTTTATTTTTTGTTTCAACGACTTTATTTCTTTGATTTGTTTGTTGTTTTGAATGTTATTGCTATCGCCCTCTCGTTTGAGGATTTTTTTGGCTTCGTTGGTGGCGAGATTTTTGGTTAATTCCCTGTCTTCTGCTGGGAGCTTGTGACTGGCTATTTCAATATCTGTGATTAACTGTTTTATATTGTGGTTCGTGTGTGCGTCTGTGCAGTTGTATTTCAAACCTTTGTCTAACATATTCATTTCACCTTGAGAAAAGGTTACGTTCGTTCTGTTGTTTACTCTGCTGTGGAAATTGAATTCATTGTTATTCGTGTGTTGTTCGTTAGATTGATGGTTCTGTGTTTCTCCTAGTTTTCTTAATTTATTTTCTAGCGTTTCATGCTTCCTCGTTGCTCTGATTTTGATGGTGTCATGTAGGTGTTCGGTGAAGCTGTCCCATTGGGCTGCGTGCCAGAAATTACTTAGTTGCAATTGAATGTCGTATAATTGTTGGTTAATTTTTTGCTTTCTTATGTATGAAATAGCCAGTCACAAGCTCCCAGCAGAAGACAGGGAATTAACCAAAAATCTCGCCACCAACGAAGCCAAAAAAATCCTCAAACGAGAGGGCGATAGCAATAACATTCAAAACAACAAACAAATCAAAGAAATAAAGTCGTTGAAACAAAAAATAAAAGAACATGACTTAATCATCACAAAAGCAGATAAGGGAAACACTACAGTAATTTTGAATAAAACAGAATACATTGAAAAAACAGTCGAATTCCTAAACAACAACGAAATCAAGGAATTAACAAAAGACCCCACCAACAAATTCCAAAAACAAATAAAAAGTGCGCTAAAAGAAACAGAATACATACTGACCAAAGCTGAAAAATCAAAACTAATAAACATGAACCCGAAAATACCGTCATTGAGGGGACAACCAAAAATACACAAAAAGGAATGCCCAATGAGACCAATAGTCAATTGTAGGAATGCCCCTAATTACAAAATCAGCAAAGAGTTACTAAAAATCTTAAAATGCCGTCTTTCCAACGACAAAAACAACTCTGTAAAGAACACAACAGAACTAGTAACAGCATTGAACACCCTACAAATGAAACCTAGCTTCAGGCTAGTATCCTTCGACGTAACTAACATGTACACCAATATTCCGATTATTGAAGCAATCAACACTATCGAAAACAACTTAAAATCCAACAATTCGGTAAAAGAAATTGAAGAGATTGTGAGATTACTGAGGGTCGTTCTCACCCAAAACGTGTTTCAATTCGACAATAAAATATACACACAGAGAGAAGGCCTAGCAATGGGATCGCCACTAAGTGGGTTAATCGCTGACATCTTCATCAATGCACTAGAAAATGCGTTCTTAGAAAAGACTTCAACAAAGGGAATAGTAATATGGAAAAGATACGTAGATGATGTAATTTGCATCTACGATACTGAACTAACAAGCGAAGAAACAATTCTCCAATCCATTAATAGCCTTCACCATTCTATCAAATTCACTAAGGAATCCGAAATAGACCGGAAAATAAATTATCTCGATATAACTATTGAACGTAAAGACAACGACCTCTCATATTCCATATTCCGGAAAGCAACACAAACCTCGCATGCAATCGACAATCAGTCTAATCACCCCAGTACGCACAAACTAGCGGGTTTCAATTCAATGGTGCACAGGGCTTTAAACATACCCATGTCAAAAGACAACTATAATAAGGAAATAAGAACTATTATGCAAATAGCAAAGGAAAACAACTTCTCGCCAAGCAAAATAAATCAAATTATAGCCAAACATAAAAATAAAGATAAAACGATTCCCAAACCGGACAGTAATGAGAAAAAATTTGCGCGTTTCAACTATGTGAATGCGAATACATATAAAATCACTAACCTATTCAAAAAGCAAGGCATAAAGATAGCTTTCACGACGAAAAACACAACCGCTAGGCACCTCCTAAATAGTAATCTAAATAAACGTGACCCGTATTCAAGGTCAGGGGTATATTCTATAACGTGCCAAGACACCGATTGTCAAGCTAATTACATCGGGCAGAGTGGAAGGCGAGTAGACACACGTTATAATGAACATAGAAATGCGATAAGATACGGAACACATTCAGCCGTGTGCGAACATATGTGTGACGCAGGGCATAGCTTTACCAACATAGAGTCGGACCTTAAAATAATCCATCACGAATCGAAAGGCAGAGCTCTTGACATAAAGGAAGCAATCGAGATACACCTAGCCAAACGAAACAATCCCAACAATCTAAATGAACACACGTTCATGGAGAGCTCACCCCTCTTCACGCTACTAAAAAACACACCCTGTCGGAAACAAAACACAATTTAGCGACACAGCCAAGCTAGATAAAAAAGGGGGGAAATTAGGGGGTTTTTAATAGGTAAATGTTATCTGGATCAGGTGTACGATGTACCTTTCTTCTGCAATAAACCAAGGCCCATATTAGAGGCAGTATTAAAGGTGCCGGGACGTCCTCATAAGACCGTCAACGCTTAGTTCGAATGGGTTATGCTCCACGCGTGGCGAGGACTAATCCACGGTCTTTAATAGTTGTAGATCCACCTCATTCAATAACATACATCTTATCTAGGTTGGCAACACCTCACATAAACACATCGCGATCACTCCCCACAGCACGTAGGGACAGGGGGGGAAGGCAGGGAAAAACCAGTCGTTAAGATAACCACCGCAGTCGTCCGCACAGCGAGTTCAAGTGAGCACGGAAACTGCGAATAGCTGTAGTACGGAAGACAATCAGATAAGTAGTTAGCCTAAAATTTTTATAGTTTAACCATAGTTTACAACCATATAATCTCTCTAAAGTACAATCTCCGGATAGCCATCACCATTTAGCATTTCACCTAACATATATACTGCATTTAGCATACACTGACAGTTGCAGTACCAATACTGCAACTAAATAATTGTACATATTGTAAATATTTTCACCTGTATTTCAAACATAGATTTTATAGCCTAAGTGTATTGGATCTGATGATGATCGCTTGACGATCGAAACTGGTCATCCTAGTGTTTTATTAATCTCATGTAATTTATTTCAGGATTAGGGCATAACCCATCTCTTTTGGGTACATTCGTGTTGACCGACTGAAAAGCACTAAACTCTTGTTTACTAAGGCAACACTGAAAATATGGCTTCAAACACCACAACGAGAAAGTCATGGTGCAAACCTTTGTCCCTAAGAAATTCATTTGTATGTCTACCCCTTATTATTCCCGTTTTCCAACGGGGTCGGGGATGAGGTGCTATGGAGGTCTTTGTGGCAATGATTTTTACGGCCAGATGCCCTTCCTGACGCCAACCTCATGAGAGGAGTTAATGAGAGATGAAATGAATGATGGTGAATGAAACTGGGCAAGGATGTGGAAGGATGCGGCCGTGGCCTGTCAGAAGGAACCGTCCCAGCATTTGCCTGGTGTTGAAAATGGGAAACCACGGAAAACCATTTCAAGGACGGCCGACGGTGGGACTCGAACCCACGCGTCTACCGAGTCAGCAGAGAGCTTGGCCCCATGACCTAATGCTGCGCGTTAGCCAGCGTAGCCACTACTGTCGGTCTAAGAAATTCATTTACGAGCCGTAATTTTCTATGATTTACATATTGTCCAATCGTTTTGTTTTTCCATAATACTAGGTTTCCGTTCAAGTCAAAACAATTATAGTAGCAGAAAAATTGTAACTAAGCAAATATATTGTTATCCTATTTTTCTTTTTAAATAATAAGCTTATGAGATCACCTTCTGTCCATGCGCGTGTGCGTGTGTGTACGTATGTGTGTGTGGTGTGTGTGTCCCCAGAATAAAATCTAAACGGCTGAAGTGATTTCAATGAAAAACGGTAAGTACATACTACTACATTGATCAACCTTGACTGTGCCTTCCATATCTCCAAAACAGTAACAGATATCACCTTGAATTTTTGTACTGTGAAAAAGTGTACCTCTAAACGTTCACCTATGTGACCTTCATAACCTGATAAGTACAAAACCAACATGGCGGCCAATCGTATTTGAAACATTGAAATATACTTTCCTCGCGATTTAATTATCTGAACACAGTGAAACTTGGTACGGTTTATGGTTATACGAATGTCAATCTAACGGTATCTAATATAATTCAATTGTTTTCATAACTTCAAGATGGCGGGAGTGCGAAATTTAAAAATTGAGTTTTTAATTCTTGTGTCCTAATCATGCGATTGAAATGAACGTTTGAATAATGAACTTATGCAATAATATTCCTCTAATGGTACATTGCTCTATGGCCTGTATACACTGCCGGAAAAAGTAATTAGGTCACCTTTTTAGAGGTTAATATTCACTGAAGATTTATTGTGGCAACGGAGCATATGGAGTACATGAAATGATTAAATATACAGCTCAATTGGTCAAGTGGTTCAGATATAACAGGTATCGACCCATGCTAAAACACCGATATTAGTACGGGCGGCAATGCAGGCACTGACTCTTGTATCCAGTCGATCATACAGATGGCGAATACTGTCTTGGGATACGTTATTCCACGTCTGCTCGACCTGTTCACACAGTTCTGTAAGAGTTGTGGGTGGACGAGTCACACGAGTCACTTGTCGGCCCATCATGTCCCACACGTGCTCGATTGGCGACAAGTCCGGAGATCGTGCTGGCCAGGGAAGTTGCTGCACGTATTTCAGTGCACGTTGAGTTGAACGGGCAGTGTGTGGGCGAGCATTATCCTGTTAGAAAAGCACATTCCCTTCCTGTCGCAAAAACGACAAAAGAACGGGTCTGACAACATCCTGCAGGTACCGAGCGTTGGTTAGCGTTCCCTCCACAAACACTAAAGGTGAACGAGTGTTGTAGCTTATCGCTCCCCAGACCATAAGGCCTGGGGTGGAGCCGGTGTGTCTTGGACGAATGCACTCTACGAGACAACGCTCACCAGGTCTACGTCAGTAGGTAGGCTGGGGGGGTTTGACTCAAATACCGTTATTTATGCAAATTAGGGGGGCGTGGCAAGGTCAATGACCTTGAGGTAGGTCATGATCAATGACCTTGAGGTAGGTCATTGACCCCCAAGGTCGCCGGGACCCCGGAAGGTAAACAAACCTTGGAGGGTCCAGGAACCGGTTTGAGGGGGTGTGGGTGGAGGGGGAGGAGTGGGGGTGGGGAGGGGGTGGGGAGGGGGGTGGGGAGGGGGTGGTGGCGAGGGTGGGGGATGAGGGGAAGGATGGAAGAGGCTCTGCACGAGACCCTCCTCGACCCAGTCTCTCTGTTGGACTGAGCGCCTTCTCTGTTATTATCCTGGGCTATATAGCTTTGCTTTATGCCCGATGAGATCCGAGTGTTGCCGAAGGTTTCCGAATCCTTGGTTGTGAATGAATTGTCAGAGAATTGAACGGTCAACTGGTGTGTGTGTGTGACGTCACAGCAGATTACGGGATGTGGGGTAGGTTATGAACGGGAGTGTTTTGAATGGAAAACATTAGTGTAACTGGTGTGTGTGTGACGTCACAGCAGATTACGGGATGTGGGGTAGGTCATGAACGGGAGTGTTTTGAATGGAAAACATGAATGGCGGTGGATGGTGGTTGTTGAACCCTGACGTGGTAGGTTGGTTAAGCTTTGTGTTGTAGCCGATTGGTTCCGAATGCAGCCGAGGGATTCCGATTCTCCATTTGTGCTGACCCGGGAGATTTGAATGGCTTACATTCACGTGTCAGAATAATCAGATTTGAATGGTCAACCGGTGTGTGACGTCACAGCGGAGTTGACCCCTGACCTAATTTTCAATTTTGCCTTTATTATTATCATCACCATGTTGTTTGTGGGAGAGGGGTTGAATGACCTCAAAGGTAAACAAACATGACTGATGCTGGACTGGGTTTTATTGAATCTAATGAACAGGGATGTGGAACTATGTGGTAATTGAACTAATAAGCCGGAGCCGGCACAGGGGCTAATGGGCAAGATGGCCGCTATACATGGTCTCTTATGGAACTAACTCTTGGGAGCTGGCACATGGGCTAGTGGGCAAGATGGCCACTGCGCGCAACTCTAGAGGACTTGAGATGACTGGTACAGAGGCTATTGAGCAAGATGGCTGCCAGGTGAAACTCCCTTATGTTGGAGAACTTGACGAGGCTGGCTGGATGCCCTTCACTACCTATGTTCTTTCCAATCGCCTACTTTCATGAAACTGGGGCAGTGTTTTATAGACAACTCCCTTATGTTAGAGGACTTGAGCAGGCTGGCCGGATGCCCTTAACCTCCTATGCTCTCCCCAATTTCCTACTTTAATAGGCAAATCCTCCTACCATTATGCTAGCGGGTATGTTGGTTAACACTGTACGTGAGAGTACATACTTCAAGCCGACCAGGACGTTAGAAGGTAGAAACCGCCATTAACATCACAGCAAGGGTTGGAGCCTTGTCTTATGGAGATGTAGCCAGTACTCTACTACCCTCTGTGAGGGCTCTAACATCAAACCAGTCAAAGCTTGGGGTATGCCCTTGAAGGCAAACTCCTGTAAGTTAACTACAAATGCTATACGTAAACTCTTATCACAGGTGTATCAACAAGCTTTGCAAACTTGGATGACGAATACACCTCAAAGGTCTACTCTCCCTTCGTAAAGGGCACCGCGCATTATAGTTAAGTATACAGAAGCTAAATCTTAAAAAAAAAAATCCAGTAAGTTAACTAAAAATGCTATACGTAAACTCTCATCATTGACATATCAACGAGGTTTGCAAGCTCGAATGATGAATATGTCTCAGAGGTCTACTCTCCCTTCGTGAAGGGCACCGCGCATTATAGTTCAGCTTAAGGAGCAAGTTCTGGATGTAGATGTCTCTCCTCTTTTCTCCGGGCTTGAGACCGGCTCTAGGGGACACACTTCCTCCTCCCCTAGAGGCAGAGTTAACACCTATCAACCCTATATTTACTTAACATAAGATAATTTTTTTGCCATTGTATTCCATTAGCCTTAAGCACCAAAGCCCTTCAGCACACACACACCTGTAGGCTTATGAAGAAATTAATCTCACGCTGTTAATCGGAGGATAAGGTAAATCTAGCACGCGTTCATGGCTGACAATCTGGAGATCTGGGTTCGATCCCTAACTGCTAAGAAAATAAATTAGAGTTTGAACGGGTTACACACAGCCTTGTAAGATGAAAAACTGATGATGATGATGATGATAATTGTTGTTTTAAGGGGCCTAACATCCAGGTTATCGGTCCCTAATGGTTTGGGTGATTGTGAAGATGATAATGAAATGTAAACTATAAATAAAACTAACTACTAGCTTATATACGAGAAGAAGAAATAGAAGACAAAAGGAGAATAATGCAAATAAAGGACAGGAGGAAAAGAAATGCCCTCATCCCTCGAAGAAGGCGGATTGAGGAACTAGGAAGGAAGGAGAGCCATAAAAGGCAGATAGGAATGGGAAAGAGGAGAGGGTCCGCCCCCAGCTCAGAAATCCTTTGGGGTCATCAAGTCCCGGACTCACCAGCTGTGAGCCCCTGAGGGTGTAGCAATATATAGGGTGCACCCTGCCTCCTTAAGGGCCTTGAACACAAAGCAGAATGTAAAAGGAAATGAAAAAGAAGGCTGACCCCTCGCAGAAGGAGGGTATCAGAAAAGGTGAGACAAGGGCTAATTAAGGCGGGAAAGGAAGAGACACCCTATGCCTCGGATACCCTAATACTGTCGGGGTCGGAAGAGAACAAGAGTTGACCAAGTGAGGTCGACAGGAAAGAAGACGGAGAGGAGCCCAGCACAAGTAAGTGGAACCAATGCCGGACTCAGCTGGGGCACCGTGGTCGCCAACCCACGTCCCACTAGATGTGAGCCCCTGGGGGGGGGGGGAGATGAAAAACTGAGCAACAAATAAGCAACAACAACAACAAGTCCTTAAAACCTGAGTGTTAGGTATTAGCCATTTTTTTGTGGATCTTGAGAATTGTATATAATTTTATTATTTAATTATGGGCCAATCTCAAATTTTTGGTTGGAACATTAAGCTGTTTTGACTGTGGTTGATAGGAAAATATAAGGTGCAAGGAGTTAGGTAGGTTGAAGCGTTCTTTAAGAAATCCTTTACAAGAAGGAATAACTTGAGCTGTCTTTTGACAGTGGCGGGTATTGGGAGAACAGAAGCTTGTAGCAAGCAAACCAGATCTTTAACTGCGAGCGAGCCCTCCAAGTAGGTCATTGGCCATGAGAAAAAGAGAGTAATTTTGAACACTCACGTGTGGCCAGGGAGCTGTATAACATTGACGCACATGGCTGCGCTGTTTGTAATACACGTACAGTGTCTTAGAATGTTGTTGTATTAGTAACATTTGAGAGAGAAGGGTTTTGATATTGAGTATATTCAGCCCTGTGCACTTGGGTGTGTTACAGTTTTGATTGATAACCTGTGTTATTGTGATGGTTTTATTAGTGTGTGTGTGGCTCACAAGGTCAAGTGCACCCCGTTCTAACCCTCAGACTAGAATTACATTTCTTGGCAGATTTTGAAATCAAACCTTGACTTCCAGGATAGATCCTATGTTAAATAGTCTGTTTATAACCACCTTGAGGTTTAGCGGCTAGTATAATTGGCACTCGCCTCTTAGATACGGGTTTGATAATTATTGGGATCATTCATCCTTGTGTACTTGGGTGTGTTACAGTTTTGTTTGATAACCTGCGTTATTGTGTTGGTTGTATTAGTGTGTGTGGTTTACAAGTTTGTGTGTACCCTGTTCTAATCCTCAGACTGAAATTACATTTCTTGACAAACAGTACATTCAGCCTTGCGAGGTAAAACTGAGAAGAGGTGGGTTCATTCCACTCCTCATCTATTCTGGAACTGATTTTCCATGGTTTCACATTTCTACGCCAAGCGAATGCTAGGATGGTTTCCAACTTTAGGTTATCGCTGTTTCTTTTTTCTCTAATCCCAAGTTACAAATACACACACTACTACAGACACCAGAGTAACACATGTTACCAATAATATAGGACATACAGTACATCATTTAGACCTAAATGCTAATGAGATAAGATAATTAAGTGCAATAACTTGTAAATGTTAGTCATTAGTATAATAAAAACCGGGTGAGTTAGCCGAGGTCGTTGCGGCATGACTGTTGGCAGTCGCTCACATCCGGGAGGCGAGGAGGTTCGAATCCCCCCGCCGGCAACCTTGAAGATGGTCTTCTGTGGTTTCCCATCTTCCTTCCAGGCAAATGCCGGGGTTGGTCCCTAACTATAGGCCACAGCCGCTACCTTCCAACTCCTCGACCCTCCCATCCAACATTCCTCCCCAACGGTACTTGTAGCTCACCCATTGGGTGTCCATCTCGAAGCAGCTACAAAAACTGGCGAGCCGAACATGTCCTCGGACACTCCCGGCACTAAAAGCCATACGCTAAAAAAAAATAAAAAATTAGTATAATAACATGTGTTATCATGCAAATAAATTACAAACACCCAAGTATACAAGGGTGAATGAACATGATATGGCACTGGGGTACACTCAGCCTCGTAAGGCAAAAACTGTGTAGATGTGGGTTTGATTACCATTTAGGCTGGCTGTATGGCTCAGCGGTAATGTTCTTGCTTGCTGGGCCCAAGGTTGCAGGTTCGTATTCTGGTGCAGCCAGCTGGCATTTGAGGGTGCGCATATGCGAGGGAACCGTGTCTATAGATTTACAAGCACGTTAAAGATCCCCTTTGGGGTGAAATTCCGGCACCCCGGCGATCTAAATAAACGTTACATGGAAAGTCCTCTAAATAGCCAGAGGAGTTTTTAATAGAGGAGGCCAATATGATATATGAAAATAGGCTACAGTATTTAGTTCTTCACTGAACTACTTGCTACAAAAATGTGACGATGCGTCACTTCCGACTGTTTAACTCTAATTATGTTACGGTTTTTTGCAAGTAACGGTAAGGGTAAGCTCCGGTCGAATATGCTGGAGCCTATGATAAATAATGTATTATTTAAATTTCGATCCCACCAATACAAAATTAATATATTTCTGAGTTTCAACAATAATAGTTCGAGATCAGGTATCGAATACTAACGCCATCCATTATTTCATCCAAGCATGATTAAGTGGGCAAACGATGGGACACAGTTAAGGTTAGCGCAGGTTATCGCAAGGTAGACTTCCTTGGAGTTCCGATCCAATTAGTGACTCAAGCTAACCAGGGATGTTAGTGCTCTGATGCTTGTCACTCTGTCCCGGAGAAGTCTGTCCCGATCTGTTTACCTTCTTACATATAATGATGTGGTATTTACACTTGATGTACATCCCACTTGCATAATAACGAATTGGTTTTGGCGAGGTGTAATAACATGATTTAGCAACCGTGATTCTTCGCAGATACATGGAAATATTACAAAGAATATTGTAGGGAACGTTTGGACCGTCAATGTATGATCTTTTAAACGAAGTCATGAACTTATTTACTAAATCCATTGTAAAAACAATCTTTGATGGATCATGGAATAGGCAGTGTACAACAAATACATGTTTATAACGATACTGGAAATTAGCACGTTTTCTGGGAACTTGAGCGTGGTTTTCCCTAGGGATTTTCTATACTCACTCGAAGAAAATACTAGGATTGTATTTTATTTCAATCCTAGAAAAAAATAACGACAATTACGCACACTATTGCAGTCATCACGAAAACTTTAGTATTCAGACATATGCCATACACACACAAGCCCATGGGACTTATGACCTTTATTAAAACAACTTCCCCAACAAAATCGAAAACAAGTAAAAAGGAAATAAAGAAATATTAAACCATAATTCAATATGTTTTCATAACTTACCGATGTAAGATTGTGTAATGGTCTTTTAATATGCACATTACGCCAACTACCATCGCCTTTATACTCAATACTTTAAAACGTGAACCTCTATACGCAATTGAAGGAACTGGATAACGTACACTAATAGCCCATGTGAGCAGATAATATAACCATGAGTGCAACCATTGACAAATTCTCGACGAAAGTGGAATTTGTTCATGAAACCTATAACTTGCAGCAAACAAACGAAAGAAATGGTTTGAAGTCTAACAGGTAGTTTCGCGAAGAACTAAATAGCCTATTTTCAAATATCCCACTGGTCATTTCCACCATAATTCACTAGAATTTCCATGTGATGTACCAAATAGTAATCGGTTCAGGACCTAGGCCTATATCTTCAATAACACCATCACAATGAAAAGCTATATGCTAGATATGTTTCAATATCGATGATTAAGACTCCAGAAAAGTCAAATGCGTGACTTCTATGAATTACGAAAAGTAAGTTACGGAATTAAGTGCACTTAGATAACAATAATTATCATAGTTCATGATAGGAGTCATCTTTTCCATCGCCTGAATAAGAAACTAGAAATAAAAAAAATATGGTTTTAGAATTTCGAACTGACGCCATCTTAAATTTTTGAAAAGAATTGAACATCTTTGGATGACTGTAAGCTCAGAATAAGGTTTCACTGTGCCAATTTTCACTGCAGTCGGGTAATTAAATCGACATAAAAGTTATTTTAATATTTGAAATTCACTTGGCAGCCATGATGTATTTGTGTTTTTCAGGATTTGGACAGTTAAAAATTTGTCCTCCCATAGCAGCCTTCTGACACTATACAAATTTTCCCCTCGATCGCTTAAATAGTTTTAGAGATATTCAGAACAGGTGAAATGTATTGTATGGACGCTAAGATGGATTGTTTAATACAGTGTGTAATTGATATAAATTAAGTCCGTTACACAGGTGATATACGAGACTATTCAAAGTTTCCTAGGTAAAGAAATATGTCACCTATCTTAAAATTGAAATTTAAACATTAAAAAGTCAATGTTTGTAGGTTTCTCACAAACTCTTCAAGCAGAAGGTGGAAAAGCAGTCTGGGGGAAACCAGATGGGGCAAGTTGGGACGACGCGTGGAAGGGAATTTGTTGCGTAATCGGAACATTGACCTTACTCGTTGAGAGGGGGTATCAGCTGTTATGAGAATAGCGGTGCACGTCTCGTAAGAAAATTTGTTGTTGTTGTTCTTCTCCTTGAAATCGCACACAATGGATTGGGACCTTACGACCAGTAGTATTGTGTAGCCTACTATGTAAGTGTGGAAGTCATTGATTGATGTTCATGTGAAGGATAAAATTATTTCGATAATCAGCCCTGGTGTGTCGTTCGCTTCCGGCACGTTAAAGAAATACAGGGGGACAAAATTCCGACATCCCGTCGTCTCTTGAGAACTAGCATTTAAACTGAAGTAAAATATTTGATGTGTTGTTTACGAGGCTTGGCGATGTTAATAATTTAGCCCCATGTAGTTGGGTGAGTGTAGAATTTGTCTGATAACCAGTGTTTTTGTGATATCTGTAGTAATGTTGTACTGTATTTGCAATTCAGGTGAGGATTGGGAAGAAGGCGATCGTGGTCTTAAGTTAGGAACCATCCCGGCATTTGCCTGGGGTAGAAGTGGGGAACCGTGGAAAACTACTTCAAGATTTAACACTGGTACGGTACCACATGTACAATATACAATAATAATAACAGGATGGATGACAGTAGGTTACCGAAGCAGATCTTCACATTCCTGTGGAAAAAAAGGAAGCTTGTAGTTTAACGTGCCCGTTAATCTCGCGATCATAAGCCACGGAACCTCCTTTTTACGTGGAATCCGAACCACAGGGCATGGTATTTCACTTCGAAAATCTCACATGCTTTGGCCGGGAATCGAACCCGTTCCGCCTTGGTGAGAGGCATACAACTTGACCACTGCGCCACCATGCCCCCACAATCCTGTGGAACAAAAAGTCAGTAACAACCTGGGTAAAAGAAGTCAAAAAGATTTGGAAAGAAACAATATCACCACAGAGAAGTACGTTTAGGCAAAAAGTGCTAAATTGGAAGGATTCCAAGTGACGAAAGGAAAGAAACCCGGCTCGAAATGCTCCGAGGAAAGGAAGAGGAAACATTGTGACATGATGAAGGAATACTGGAGGAAGAAGAAGGAACAGCAAAGGACAAAGCATTGAAATTGGCTCGTGGTCCCTAGTCGACCGAATAGAAAATAATAATAATACAGCAAATGTGGCAAGTTGGTCGGCCCTATCAAAGGCACTGGCATTTACAACGGGTAAAGACCCTACCTATCATTATCTCAAATACGGCTGTGATCCCAAGTTCCTTGCCCTAAGGCCTTAAAGAACTGGATCTGGATACTCAACTGTACAAACTAATGCAGAAGGCAGTAATTCTCTCAAAAACCCAAATCGTCTGGAAGTTCATGGGTAGCGATTTCGACTTTCCAGCATAGAAGTGACTGTTTCAGTACAGGCCGGACGTTTGTTTTAGACGAGTGAAAAATCTTAATGGAAGCCTGGAGGCGAGTTACTGCAGTACCTGTGTTGTTATCAGCTGCCCCAAGCGGTCCGATGATTGACAAAGCTGTCTCACACTATGCTGAAATACAGTCATTGGCAAATATAATGGCGTTCTCTTCGTATAAACGTAACGTGTACTTCCGTGTCACACAATACTTCGACGTGGACTCTACTGTCAGCGGGACGGTGTCACCACGTGCTCAAGTCTGAAATTCCATTACATCAGATCGGTGGTGACAAGTTTGAAGCGATAGGGTGAGAGAGTGACTGTGTGCAGGCTCACCCGCAGGCTTCAAGGTCAAGGGCAATCGTCTAAAACAAACGTCCGGCCTGTAACTATACTTTGTTTCCCTGAAGCCCGGATAGTTATGTTGTGATGTACCAGCAATGTGTTATATATACTGTAAAAAGCAATAATAATAATAATTTAATGATGGCGATGCTGTGTAGCTCAGGTAGTAGAGTGCTATACTTCTCGAGGGTTAGATCTAGGCTCAGTCATGTAATAAATGAAGGCGAACAAATACGACAGCCTCATGCCGTTGGCACGAACATGAAAATCTGGCAACACAACATTCCGGAAACTTGACATCCCGAAAAACAAAAAGATAGTGTGTCTAAAAACATATTATTATTATTATTATTAAATAAATTATACGAGATTATATCTTTACTGAATGTTATTTATTTTTAAATAGGCTTCCAATTGCTTAGGACCTTCTGAAAATAAATATTTTTGGTAACAATTGGTAGGACAAGCCTAGGCCTAAACACTACCGGAGGGAAGTTGATATGAAAAAGGAAAGGGCTTGGGAAGAGAAACAGATGTATTGAAAAAAGGAATCGGATCCCAAAAAAAACTTTCATGTCTTAATAATAAAAAGTAAGAAAGAATAGAAGGGGTAGATTAAGGCATGTGAATGCCAGGCAGGGAAGCAAATACCAACCTCGATTTTTAATTGTTGATAGGATATTCTTCGGGATTGGTGGACTTTAGAAAAAAATACTAAAAACTTGATAAATTAACCTTATAAAGCGAACACGGTCTTGCTTACCCATAGAGCAACCAAGAGTATGTACAACTAAGTACTTATGAACAAGTATAGTGATGCGAGCAAAGCTAGGTGAGGTTGCCGGCAAGCAGGCACTGAGTGCACTTTCCCTCCCGAGCAGGAATTCGGGTAATATGTGGGAACGCAGTTCACTGGCGAACAAATGTAGGTAAGAGGAAAATGAATTATTTCTTTTCTTTGCAAAAAGGGAAGATTTTAGGAAACATTCTGAAATGCTGGAGAGATTTGAATTTTTATTTCCCGCCGAGGATGGATCCCTAAGAGGGGGACAGATTGCCCTCAATATAGACAGAGCTTGAAAACCCTCTACATTTTAGGTGAGAATGTTGTAACTAGTAGAAGTTACTTGAATGAAACAATTGTTGTGTTTAAGTTTGAATACATTTTATCCACCAGAGCGCCGACTAAATATTTAGAAAGGGTAAGAAAAACAAATCTAGTTTTAGGCAAAACTACAATTCAGAGGTAAATTATACGACAAAGCAAATCCGCCTCGAGTACGAAGCTGGCTGAGCAAGCTATACTCGCCTTTAATAATTTACAAGAGATAACTAAAAAAAACTTTATGTGCAGTGGAGAAAGATCTGCCCTAAATCTTCCCATAAACAGGAAGAACGCAGCAGATATGAGCCTGACCAAAATAGCTGTTAAAGAGACATAGACTGAAGCGGTGCGGTGACGTGGGCAAGGAGGTGCAACACCAGATTAACCAAAGATTACATAACCAGATATTAACAAATTTATTAACGTTTTTTAAATATGACAAGAAATGCAAATGAATACTCCTAGGGAGTTTGCTCAAAAATTACTAATTTTAAATTGTATTAAAGGGTAAAGGTCTGGTAAGATAACTCAATAAGAAGTTAAACCTTAAATAAGAAATACACATTAAGACAATGATGAAAATGAATGATTTAAGTAAAATTTAAATGTTTCATAAAAGTGAGCTTATCTTCTTGGTTCGTAGAGCCAGCTCTTTAAAAGTTCTGACTAGCATAACGTTGAATTATCAAGTTCCTTGTAGTTTCTGCGGAAGGAGGCGTACATGGCCTCAGGATGTACATGCCGTAGATAACGTTCAACCTTTCTGCTTCTCTGGCGAAGGTTAGCAGCCCGTACTACAGCTGATACTTTAAATAACAAAGAGGAACACACCATTACTCTGAGGCCCGTTGAGTAACCCAGCCGGCAATTGTATTGCCTTCTGAGGCAACATGTTATAGCGAAGACCTCATGACGTAACTGCCAGGTTTTGCAGTAATTTAGGAACGCAGGACTTCCTTATAGAAGCGTGTTGACAAAGATGCAGGCTCTGATAGCGATGCAGCGGCGAAGGCCGCGTACTAAATGCGGCGTACAGAGTGATGACAGCTTGAATGCTGAATGATGAATGAGAATGGAGTAGCTGCGGGCGGCACCTTAAATAGGTGACCATAGAACGCTCCAGAACAAAGACCGCCTGACCAAGCACAGTCTTCAGATTGGTCGGATGAAGGTCAATGATGACGTCACCAGCGATAGGCAGGAAGTAGGCCATTGAACGTATCAGTAGTGACAATGTGGTTGAAGATGAAGGAGCGCTGAAACACTTGGGTGAGAATTTAGAAAAACCTGAGCAACTAAGTTTATACTAATTGATTAATTACAATTCATTACAATAATAATCAAATAATTTATCGCTTGTTTAGTGATTTTCGGGAGAACAAAAATTAAACGGACAGTCAAAGAGGGCTGTCCCATAAAGAAACAAACGTATGCAAGAAGCGTTTACTGTCACGAAAGTGACCATGCTCCGAAAACCACCAAAACAAACAATCAAGAAATCAACAACAACAAAGAAGAAAAACATTATGAGTCGAGTGGTAGAGGAGCAATCATGGAAATAGGTCTAGTATAATGACTTTTACTGGTAAGAATATCCACCACTCGAACATGATTATCGCGACCAGAGTGGCACTGGGTCACTCTGCCAATATTCCATACCAGGGGGGGAGGGGGATCCCGAAGGGGCACCATGTCACCCACACGTACATTAGGATGACAAAGGTGCCACTTCTCCCTCCGCTGAAGTAAACTGAGATACTCCTGCTTCCAATGGCACCAAAAAGCATTGCGGAAAGATTCTATCTTTCTCCAATAAATAGGCAGATTGATATCAAAGCGCCGAATGAACAAGGGAGGAGTGGAGGTTAAAGTGCAACCAATTAAAAAATTACTGGGCGTTAAAGAAATAAGATCATTAGTATCATTGGATAAGGGAGTACGCGGTCTAGAATTAACAATTCCTTCAATTTGAATTATGAGGGATTAAATTCTTCATAGGAAAGTTCAGAAGGACGAAGAGTTTTCCGTAATTGCCTCTTAGTATGCTTCACGCACGATTCCCAGCGACCACCATTGTTAGGGGTATAAGGAGGGGTGAAATGCCACTTGAAACCCTTATTGTAGGACAAATTCGAGAGTTGTTCCTTAGAGGAAGGAGAGGTTTGTGCCTTCCTTAATAGATCAAAAGCACTAATAAAAGCTTTCGCATTATCTGAGAATACTTCAGAAGGTACACCTCGTCTAGCGGTGAACCTTGAGAAGGCGGCCAAAAAATATGAAGTGGGTGCATTGGTTATCAATTCGAGATGAATGGCTCCTGTAACCATTCAAACGAATAAAGCTATGTATAGCTTGTCCAACACCTTGCGCTTAGAAGTAGGAGAATTCACTTGATAAGTATAAGGACCAGAATGATCAACACCGGTAAGTGCAAAGTGCTTGTTAGTCTCAGATCGAAAGGAAGGAAGATGACCCATAATCTGAATGATAGGACGCGGTTTAGCCTTAAAACAAGGTATACACTTGCGAACAACAAATGACACTTCATGAGCTCCATTAATGAGTCAGTAGTGTTCTCTAATCAAACACAACAAAGTACGAGTTCCTTCATGTAAATGCTGGTAATGAAACTTCCGAATTATGAGAGCGGTCACATGATGTTTTGATGGAAGCATTATAAGATGCCTTTTTTCATCAGAATAGTTTGAAAATAACAATCTACCTCCTACTCTTATCAAACCATGCTTATCAAGGAAGGGCAGAAAGTCGACTAGACTTGGGTAATTCCTCACCAAATGAAAGCATTTGCCTTTCAGAAGAAAACCCTTCATGTTGGGTTAACAGTAGAATTCGTCGCTTTGCGAATTCCAGTTCCATTGTAGTGAGAAAACCTTGAGGTTTGAGAGGTTGATTGATTAGGAAATATTTCCACCGAAAGAGGTATGCCATCACTCGAATTAATTTTGAGAATGAGGAATAGCGCTGAAAAAGACTAATCGTAGCTGAAGCAACTTAAGAGGAGCGAAAACAATGCGAGTTTCTGGTGCTTCTGTCAACATATTATATGAAAGACGAGGCCAGAATGCGGAATTTTGCAAAAGCCATGGCCGACCATGCCAGTATAAATCAAAAGAAGCCAATTTTGCAGGTGAACAGCCATGTGATATAATATCCGCGGGATTTTCTTTACTAGTAACATGACACCACTGCTCTGAGGGGGAGATTTCCTGAATTTTGGAAACACGATTCGAAACAAAAGTTTTTCAATGAAAGGAGGGTTTCGTGAACCAAGCCAAAACAACTGCGGAGTCACACCAAAAACATGTGCGAGAAAAGTGAATATTCAGATTTTGGTTTAGTTTGACAGATAATTCGGCGGCCATTAAGGCGGCACACAATTCCAGTCTAGGAATGGAAATTTACTTTGGACTTAGCACAAATCAAATTTGAAAATACATCAGAAGAGGTGGTGGGACGTCCTACTATATAAGCACAACAACCAACGGCTTTATCGGAACTGTCCGCAAAAATGTGCAATTCAAAGGATTGACACATAGAATCTGAAATTATAAGGCGGGGAATACAAATTTTAGAAAGAACAGATAAGCTGCTTCGATATTCCAACCATTCATTCAGAAAGGGAGTGCGCACTATTTCATCCCATCCTGATTTCAATAACCAGAGCCGTTGCATAAAGATTTTTGCAGTAATTACAACAGGGGATAGGTACTGAAGTGGATCAAAGATCTTGACTATCTCTGATAAGAGTTCCCTTTAATTTTGAGGATTCAAATTTGACAACTGAACCTTATATGAAAAATTATCAGAAGAAGGGGACCAGAAAATACCTAGGGCTTTCACGGTAGCTTCCTCAGTAGGCAGCTCAATTAACTTAGTGGTGGCAGAATCATATGAAAATTTTGACAAAAACTCAGTTGAATTTGAGCTCCACTTATGGAGCGGAAAACCACCTCCAAGCAATAAGTATTTAAGATCATCAGAAATAATACAAGCTTCAGTTAAATTTTGAAAAGGAATAGAGGAAATCATCCACGTAAAATGCGTATTTAAGTATCTCGGACCATCTAGTTCAGCCAGCATATGCAGAGTGCGAATTGCGAGGAATGAAGAAGGATTCAAACCATACTTTACGGTTATTAGGCGAAACATTTTTATGGGTTTTGAATGTTCGTCCTGACAAAAAATCCTTTGCAAATCCTGTTGCTCGGGTTTTGCCATGAATTGTCGATACATCTGCTTGATGTCAGCTAAGACTGCAATGGGTGAAGACGAAAATTCAACAAGACAGAAGTAGGATCATTCTGAATAGCGGGTCCTGAGTGCAAAGTGTCGTTGAGCGAAATGCCATTGATGTCAGGAGAAGAACCATTAAATACCACTCTTATCTGTTCCCGCGTGGAAGTGTTTTTCCAGACAGCGTGATGGATTAAATAAACTATATTTTTAGAAAGATTATTTTCATCTTCAATTTTGAAAATTACCTTCATATGATCAGCATACTCATATTCCTCCAAAAAAGAGATGTACTGAGTTTTCATAGCCTTATCTCGCTTGAAGCAATTTTCAACAGCGAATAAAGCTTTAAGCGCCCTAGGGTAAGAATCGAGAATGACAGGGGGATCATAAATTCGAGGAAGAGTAACAATAAATCTACCTTGAGGGGTACGAACTGTACTTTCACGAAAAGGTTTTTCGCAAATATCGTTATTCGAGGAAAAAGAAGTTGCGGCTAGGATATTTTCTATATCCTAAAATTTTGTCAAGTCATGACCAAAATCGGGGTGAACATGATAACAGGTTGAGGCAGACTGAAGAGGACTGCGATGCATTTGTCCCGTGGCAATCCATCCCAAGCCAGTTTTGCGAAAGAGACGCTAGGGATAACCATTACTTTCTCAGAATGCAAACACTGCCAGAAAATGCTAGAACTGATAAGAATGTCAATGGGCAGCCTTTCGTTGAAACGTGGATCAGAAAAATGTATGAAATGCGGAATATGCCATTTATTAACTGGGAAAAAAAGAACTAGGAGTTTCATTGCCTATGGAATCAATCGCTAAGCAATCTAGTTGAAAACGAGTGCCAAAATTATGGGAATCATTTAAGTCGACCCCGACGAAACTTAAAGATTTTGACATTGAACGATTAATTCCAGTGACTTCAATTGAAGTAGGATGTTTTTGCAGACCTAATTTATGAATTAAATGCTCACTGATGAAGTTGTTAGTGGCAGCATTGTCTAGTAACCCACGAGCAGTAATCCATTTACCATGAACATTCTTCAGTAATACATGCACAGTGGATAGCAATACTTGAACCTTACTAAGGGAAGTGGAACTTTGAGTAAACGACTGAGCACTAGTAGAAGGAATTTCAGAATTAGGCATTTGAGGAGAACAGCTAGGGGCCAGATGATCGTGGTTTCTCATGTCTATGTAATAAAGTATGATGCTTGCCCTTACAATGAAAGCACAGGCGTTCGTATCGACAGTAACTCAATGAATGTGCTCTCGAGAGACAATTAAAACAATGTTTTTGTTGAGATAGTAATTTGCGTCTCTAGTCAACAGACAAGGCTTTGAAATCGGAACATTGATATAAGTTGTGGGACTGTTGGCATAAAACACAACTTTGCATCCGAATAGGCGATTGACTATCTGCGGCAAAGGCATGAGACCTCAAAACTCTTTGATCATGACTAATGACCTTTGGGTTTGAAGGAATTTTAGCAGAAACAATAGCACTTTTTGGCAGGCTATAGCGGAAAAAAATTGGCACCTGGCCTTTTTAAACCTAACAAGGGCCTCGCAAGTGCATTGCGAATGCTGAGATAGCTCCATCTCCCAGGCTTTTAGGGTGGCAGAATCTAATTTACTGGTCACAAGATGAATTATGAATAAATCCCAAAATTGCACAGGCTGACCTAAATTCGCCAAGGCACGAATGTGAAGTTCTGCTGTGTCAATTAAATTGGAAGGGTTATAACATTATCAGATTGAATATTAGGAAGATTAAACAAAGCATGTATAAGTCTTTGAGTCCTAAGCCTTGCATTTCCATAGCGATCTTTAAGTAATTCTCCAGCGACTTCGTAGTTGTCACTTGTCAGGGCTAATGCCTGAATAAGCTTAAGCGGCTGGCCTTGAATGGCTGAGCGCAAGTAATGGAACTTTTGTATCGGCGGAAGGGTTTCATTGTCATGAATTAGTGAAGTAAATAATTCAAAAAATGGTTCCCATGTACTTTCGTCACCACGAAAAGTGGGTGATTCAATTTTAGGGATGATGGTTCGGTTTGGTGCGGAGGTAGAGAAACAGGAAGTTGAATCTCCTTTCTTACCTTCAAATGTTACAGTTCTAAGTAAAGCTTCTGCTTCTGCATAGCCTTGATAATACAATCGTTTAGTATCATTACAAACACTCTGTTGTTCGGGGCTCTGAATTTCAATACTGCATTGAATCTCATCGTATTTTTCGAAAGCCTGCTCATAATTTGTCTTTGAGAGATGATATCTAAGTTGGGTTCTTGTTCTGTTAGCTGTGAAAGAAAAGTTCTGAAACGAGTTAATTTGCCCTACATATGAAGCGCGAATGTTGACACTTGTGTTATCGACAGGCATGTTGGAAACTGAAGCAAAACTCACCACCTTTATGTTGACCTGCGTGTCTTACGTCAGCCAAAGTGAACATCAGCGGAGGAAGTCTGGCACCTCTCCATATCCTCCTTGCTGCAGCTCGATTCATGTTTGAACTGAAAAATGCACATGTATCAATACATTATGAAATAGTTTAACTATTATTATTATTATTTGATTTATGGTGCGTAATATTCGAAATGGGTAAAATCCCGGGGTTGGGGTACCAAAAAATTATGGAGAAAGATCTGCCCTAAATCTTCCCATAAACAGGGAGAACGCATCAGATTAGAGACTGACCAAAATAGCTGTTAAAGAGAGATAGACTGAAGCGGTGCGGTGACGTGGGCAAGGAGGTGCAACACCTGATTAACCAAAATTACATAACCAGATATTAACAAATTTATTAAAGTTTTATAAATATGACATCAAATGCACAAGAATGCTCCTAGGGAGATTGCACAAACATTACTAATTTTAAATTGTATTAAAGGGTAAAGGTCTGGTAAGATAACCCAATGAGAAGTTAAACCTTAAATAAGAAATACACATTAAGACAATGATGAAAATGAATGATACAAGTAAAATTTAAACGTATCATAAAAGTGAACTTATCTTCTAGGTTCGTAGAGCCAGCTCTTTAAAAGTGCTGACTAGCATAACTTTGATTTAACAGGTTCCTTGTAGTTTCTGCGGAAGGAGGCGTACATGGCCTCCGGATGTACATGCCGTAGATAAAGTTCAACATTTATGCTTCTCTGGCGAAGGTTAGCAACGCGTACTACAGCTGATACTTTAAATAATAAAGAGGAACACACCATTACTCTGAGGCCCGTTGAGTAACCCAGCCGGCAATTGTTCTTGCATTCTGAGGCAACATGTTATAGCGAAGACCTCATGACGTAACTGCCAGGTTTTGCAGTAATTTAGGAACGCAGGACTTCCTTATAGTAGCGTGTTGATGAAGATGCAGGCTCTGATAGCGATGCAGCGGCGAAGGCCGCGAACTATATGCGGCGTGCAGAGTGATGACAGCTAGAATGCTGAATGATGATTGAGTATGGAGTAGCTGCGGGCGGCACCTTAAATAGATGACCATAGAACGCTCCAGAAAAAAGACCGCCTGACCAAACAAAGTCATCAGCTTGGTCGGATGAAGGTCAATGATGACGTCACCGGCGATAGGCAGGAAGTAGGCCATTGAACGTATCAGTAGTGACAATGTGGTTGAAGATGAAGGAGCTCTGAAACACTTAGGTGAGAACTTAGAAAAACCTGAGCAACTAAGTTTGTACAAATTGATTAATTACAATTCTTTACAATCATAATAAGATAATTTATCGCTTGTTTAGAGGTTTTCGGGAGAACAAGAATTAAACGGACAGTCAAAGAGGGCTGTCTCAAAAAGAAACAAAACATATGCGAGAAGCGTTTACTCTCACGAAAGTGACCATGCAGTATTAGCAAGAGTTTTGCCATAAACACAACAAATGGTTAAATCTGTATTAAGCTGGTATTCAGTACTCGTTAATATTTATTTAAATGCAAGGAAAGATGGGGAAAGGAAGGCCATGCCTAACAGCTCGTCGAGCAAATATAATTGAACTCCAGGAAATTATAGCAATTTTAGTTGCCTCAACAAGAATAGAATTCCCAACAATTTGTACAATTAACAGGTCTGAGACCTATAACAAGAATAAAAAGAACCCTTACAATGGTATGGATTCCTTGGTTAATGAGTTGGGTAGCAAGTAAATTCTGTACTAGAATTCTTTCGTAATAAACAAAGAGATCTTTTGACAAAAATATATAGCTATAATTAGAAATTCCTGAGCGTACCAGGAAAACGATTAGAAAGTGGATTATAACCACAATAAGTACAATAAATACAATAGGGAGAGGTCACTTCTCTGAAACCTCGATTACGTAAGAAAAATGCAAAATGTTTTAACAATTGGGAAATTTCAAATTCAAAATTCCTGAACGCATCAGAAAAATGAAAGTGCAGAAAAAAATTTGGATTTATAACCACATAGAGTATTTATACAGAACTACGGAGGTGATACATGAAAAGAATGGGAGGGAGCCTATTAATAGGCAAGGCCTCAAAGAAAAGATTAGAAGAAAATCATTGAAATTAAGATAAATTTTTAGAAATAGGAAAATTGGGGATAGAGGAAATGGGTAATTAAAGTCGGGCTAATTTTATTGTTTCGAACGGTACGCGGCGCCGAAGATAGACACAGAACACCTTTCGTACCAAAAACAGTCTTGTTGAGCATTGGTAGACAGTCACTATTGCAGTTTATGTAGTTTGTACTGAGTTGAAAGTTAGCAGTAATTTGACGTTATAGAGTTTTGAAGTGGTAGCCGGTATAGTTTCTCTCTGGGCAGAGACTATTGCATAATTTGAAATTTCACAAAATGAATTAAACAAAAAATGGGGCAAAGCAAAATCCCACGATCAAATTGAAGAATAACCTTGTTCAGTTTCAAGATTTAGAAGAACAATCCGACGAAGAAGCAAGCCTTAGGTAAGCTTAAGCAAGGCATAGAAAAGTCCCTCGTTGGGCAGTTAGAAGATTGCACAAGTATGTGAAAATTTAAATACTGCCGAAAGTGTTCATTTTAAGCCTTCAAAATGATTTAAAACCCTTAAAATTTGGTTTAAAACACTTAAGATGGTTACTTATCTTTGCACGGTAGAGTAGTTGATGTTTCCGGCCAGCCTTTAAAACAAACTTAAAACAAGGCGTCTATTTATATGTTCAACACATGGTTGAAAAAAGTGAGCTCCTCCTGGAAAGAGTGCTGAAAGGTCACACCTTAGCACACGATGAGGAATGATCGAGATATTCAAACGCTCGGAGAACCAAAGCGGAGAGGGGAAGGGATGGGGAAACAAAGGAACAGATACAGAGTAGGCAACATACAAAAACCAAATTATGCATGATACAATTTCGACACATTAGAGTTGAAATCTTCATGGAGATTGTAAATATCGACATGGATGCCATCTACTTCAAAGTTGTAGAACTTTGCGCTGTAGTTCTTGAAATGACTGGAATCAAAGGCTTCAATGAATTGCCGCATGGAGAGCTTCGGAGAACTGACAAGGAAATTGCTCATCTGAAACACACTTTCAAAAGGAATAAGAATATGCACAGAGAACAGGAAAAGAGAACGTCTCTGTTGGCGTATACGAAAAAAGGGAAGCTAAAGAAGAAAAGAAAAATCATGGAAGAAAAATCATACAGTAAACTATTATTAAGACTGACATTAAGTGTATATTCCTAAGAAGATACCAACAATGATGTTGGAAAAGACATGCGAGCTTGTTGTGATGGTTCTTAATTCATTTTAGGGGCTTGGGACATTTATTTAACAGCCCCGTGAAGGTGGGTGAGTGTTGGATTTGTCTGATTAACTGTGTTTCTGTGGTGCCTGTAGTAGTATATGTAGCTGTAGCTATTAGGGTCGAGAATGAGGTTGGTGCACCGGGACTCCAAGTACAATACTATCCCGGCATGTGCTTGAAAAGTGCGTGGAAGGTTCCGGGGAAATCCAAACTCAGGATAGCCACTGTCGGTGCTGAGTTCGGACCTCCAATCACTGAACTTGCTGCGATCGTGGTGCACGATTAAACTCGTATGGCTACACCGTGGGGGTAGGGGAGAAAACAGCCGTGGTCTTACGAAGGTACTGTACATCCCAACTTTCGCCTCGTGGAATGCCACGGGAAATCATCTTGTGGCTGCCGACGGTGGGAAGGAAGGAAGCTTGTAGTTTTACATGAGCGTAAATCTCGCGATCATGAGCTACTGGAATTTATGTGGAATTCGAATCACTGGACATGGCATTTCACTTCGAAAATCTCACATGCATTGACCGGGAATCGAACCCGGTTTACCTTGGTGAGAGTATAACGACTTCACCGCCACGCCACCACGCCCCTTGCGGATGGTGGGTCTCGATTCTAAGCATACAGCTACGAAATGCTTTTAATGCAATGTGGACATTGACAGCAGTAGGGTTTCGAAAATCTACATGCATGTTTTAAATTGTATAGTCTAGTTATTACAGTCGTCATTACTTGCATATCAGCCAGTAATAGTAAGCTGTATCAGCACTCGCACCACATGTAGATAATAATACTAACATTAATAATAATAATAATAATAATAATAATAATAATAATAATAATAATAATAATTGAAACTCTGGTCGTAGAGTGCTATCCTTCTTGATGATTCGATATAGGTTCAGTCTAAAGTAAATGAAGGTGATGGAATACGACAACCTTATGTCGATGCATTTAATGGCACGTATAAGAAAATAATCATGTGAACTCAACATTCCGGCAACTCGACATCCTCGAACGACATAAAAGTACTGAGTGTGTTAAAAAAAAATATTATTATTATTATTATTATTGTTATGGCATTCATTTCACTACGTAACTGGGACAAATCAACATGGCATCGGCTTGTTTGTAAAACGATATGACAACTTCTTTTAGGGTGGCACATTGAGAAAGGAGTGAACTATTATTATTACTATTATTATTATTATCGTTGTTGCGCTGTGTTTGTACAAAAGTAGACTATATGGATTCCCTTCAATAATTTAGCACATCTTTAGAATTTCAATACCCTATGCCATTCCTACGGGATTGCTATGCACTTCCAATAATTTAATAATAGGCCATAGGATTGGCTGAATCCTAGACAGATCTACAACCCTTAGTAAAACAGGCCACTCCACGTGACTGAGTGAATCGAATGTTCAGGGGCTCGGTGTGTGTATTCATTGTTTTTGGCAGAGGTCACCCACCTTCAGAATCTCGTCTACATGCCACAGCAACGGAGGGGTGACCGGAGGGTAGAAATCAGCTGTGCTGCTGAGGGGAACGCAATCTAAGCCTTTTTTCCAAGTTTGAGATTTAATTCCACCTACACCAAATTAGGATACGACTAAATGTCATGAAGATATTTGCTTAGAATACGATCTTCTATCGCCAGTGTAAGGGACTTCACGTATATCAATTACACCCTGTATAATTGCAAGCTGTACCCGGCATGCGTTGCAATGCCAAACAAATAAAGTGTTGGTGTTGTAATTATGTTTGTTGAAGTGTTTTGGATACTTTCTTTTTTCAATTTCCATTAACTGCCTTTAAACTAAGGTAAAATGGATTTACTAAATCAGAAACATTCGAGGGAATGTGCACAACAACTCACCAAGGTTTCATCGCTATCGGATGAAAGGCATATGAGCGCACATGGGATTTTGTTGAAACGATTTGTGCGCTGTCACTGATTTGTTTAATCTACTCGTGCGGTACTGCCCAGTAAAATGAATTATAAGGGATTAAAATGGGAATAATACAATTTTTTTCGAAGCCCGTGATAAAATTTAACCAAGGAATATGATGGCTGGAACTTGGCAGAAACCAGTCGTGAGGCGACGTTGAGCAGGAGGGAAATTCCGTCACTTGATTGTATTGCGCAATGGAAGTTTCCAGAAGCTTAGAATCGACCTAGCAACAGCGAATATTCCCAGGAATTGTTTAAATATTGTTATAATTTATCCCATTGGATATGAGCTTACAGCCAATAGGAAGAAGTTTTAGAGAAGGCGCGAGTTCCAGCAACTAAAATTTTATGGATATTTAATTCATTTAAGCCCCTAGAGAGCGAATTTATATATTGGAAAAGAGAAGAATATGATAATAAAATATTGGAAATAATTTATAAATCAATAGCAGGTCGCTATTGGAAGGAATAAGCGATTTGCTACAGCCCGCGCGAATTTGAGAGGGAATTCAAAAAGGCGGCCAGAATCGGTAGATTTCGAGGGTAGATGCCAAGCATCGAGGCTCTTAAATATCTAAATGTCCGAGAGGTCAGACGTGTGTTACTAGAAGAGAGAGGAGTTCCGAGTGTTTCACCGAGTTTGTAGAAGGTGACTCGTGGATACAAGGTATAAGCGAGGGTAGAGTTAGGAGATTACCGCGCCTTGAAACTAAGTGAAGTTGCGATGAACATATATGCCGCAATCACTTCAGTCTGATCGACTTCAGAGACATTATTTCAACTACAGATTGTAGCTTGCTATCAGATATTGTGTATTACGAACTTTCAGAAGTATGAGGAGAGTACAGCGCGATAACACACTTTTGTCCGAGCGACTACAGCGCATGCACCAGCCACAAGTGAGTACCGGTGTATGTTAGCATTGCTATTGTGGAACTGTATTACAACAGATAGGATGGAGATGTATTCCACATTGAAGAACATTATTCAATCTAATATTATGAAGATTATTATGGACTAAATTAGTATGTGCGCCAGGAGTATAGGCAGATAGAAGCAATGTAGTCAACGATGGAGCTTCGGTAGAGGAGACTGTTCACGAATGTCTACTTAGTGAGCGATCATGAGACTTGATGTACAACTCTATTCTAGTGCATTCTTGTCAGACATGAGCTCAACATTAACATCAACGACTACAGAACGATTTTCATATTCCATCTACATGAATGTTCGTTATGCGAGTGAGGTCCATGATTTTCTTTTCGAATGCCTTTCGAAGTGGAAAGCAGAACTTTCGACGCTACTCGCTGTTATGATGAGACGGTGCTGTGACGGAGAAAGAAGAAAAATCAAGATTATCAAGAGGTCCAGGGTTACCCCGGTCACAAAGAAGATGATGATTGGAGGCCCGCAGTTCGATCCCGGTCGGAGCATGCTGTTTTCTAGTAGGGGAATTCGTTCCTTTCCTGAGGTCACGAATTCTTGGAGACGAGCTAGGATCCAGCCCAGATCTTTGGGAGATGTAACATCCGAGTATTTTGTTATACTCTATCTTGATCTTCTAGACTTCGAGACCAGGTAGCAGTGTTCACTAACCTTGTAGTTAGAGCTTGTAGTGACATTTTCTGATCAAATCCTTTATCCATATTTCGGCACAATATTTATGTACTCCATGTATAGCATTTTTATTCTTCGAAATTTATTGTAGTGATCGTCTTGCGACGCTTTTAGCTTCGTTTGTTAGGAATCCAGTTTCTGAACAGAGATTATTTTACTTGTTCGAGGAACAAGCTTTTATCATTTCCTTTAAGGAACTGTAATTTATTTTCGACGTTTATGAATTCATTCTGAATGCAGGTGATAGACATTTTCGTCTATGTTACCCATTAAATTATTTTTTATAAGTTTAATTTGGGCATTTTATCCGTCGAGAAAAAACGTCAAGAGAAGAAGATCTTGGTAGTGATATATTGTGAAATATCATGACATCTTGTGGAAAAGAAACATTTAACGTGGAAACGATTATTATCGTCAGAACTCATAGACATTTGTTCTGAATGGCGAGAATAGGAATATGACTAATTGCATGTTTTATTGAGGAAAGCTATGAACTTTCAGTCATTTAAATTTATTTGGAGCTAGAATCTTCTTGGAAGATTTATTATCATCCGACGTTAGGGAAGTTATCGTTTGATATCCTCGTCGTGATCGATTCTTGTTGGACACACACATATATACTGTTGTGATTAAATATTTGCGAGGAGTAATATCATGTCACGTTGTAGACATAATATTCCTTCTTCGATTAAAGTCGAACCCAGATGTGTGAAGTTAGATGCAGTATTTTTTATTAAATGTATGCACGACCGTTTATATTTATCAGAGTAACGTTTCAAGGGTAATAAGTCAGGAGGTTAGTATCGTATAGTCCAAAGGTCGTTATGATGTATAAATTAATGGGTTAACTATTGTTGTTATTGTTCATTAGACCAGCGATTGTTGTGACAACGCTGAGGAATTATGCCCTTTTTAAGGAATGCCAGTTTGAAAGAAGTGAAGGTGATAACCCTTTGATAGTGGTTTTTATGTATGTAATTTCGTATGTAGTTGGCATACGAGGTTATTGCGAAGGTATTTTCCGCATTTTACAGTACAGTCATTGCATGGGCATGACTAGGTTTGGCAAGGCATGGAGGTGTGAGTGGAGAGACCTCCTTTTTGTATACACGCCTTTGGATTAGAGAGGACATGTAGGGTCACGGTTGAAATTGTAACGGGAAATACATAACGACATCTGTTATGTGATATTCTTATCGAGATTATTAAACCCAAGTGTGTAACGACATATGTTTCACCTTAAGTGGTCGAATGTATTTAACCTATTTTGACACCAGATCAGAGAGGAGAGACTAATGGTGGTTATTTATGGAGATGTAGAAGATTTTAAGGATCTCAGTTACTGTATTTGACATAGCTGTTAGATCGGAGCTCAGGCTCAAGTGTATATAGACGCTAATTATTTTGAAAGGACTATAGCTGATGCTATAAGCGTCACTGTAAATTCGTTTAATGTTAGCTTTCTTTATTTACCAATCGAGTGTATAATATGTTAGGCGTAGGAAGTTTATGGATTGTTTTAACGTAGTGTGCCCAACTCTAGGAATGGGTATTCCAAGATTCAGACACCTAGATATCAAGGGAAAGGCTGTAGCCGCTTTTGAAAGTTCAGATATTTGAATATCGCGCTACATTGCTTCTCGAAGCATTTGGAAATAATTTACCGATACTTGGATGTCAAGTGACGTAGCGAGTAATAGCAGAGGTGGAGGCTATTTATCGATTAAATAGTTAACTATGGAGTAGAGACTTGAGACTGGGATCAGATTACTGGCACGGCCAAATGAAAGAGAATGCAATTAGTATCAAGTAAATCGGACCAGGGATTCAAGAGATATGAGGATTTCAAGATATCAGGTGATGACGCGTGACCCTGACAGTTTTGAATAAAAGCCAGCTGGCCGAAGCAACTTCAGCTCATTCTAACACAAGCAGTTGCTTAGCAAGTTGCTACGACGCTGAGCCAAGGCACATGGTTGCCGGATCTACGCAGAAGTTCTTTCAAAGTCGTGATAGTCACGAAAAGTGCTGCGCTACGAGTTGGAACTTAGTAAGTTTACGGCGAGGAGAATCACTGAGGTGATTGATTTTCTACAGACATTGGTGGAAATATTTATATTTCTACAAGGACATATGCTAGACTTTGTCTAGAAAATAATATTTTGTCACGGTCCAGTAATAACTTAATACTTGGATGTTTAAATCCATTTCAAGTCAGTTTTCATTTTGTAACTAGTTAACCACTTCGATCTGTCAGTACACTGAAGACTAGTCTATAACGGTGGCGTTCATTAGTCTACGCAAGGGAAACTACAAGTTGCCTAGCGCATGGTAGATGGTGATATAATAAACCATGCCCAGGGAACGATCTTCAGAACAGCCGTTAATTGCTTAGACTGTCAGTGTTTTTCTTGTACTGATAAGATTACAGTGAGTTATGTTACAACTGACATATCTAAGAAGAGATCACTTAGATCTGACCCCATTTAAACAAACTGTTATGGCTTTGATAGAAGCCCATGTTAAAATGGAACAACAGTTAATTCAAACGTCAAGAGATACTACCACTATGTCTTACTAGACGAATTGTGGGTATATGTTGGCGGCGGATACAAGGATTGTACATGCTTGTCCGACAGGGCATGTCTATGGATGAATCTGGTACAGACCAGGTTTACTACGCTTCAAGACCATCAAGAAATGTAAGCCACATTTTAATTATATTATGCCTAGCTAATTGGAACAAACTATTTTTCTGCAGATGACCAACACATTTTTTTTTGCTTCGTATTTAAAGCTTGCAATGATTTACGCAAGACATATTAGAGTTATTCTGAGTATTTTCAGCACTCAGAACAGTTTAGGATCGATGACCGAGCATTTCGAGCTTTTATTTGAATATTTCATATTTTTGGGAAATCACGGTAATCAGCCGATGTAACTGTAAAAGTTAATAATTTATTTTTGTTGAGGAATGGATATTTTTTCCATATTCGAAGGTTCGAACATGTGGATTCTCACATAATGAGATGATAATTAAACACATTTAAAATAATATAACGAATAATAATAATAATAATCCACTAATAATAATAATAATAATTTTTATAATTTTTCTAAATAATTCTTGGATATTATATTTTCTAATAATCATATGTATTGACAGAGAGCCTATGAAGTAGTTTAATCATTTCTAGTTTGGAACAGGAGATTTTCCGAAGGATAGTGGTTAGCGCAAGCCCGCATTCAACCAACATTTTAGTTCTGGTTGAACAGTTGATATTTGCAATGAGTAAAGTAAATTTTACAGATAACACGGAGAGGCATGAAACGGGAAGCAATTGATATTTGTATCAAATAGGATATTTTTGTATTTATATAAAATCATGACGTAAATACACTCGAAGGTGAAATAAAGATTTTCATAAGTATGGTAAATTCACGGGTTGAACTGAATGGTAAAATAAAATAAACTTGTAAGTTTATTAATCTTCCAGTGTTGATGACAAGCAGAGGCTTGATTTATTGTATAAATTTTGGGGAAAAAATGTATATGTGTTGAGTAGTTGAAATGCCATTCCCAGGTGCGCATGTTTAAGTCGCAGGAATGAGGAGGTTGTTTCGGGCATCAATCAAATAGCAGGTTCGATGGCTCAGGTTTATAGTAGGAGTATTGGAACTACACATTTTGTCGTATGAATAACCCGAAGGTTATTTCTTTGAAACCATCAGTTCTTATTTCAACCTTGTTTACGAATTCCATTTAGACTTTGATTTTGCTAGAACCCGGATTTGTCATGATAGTAGTTTATTCTTCTTCAGAGGAAGACCTTTGCCGTTGTTGTTGTAATATTGTGTTCTTACACAAATAGTAGAATGGGCCACTGCCAATTAAAAATAATTCTTTAACCACGAATAATTTGAAGGATGTTTTCAATCCTAGTGCCATGAACTAAATGAATTCATTATAAAACTACAATTCTAATTTCCGCATTCTGTCGAAGAATTGCAAGTTGTGAAAGTTGCTAAAAATGGCCATGAATATAAATATTTTTTATAATAATGATTCCAAGTGGAAAATTGAATAGTTGAATGGTTCAACCATTTATTTATCAAGTTGATGATTCAGAAATCATGTATTTTGTTAGGAACTTGAAGTTCATAATCGAGTCACTTCTCGAATGTTTAATGTTAGAAGAACAATTAATTGTTGTTGTGCTTCGCACAGTTCTTCGATGATATGCTCAAGGTCAAATACGTTTCAGATGTTATTAATATATGTAAATAATTTGTGTTGCTTCAATGATGATAATATTTTTCGACAATATATATTTTTGAAACTGGAAAAATAAGTGAAAGTTAAAAATTCTATGAACATTTATTCTACGAGTGTTAATATCATGTAAATAGTCAAACAGTGATCTACGATATTTCCAGTATAGACAATTAACTTTGAACTGGAATTAAATATTAATAATTTTGGAACACAGTCCACAGGACTATTAATCGGACTTGTGTTTCCAAAAAGATTGTCAAATGTGTTTGGAAAATTTCTGTATATTGTGTGTAAATAAGAGTGTGGATCGCCACACGTGGATGATGCTGCTTTGAGCATCTTTGCAGTCAGATTTTAACTTCAAAATAAACTGAGATAATTTTACAGAATGTGTTACTCCCAATTGAATCTCCTTCTATCCTTATTGTTGCATTGAGCCAAAAATCAGCACAGCATTTTTTTAATTTGATGTCGTTTTTGCGATTTGCTTTAACCCATCTGGCGCTCCGGGATATTTTGACTCTCGTGCTGACTGATTATTGGTAAAATGCATATGTGGTCGTGCGGACTCCGGTCTAAACGGGCACAGTAGTAGTTAGAGTATGAATGAGTATGTGACTGTATGTGGTTTGTTTCTTGTTCAGTGTGAATGAAATGAACTCCATTGGGACGTCACAATGCGAGAGTATGAATGGAAGTGTGTATAGAAGTTTTATGTTAATAGCATGTAGGATGTGCGTACAGGTCACGTATTTGTCTGACGTGAATCTGTGTTGTTTTAACACAGCTTTTATTGTTATGGAAAGGAGTATTCGTGAGCCAGGCGGGAATAGCGAGGGCTGATTAAAACTCGTTTCCAGCCAAGGCCACGGCTAGGTCGCACAAATGGAGAGAGTTGTTGCGAACCGCACGGCTTGCATCTTTTTAAACCAGCTAGTGCTGGGAATGTAACGGAGAATGTTACGTTATCAGGCGCGTGGCGAGGGTCGCGCGCTCTTAGCGCCCAGATGTTCATTGGAACGCGCCAAAGGAATGTAAATACACAGGGGTGTCTAATGGTTGTACAACTTGATGTATTGACACATGCTACCCCAAGTTTTATCATAGCGTTCATAGAACGCAGTTCTATCAGTGGCGTGAATGTAAAGATGAGAGAATGGGAGTGTGTTTTTATTTTATTGAATGAATGTTTAGCCATAGTTTACCACTTTTGTTATTAAATCGTTTAGTTTTATTAGAAGCCGCGTCGTCATGATTTATTTTAGATATAAGGAGATGCAACTGTGAAACCCATTATAGGTCCAGAGGTTGACCACGAGATCCCCGAGAATAAGGTAGGTGTTCTGCTTCGAGCTAATTGTATTTTTTATGTAATTCACAGTTGTATCGTAATTTCCGCCACGTATATTCGCGAGGGTCTATTTGGAAGTAGATCCTTGACTAGTATTTTGCGCCGGAGCAGTCAGGGTCTACGAATCCAGCTGTTGCGTCTGATCTCCAACAGACTGCCTATAGAATATACGGGGACAGTACCAACTGTGAAATGGATTTAATAAGCCAGTAACCTTCTTTGCAATGTACACAACAACTCATCAAAGTTGCATCGCAATCGATGAATGGTGTTTGAACGCATACGGGAATTTATTGAAATGATTCACCCGTCCTCACTCATTTGTTGCATCTACACGTGCGGTACTTATTGAAAAATGGATTTACTTAGACAGGCACCTTCGTAGGAGTGTACACAACACTCACCACGGTTTCATCGCAATCGGATGAATGGCATATGCACGCATACGCGATTTTGTTGAAACGATTCGAGCATCGTCACTCATTTGTGGCATCTACACGAGCGCTACATATTGTAAAATTGATTTACTAATTCAGAACCCTTCAAGGGGGTGGATACAACAACTCACTAAAATGTCAGCGCTATTTGATGAATGGTATATGAAAGCATAATTGACTTTGCTGAAACGATTCACACGCCGTCACTCATTTGTTGAAGCTACCTACTGTAAAATGGATTTACCTATTTAGAAACCTTCACGGGAATGTTCACAATAACTCAAAAACGTTTTATCACAATGGGATAAATGATAAATTAACGCATACGGGATTGTGTTGAAACGATTCGCGTGCCGTCATTACTTTGTCGAATCTACTCGTACGCTACCTATTATAAAATGGATTTTCTAAGCCAGAAAGCTTCCCTGTAGTGTACACAACAACTCTCCCTAGTTCCATCGCTATCGGATGAATTATATATGAACGCTTACGGGACACTTTTGGAACGATTTGAGCGCCGTCGCTCATTTGTTGAACCTACTCTTGCGCTACCTATTGTAAAATGGATTGCCTGTCAACTTTCCTGGAGTGTACACAACAATTCACCAAAACTTATCGCAATCGGAAGAATGGTATATGAACGCATACGGGACTTTGTTGAAACGATTCACGCGCCGTCACACATTTGTTGAATCGACTCGTACGCTACCTATTGTAAAATGGTTTTGCTAAACCAGAAACCTTCCGTGGAGTGTACACAACAACTCACGCAAGTTTCATTGCAGTCGGATGAATGGTATATGCACACGCATACATACAAACTATCACGTAACATTCATTTTTAGCCCACTTTCGGTTTTTGCAAAAAATGAAAGTAGACTTATTAGATCTACACAGGGTCAAAAATCGCGTGTCTGTCCGTGTGTGAGTGAGATTTTATGTGTGTGTGTGGGATTTGGTGTGTCTGGCCCCATCCCCCTTCAACTCAAACACTGTGACACCGAATTGAACGAAGTTTGGTACAGAGTTATCGCTAGCAAAGGGCACCTTACAACAACATACCTTCATGTGGGAAGCGTGTTTTGATCAAACTACCGGGTCATCAGCTCAATAATTTGAAGATAGCAGCCGTGTGTGTGTGCAACTCGATGCCCCCTATTTATTAAAACCGAACGAAACCAAATCGAACCTTCTTTGTTACTATACCCTTTTATTCCTCGGAGGTGACTTCGACACAAATGGAGAAGGATCGCAGCATCTTGTAGTCTCCGGCTAGAAACATGGATAAGAGCTACTGGCGAATACACTCCGAATAGGGTCCGAGTAAATTTAAATGTGCTATTGAATACTATCTACTTAGGTTAAGGGTTCTAAAAAAACCTCGGGAGAACAAGAATCAAAACAATCTCGGGCGATGGGATAAGGATTAGGATAATAACGTCACCTCCACCTCTATATCACATTTAACTACCTATATACTACAAAAGATAATGCAAATTCCTATAAAACGAATCAGGATTACGTAAAACACGTGCCTGCCCATTGATTCCATCGACACACGTTACAAATAAAATTTACAGAAATCGCATTAACCACGTAGTAAACCATAAAAGAACTTCACTAATGTAAGTCGATTAAATCCAATAAAAATAAACGTAAAT
The DNA here is from genome assembly GCA_946902985.2 of Meconema thalassinum. NCBI lineage: Eukaryota > Metazoa > Arthropoda > Insecta > Orthoptera > Tettigoniidae > Meconema > Meconema thalassinum. Next base: position 725,699,911 of record OX336389.2, read on the forward strand.
TGGCAACAAACTGCTGTACCCCAGGTAACAGGAGTTAAATATAAAAAGTAATATAATTACGTTACCTAAATAAAATTACAAGAATTTACTCATTACGTAGACCTCCGCCATTACAATTACTATTATTTACTCTATACAATAACTAACTCCTGTCTCCTACACTACATCTCATCTAATTAACGGTCGAGTAAAATAATCTTCCTCACATCTATCAATACTGAAATCTATATAAAACTTAATTACACTTTCAGTGTATCTGTCTGCACAATACATCTCTTTACGACCCTTAAAAATGTATGAATTCTATCTACAAACGACTATCATTAAATATTTGACTTCTCCCTGCATAATACAATCTCGTATAATCTCCACTATACTTGGTTTTCAAATCGGTAGTATATGACAATCCTTGTTTCCATAGTCCATACAACAAAGTAGGGATATAGATAACAACATCTCCCTAGTCGATCCACAATAATAATAATAAATAACTTGCATTAAAATAATAATTACCAGTACAGCAATGTTCCCTTTAATACAGAACCATTTAAATGGAGTAAAACTTCAGCCAACATAAAGATCAGCTGTTCCTACTGATTTAAGGTAGTGGCATTGTCCACAAATACGTCTGCAACGTTCTTCAAACTGACTTCGATGCAACACAACAATCCTTCTTTAACAATACCAACAGTATTCCTTCTTCTCGTCTACAACTTAACAACTTCGATAATCAACACATATATCAACAACATTTCAATCTCATTGAAACAATCTCATACAGCACATTGCCATTACCACAAAATCCAACATTACTTTCCTCCGTTTACCAGAAATACTAGATCAACATTTCTCAAAATATTATATCATCGCTGCCTCATTCTTAACACTTGGTTCACGTCTGTACGTCTGTATCTTTAATAAACATCTGGCATATCAACTACAAATTGCCTTCCTATCTGGTCGCGAACAAATCCATAAAAATATTCCAATAAATTATTGGTTCTCTAGTCATCCTGAAATTACTGGTAACAGCTCCGATATATCTTCTATAATCATTCTAACATGACAATCTTCAATGTCAACAAATTATACTTCTTATGAGTATTTATCGAAACTTCAATTATCATAAATATGCCATTAATAACTTTCCTTCAAAATGCAAACACTTACAACACTACGCCCGTAACGTAGCCTATACGGGCGCGCTCGCTTTTGCCTAGCGGACTGTGCCCGCATCCCGTACGGGCACATCTTTAACATTGGTTTCGGTGGATTTGCTCGTATTCCGTACGAGTGCAGTCTGCAGCTTAGCTGTACTAGTTTATCTAGATTCCACCAGGATGCAGCAGTTATCGAAATATTCAGTATTGCGACAGTAAACGTTTCTTCAAGTGCCCTTCCTTGACATCTATGAAAGCGTGCTTTGCGTGGCGGTAAGCTCACTCACCAGTCAGCAGTTCGTGCACGGCGTTTATTACCTTGTGAAATCTACCATAAATATGTCATCCGGTCCACTCCGGTGTTTCCTGTGATAGTACAGGTAGGCCTAACGTGTTTTATTATGCCATTTGTATTACTATTTATTTGATATAGACCTACTGTGGGCAACAGGGAACTATTGTTTTGCCTGTCTTTCCTTACTTCTCCTCCCAGCACTTCCTTATTTGCCATTATTCCAGTCGCAAGTTAGTGTATTCTTCATTATACCGGTAAAAGAACATTTTCCTGCTGCTAGAGGGTTGGTTTTATTCTTTCAATTAGATGAAGGGAAGCAGGCTGACGATGAATTACCGGCACAAGTAGCTTCAGTGCCGGCAACTAGGGCAGTTAGTAGTGAAGCTGTGGCGCATCTAACCAACCCTTTAATGAGCCACCCTCGTAGTGGCCCCGAACCTGATATCTTCCTAACCAAGACTTGTAGTGATGCCCCCTTTTGAGTTTATTATTCATTTATTCATTTTCAAGTTTTGACAGAGGGCCTAACTGCACATTTTGAAAATTTTACTTTTTTACTTTTTAAATTATATTTAATATATAATGCATTATTTACACTACATAATTTTTCATTTACCTATTATATTTTATTTTATTCTTTGTCAAAAGGGCGTAACTACACTTATGCTGATATTTCCTGAACCCATAATTGGATTTTCGCATGTGACATGTCGTAGGTTTCGGGGTGACGCCCCCTTTCCTACGGATGACCTATTTTCACCCTGAAATGAAAACTACTCTTACCCGGGGGTGAAATAGTGATTGTTTGTATGCATGCTCACTTGGGACTTTTGTAAGGGGGCGGGTTTTTTAAATGATTATTTATAGATGAGTTATTTTTTAAAATATTAATCAAAGGATCCAAAACTAATAAGTCATCAGCTTTTTTGTTCCTCGATAACCAATAATCGGATTTGACATATGGAGTATCCTAGCACTCGGGATGACGCCCCGTTTTTGAATTTATTATTATTTTTTGTCAGAAGGGCATAACTACACTTTTGTTAATATCTCGCGAACGAATAAGGCTATTGACTTGTATGAGGGGTCGTAGGACTTGGGGTAACGCACTGTTTTTGAATGTATTATTAATTTCTGTCAAAAGGGCCTAACTACACTTTTGTTAATATCTCCCGAACCAATCATGCTAGGGACTTGTATGAGGGGTCCTAACACTTCGGGCGACGTCCCCCTTTGGGGGTGAAACTACCCTCAAAATTGAAAAATCGATACCGTACCTTGGAAACTAAGAACCCTAAAATTATGTGTGATAGCTTAAAAAAAGATCATTTCACGCCTCAAACAGTAAATAGTATTTTTAGGAAAAAAGGTGATAAACACCTAAACATGATAAATTAACCTAAGATTTTTATTTTTGATGAAAATAGTAAGGGTGTGATAATTCCCCCCAAAAATTTTAAATCGTAACCATGGAAACTAAGAACCCTAAAATTATCTGTGATATCTTAAAAAATAGGTCATGACATGCGCCTTTACCTCGATAGGTTATTTAACCCCTAAAACAGTAAATAGTGTTTATACAGGGGAAACTGTTGTTAAACAATTAACCCTCGGATACTTGCGCGGGCTACAGGTGTAGCCCAGTCATTTATTTTGTTGTAGTACAAAGTGTATTCGTTACTAGGAATATTGATACTCTCTAAAGCTGCGTGTCAATGTTGAAATTAACTGGCGAGTGTGTTTCTGGCTTGACTAGCCGCGCCATACAGGCGCCAGACGGATTAGAAGTGGCCTGGGCTACACCTGTAGCCCGCGCGAACATCGCTGTTTCAGAATTGAGCGTGCAAAGGAAACGTTGTCTCACAGGAGGTGGCCATGGAGATGACTTTCAAATCAGTCAGTGTGTAGATGAAAGTAGTAATAGGTTGAGTGTAGCGGAAATAAAGTAGGCTGTTGCTTCTTGTGTGGACGAGGGAGTGATAAATCAACATGGAGTAGGCCTAAATGCGCAAAGTGCAATACAAACCTTCCCGGATCATTGTGTCCATTTGCAATGAATGCTTGGGTCACAAATTTGAGTGAGCATGCTTATGTATTTCCTGGGCTATATATTGTTGCCAAAAGGGCAAATAATTCAAGAATTCGAGAAAAAAATAAATGAAAATACTGAAATTGTTCATAATAAGTGCTGATTTCCTAAGGAAATTATCTAACCTAGTACCCTATTTTTGTTTAATTCCAATCCAAATATACACTAATGCAAGTATACAGGTTTACATAAAAATAATTTAACAGTTCTAGTTCCATTAGTTTTATTTCGGTTGCAGTTTTACCGAAGATGTACAATAAAAATTGAATTTTCTTCTTAGGCTTGTATTTTCTCTCCATATGAAAATAAAAGCCTACATAAAATCCTTAGATTTAGCTTAGAATAATTCTATATACTACTATTTAACATATTATTGAAACTGAACACCAAACATATTGCGTGCGAGTCCATCAGATCGAATAAATGTTTGGGCTACGTATGTCCCGCGCGAGTAACGCTGTATCTATTACTAGCGCGGGTGTCGGAGGGTTTAAAACATGATAAATGAACCTATGATGTTTTGTTTTTGATGAAAAATAGTAGGGAGCTGGAAGCTACCCCTTAATTGAAATATCGATACCATGGAAACTAAGAACCTTAAAACTATAGCTCAAGAAATAGGTCAAGGCATACGCTTTTACCTCGATGGGTTAATTAACCCCTAAAACAGTAAATAGTGATTTTACATGGAGAAAAGGTGTTAAACACCTAAAAAGGTTAAGCGTTTTGTGAAACCATGGTTTAATGGATGTGTGCACGGAGAATGACGGCTTGCTAATTATTATTATTATTATTATTATTATTATTATTATTATTATTATTATTATTATTATTATTATTAATTGAGACACTGGAGGAAGTTGACGTGTACCTGAGTGCTCCACAAAAAGTTAAGTATAGCAAGGAAATGATTTGCGACCGCTGTCAAGAAGGACTCCCAAGTGATGGTGACTATGTATCCTGCACGGGATGCAAAGGGAAATATCATTATGAATGTACATCAGTAACAATACGTACGTGGAAAGGTATGGAAAAACAAGCTAAGGAGTCATGGCGGTGTCCACAGTGCCGTAGCTTCAAGAAGACAACGTCAGCACCTGTTGTCGCAAGCGGTGGAACAATGACCCTACCAGCTGCTGCCAACACCGATGACACAGCGACTCCACCTTCAACACCGGACACGGAGATAATACACGCATCGGATATCAAAGGTATGTTTTTAGAATTAGAGAAACAGATTAGTGAACTGAAAAACCAAGTGAGTGAAAGTGTAAAAAGTGCCGACTTTATTGCGCAGAAATATGATGAGTTGATTAAGGAAACTAAGTCAAATGCAACTCTTCTGAAATCACTTACTGCAGAAATAAAAACCCTAAAAGACGAAAAGAATCTACAAGACAAAATAATATCAGATCTAAACGAGAAAGTGCACACAATGGAACAGAACGGTAGGCAACAATACATTGAAATATGTGAAGTGCCACGCGCGAAAGATGAATGCCTGGATGAAATCGTCCACAAAATTGCTGAGACTCTAGAAGTAGATCTAAACATGTTTGATGTAGAGGACGTTTACAGGCCCCCACTGCAAAGAGAGAAAAAAATCCCCCAATAGTGGTAAAATTCAACTCCATATCCAAAAAGAATGAATTTTTACAGAAAAGAAAAGGACAAAATTTCCTCACTCATGGGAACACTAAATCTAGGTTTTTCATTAACGAAAGTCTAACGTCATTTTACAGGGAGCTACTATGGAAAACTAAAAATCAGGCCAGAGAAAATAACTGGAAATTCATTTGGGTTAAAAACGGCAAAATACTAGCGCGAAAAAACGACGAATCTGGTATATTGAGAATCTCCCGTGAGGAAGACATTAACAAAATTAGGTAAACCCCCGCCAAAAAGAAAGAATTATTATTGAATTATTATATTAATTTATATTATGAACAGTTGGGATAGCAATATTAATGTTTCTGGAACACAAAATGAACTCACATTTCTCAATATACCCGATTTCATCGAAAATGGTAATAAGACTAGAAATAATGCTGAAATCAATATCCTTTCTCTAAATATTCAATCTATATCAAAAAACTGGGATTATTTAACCATAACCTTAGGCAAGAAAATTAATGATCTGGATATTATTTGCTTAACAGAAATTAACATACTTGAATCTAATAATTATCTATTTACTTTGGATAATTTTAATGTTGTATTTTGTAATAGAACAAATCGTAAAGGAGGAGGCATAGCTATATATGTAAAGAACAACATGGCTATTAGAACACACAATTCATACATTTCCAATACTCATGAATCAATGGTAATAGAAATACTTCACATGAACAAAAAGATTGGATTAACATGCATTTACAGACCACCTAGCAATAACATAAATGACTTTCTTGATGAACTGGAGACACATATAACACAACACACCAGTAAGTACAGCGAATACGCCATTTTAGGAGATATCAACATTGATACTTTATCTAATGACATCAGTCTATCAGCTATCAAATATACAAATATTATGGCAACTCATGGCTTCCTACCACTTATCACTCAATGTACTCGTTATGATCCAAATTTAGACTCGAGATCATGTATTGATCACATATACTATCGTAGCAGACTAGATCAATATACTTCTGCAGTCATACAATCAGCTATCTCTGACCACTACATAACATATGCAGGTATTTGGCCAAAAAATGATAAGACACAATTACAAGATAATGATTCGTACATTACACTAATGAACGATACTATAATACACACAAGCCTTAACAACACAGACTGGACAGATTGCCTTGAATTAAAAAATCCTAATGACATATATAACAATATAACAACCAAATTTAAGGAAATCTACCAAAAAGCATCTTACATAACCACTCGTAAACACAGAAAAAGCAAACAATGGTTCACTTATGACCTAAAAATACAATGTAAGGAAAGAGACAGACTTTACAAATCAATGCTCAGAAACAAGGATAATATTACAATAAAAATGAATACAAATCTTTCAGAAACAAATTAAATAAGCTAATAAACAAAACATCAATGTTATAAAAATAAGATAAATAGTTCCAAAAACGATAATAAAGGAATGTGGAAAGTCATTAATGATATAACAGGTCGGAAAACACAAACTATCAATGAAGTCATAAACAAACATTTAAGATTACATTATACTAACGAAGTGATAGTCAATAAATTCATCAATACCGTTAGTGAAAAAATAAACAGCCTAGCTCATAACTGTAGTATCAACATATGGCAATCAAATAGAAACACATTAATGAATTCCTTTACATTACTTGAAACTGATGATTATGAAATAGAAAACATAATTAAGGAATAAAAAACAGACAAATCGCCTGGGGCAGACAATATACGCTTGAAAGACATAAAGGCAACATCCAAAAAAACTATACCAATCATAACACATCACATAAACAAGATATTCGAATCAGGCATAATACCAAAATATCTGAAATACACAATTATTAAACCAATATATAAGAATGGCGATCACTTAGATTTTTGGCAACTACAGACCTATATGCATTTTATCAATCCTACACAAAATAATGGAAAAATGCTCGGATAAGAGATTGAAGAATTTCCTAAATAAATATGATATTTTAAAGGGACACCTATACGGTTTTAGGAAGGGAAAAAGTACTGAACTACTCCTGGCTGAATTTGCCAATGTAATAAATAATGCTTTAAATAAGAACAATCACATAATGGTACTTTTTCTTGACTTTTCTAAAGCATTTGATACAATAAATCACAATAAACTACTTGCTAAATTACACGATATTGGAATAAGAGGCACGACTTACAAACTATTTGAAAGCTATCTGAAAAACAGGGCAATGGCAGTTATGATCAATAACACTATCAGTGACGCAGTAGAAGGAACACAAGGTATTCCTCAAGGCAGCATTATTTCACCTACACTATATAACCTGTTCGTAAACGACATGAATGAAGCCATTAAACACAGTAAAATATTTATTTATGCTGATGACACCACTATATATACCATACATAAAGACTCTAAAACAGCTTTTGATAGACTTCAAGAAGACTTCAATAACATCACAAGATGGTGTCATGATAATAATTTGTATATAAATACAACCAAATCTAAAATAATGCACATCAGAGTTGATCACTTCACACAAGAAAAATACAAACTAACGCACCACAGCATATCATGCATACACCAAAACATCCTGGCAGGTTGCAAATGTAACACCTTCATAAATAGTACTTCGACACAAAAATACCTAGGTATTACCCTTGATGAACACTTTAAAATGAACACACACACAATAAACATAATAAAAAACCTATGAGCAAACCTCCACACCTTCTACAATCTCCGATTTTATGTAGATAGGAAAACTTACAAAACAATTTATAGTGCTCTGATTGAAAGCAAATTAAAATATGCTATAGCAGCTTGGGGAAATCAAAACACAACTTTAATTAATAATCTTCAAGATAGCCAAAACAGGTTCTTTAAATATTTCACTGATATCACTTATTTTAATATTAAAGAGTTGTTTCAAATTACTGTACTGAATCTCTACTACCATGATCCAAGATTCAGGCATAAGGTCTCTCACAACATACAAACAAGAGCCATAACAAGTACTAAACATGTAAAACCTTTATGTATAAATAGCTATGGTTTCAAGAGACTAAATTATATTATAACATCACTACTTAATGACAAGAGTTTAGTGCTTTTCAGTCGGTCAACACGAATGTACCCAAAATAGAAGGGTTATGCCCTAATCCTGAAATAAATTACATGAGATTAATTAAACACTAGGATGACCAGTTTCGATCGTCAAGCGATCATCATCAGATCCAATACACTTAGGCTATAAAATCTATGTTTGAAATACAGGTGAAAATATTTACAATATGTACAATTATTTAGTTGCAGTATTGGTACTGCAACTGTCAGTGTATGCTAAATGCAGTATATATGTTAGGTGAAATGCTAAATGGTGATGGCTATCCGGAGATTGTACTTTAGAGAGATTATATGGTTGTAAACTATGGTTAAACTATAAAATTTTAGGCTAACTACTTATCTGATTGTCTTCCGTACTACAGCTATTCGCAGTTTCCGTGCTCACTTGAACTCGCTGTGCGGTCGACTGCGGTGGTTATCTTAACGACAGGTTTTTCCCTGCCTTTCCCCCCTGTCCCTACGTGCTGTGGGGAGTGATCGCGATGTGTTTATGTGAGGTGTTGCCAACCTAGATAAGATGTATGTTATTGAATGAGGTGGATCTACAACTATTAAAGACCGTGGATTAATCCTCGCCACGCGTGGAGCATAACCCATTCGAACTAAGCGTTGACGGTCTTATGAGGACGTCCCGGCACCTTTAATACTGCCTCTAATATGGGCCTTGGTTTATTGCAGAAGAAAAGTACATCGTACACCTGATCCTGCTAACATTTACCTATTAAAAACCCCCTAATTTCCCCCCTTTTTTATCTAGCTTGGCTGTGTCGCTAAATTGTGTTTTGTTTCCGACAGGGTGTGTTTTTTAGTAGCGTGAAGAGGGGTGAGCTCTCCATGAACGTGTGTTCATTTAGATTGTTGGGATTGTTTCGTTTGGCTAGGTGTATCTCGATTGCTTCCTTTATGTCAAGAGCTCTGCCTTTCGATTCGTGATGGATTATTTTAAGGTCCGACTCTATGTTGGTAAAGCTATGCCCTGCGTCACACATATGTTCGCACACGGCTGAATGTGTTCCGTATCTTATCGCATTTCTATGTTCATTATAACGTGTGTCTACTCGCCTTCCACTCTGCCCGATGTAATTAGCTTGACAATCGGTGTCTTGGCACGTTATAGAATATACCCCTGACCTTGAATACGGGTCACGTTTATTTAGATTTCTATTTAGGAGGTGCCTAGCGGTTGTGTTTTTCGTCGTGAAAGCTATCTTTATGCCTTGCTTTTTGAATAGGTTAGTGATTTTATATGTATTCGCATTCACATAGTTGAAACGCGCAAATTTTTTCTCATTACTGTCCGGTTTGGGAATCGTTTTATCTTTATTTTTATGTTTGGCTATAATTTGATTTATTTTGCTTGGCGAGAAGTTGTTTTCCTTTGCTATTTGCATAATAGTTCTTATTTCCTTATTATAGTTGTCTTTTGACATGGGTATGTTTAAAGCCCTGTGCACCATTGAATTGAAACCCGCTAGTTTGTGCGTACTGGGGTGATTAGACTGATTGTCGATTGCATGCGAGGTTTGTGTTGCTTTCCGGAATATGGAATATGAAAGGTCGTTGTCTTTACGTTCAATAGTTATATCGAGATAATTTATTTTCCGGTCTATTTCGGATTCCTTAGTGAATTTGATAGAATGGTGAAGGCTATTAATGGATTGGAGAATTGTTTCTTCGCTTGTTAGTTCATTATCGTAGATGAAAATTACATCATCTACGTATCTTTTCCATATTACTATTCCCTTTGTTGAAGTCTTTTCTAAGAACGCATTTTCTAGTGCATTGATGAAGATGTCAGCGATTAACCCACTTAGTGGCGATCCCATTGGTAGGCCTTCACTCTGTGTGTATATTTTATTGTCGAATTGAAACACGTTTTGGGTGAGAACGACCCTCAGTAATCTCACAATCTCTTCAATTTCTTTTACCGAATTGTTGGATTTTAAGTTGTTTTCGATAGTGTTGATTGCTTCAATAATCGGAATATTGGTGTACATGTTAGTTACGTCGAAGGATACTAGCCTGAAGCTAGGTTTCATTTGTAGGGTGTTCAATGCTGTTACTAGTTCTGTTGTGTTCTTTACAGAGTTGTTTTTGTCGTTGGAAAGACGGCATTTTAAGATTTTTAGTAACTCTTTGCTGATTTTGTAATTAGGGGCATTCCTACAATTGACTATTGGTCTCATTGGGCATTCCTTTTTGTGTATTTTTGGTTGTCCCCTCAATGACGGTATTTTCGGGTTCATGTTTATTAGTTTTGATTTTTCGGCTTTGGTCAGTATGTATTCTGTTTCTTTTAGCGCACTTTTTATTTGTTTTTGGAATTTGTTGGTGGGGTCTTTTGTTAATTCCTTGATTTCGTTGTTGTTTAGGAATTCGACTGTTTTTTCAATGTATACTGTTTTGTTCAAAATTACTGTAGTGTTTCCCTTATCTGCTTTTGTGATGATTAAGTCATGTTCTTTTATTTTTTGTTTCAACGACTTTATTTCTTTGATTTGTTTGTTGTTTTGAATGTTATTGCTATCGCCCTCTCGTTTGAGGATTTTTTTGGCTTCGTTGGTGGCGAGATTTTTGGTTAATTCCCTGTCTTCTGCTGGGAGCTTGTGACTGGCTATCTCAATATCTGTGATTAACTGTTTTATATTGTGGTTCGTGTGTGCGTCTGTGCTGTTGTATTTCAAACCTTTGTCTAAGATATTCATTTCACCTTGAGAAAAGGTTACGTTCGTTCTGTTGTTTACTCTGCTGTGGAAATTGAATTCATTGTTATTCGTGTGTTGTTCGTTAGATTGATGGTTCTGTGTTTCTCCTAGTTTTCTTAATTTATTTTCTAGCGTTTCATGCTTCCTCGTTGCTCTGATTTTGATGGTGTCATGTAGGTGTTCGGTGAAGCTGTCCCATTGGGCTGCGTGCCAGAAATTACTTAGTTGCAATTGAATGTCGTATAATTGTTGGTTAATTTTTTGCTTTCTTATGTATGCAAATCTTAATTCGTTTTTTATCCAAAGCGCTTTGGCTTGTTTAGTTGAAATGATCGAGGCTGGTGTGTTCGGTACGGTTTTAATTGGTACGTATTTAGGGGTGAGGTTTAGTTCTATACATTTTTTGTGGAACCAAATTGACTTGTCTAAATTCATGACTTTAAGCCTGAGTGATTTGAATTTCTTGGCTTCACGATTTGCCTGACTAGCCGTGAACATTGTGGTGTTTGAAGCCATATTTTCAGTGTTGCCTTAGTAAACAAGAGTTTAGTGCTTTTCAGTCGGTCAACACGAATGTACCCAAAAGAGATGGGTTATGCCCTAATCCTGAAATAAATTACATGAGATTAATAAAACACTAGGATGACCAGTTTCGATCGTCAAGCGATCATCATCAGATCCAATACACTTAGGCTATAAAATCTATGTTTGAAATACAGGTGAAAATATTTACAATATGTACAATTATTTAGTTGCAGTATTGGTACTGCAACTGTCAGTGTATGCTAAATGCAGTATATATGTTAGGTGAAATGCTAAATGGTGATGGCTATCCGGAGATTGTACTTTAGAGAGATTATATGGTTGTAAACTATGGTTAAACTATAAAATTTTAGGCTAACTACTTATCTGATTGTCTTCCGTACTACAGCTATTCGCAGTTTCCGTGCTCACTTGAACTCGCTGTGCGGTCGACTGCGGTGGTTATCTTAACGACAGGTTTTTCCCTGCCTTCCCCCCCTGTCCCTACGTGCTGTGGGGAGTGATCGCGATGTGTTTATGTGAGGTGTTGCCAACCTAGATAAGATGTATGTTATTGAATGAGGTGGATCTACAACTATTAAAGACCGTGGATTAGTCCTCGCCACGCGTGGAGCATAACCCATTCGAACTAAGCGTTGACGGTCTTATGAGGACGTCCCGGCACCTTTAATACTGCCTCTAATATGGGCCTTGGTTTATTGCAGAAGAAAAGTACATCGTACACCTGATCC